>LDDX01000155.1:0-107134 GCA_012184315.1 Arthrobotrys entomopaga
CCCCCCTCCCCCAAGCAAAAAGGCACCATGCACCATTATACTTTCTCAGTGATCTAAAGGTCCGCCTTCAAGAGATTTATCTTCTTCTTGATACTTTTCATCAAGCCATGGTGTGCGATTTTCTTGTAGGTGGCAAGACGAAATCCCTCCAGAGACTTGCTGAGCACTACGTCGTCATCTGGGCGTCGCTCAAATCCCGTCATCAATAGAATGGAGGGGAATAACAGAGGGCCCCGACGGTCGTCGTCTCGGAGAAACTCCACTGCCTCAAAAGCCATGCGGAGGCTGCATTTGTGCACCATTCCTGCATCATCGGAGAGGTGCTCCGCATCTAGGAGTGTTTCAACATCCTGCAGGGCAAGGGCCGACCCCCGTGACGAGAGAAAGTTCTGTAGTAAAACCTTTCTATCTGGCTCGTTTAACATATGAATGAATCCAGTCTTTTCAGAGTTCTGCTTTAAGATGAACCGATTCGAGCATAGGTAAAGAAGGAATAGAACTAGAATAAGCGGTTAGTCTTTTGATGCCATGGAGACGAACCTCCTTTATAGAGGGCTCTCCTTACCTTCTCTCCGAGTCCCTCTTTCGGTAATCTTTACGGCTAGATGTGCCGTAGACGGCTTCGATACCAAGAATCGGATCTGCCCTATTTGGGACAAGAGCCCGAAGGCCCGGATTGGTTTTACTTTCAGTTTGACTTTTATAATCCGCAACGTTGCGATTGATTTTGTCGGCCGGATGAGGGCTTGAGAGGTTATATATAAGTATGTGAATGTTGATGATATGGGGGTGTCAATGAATAAACAAAAAAGAAAAAGGATTCTGATAGGTTCAGAGGCGTTGTAGAGGGTGTAAGTTGGGAGGTGTGAAAACAATAGGATTAAAATGGATTCTTAGGATTTCAAAAGGTGAAATATTATTCATTAATTCTAACTAACAGATAAACTTTTAGTTTCCATGTTATCGTAGTTACCCGGGGTGACCGAATAGCTCTATTATTTGGGTTTCTATGGCATATGCGTAGATGCTAGGATTCGGTGTGAGACTTTGTCAATCTACTCTGCTCCTCTAACTTGAGCCAAAGGTTTACGACGTAGAGTGACTACTTACTTAACCAGTCGACCGAGGTTATGAAAGTGAAAGGTATATTTACGATTGTTTTAATACAGCATTCACTCAGAAGAATAGGAGGAATTTGGCTCGAGGCTACTAATACAGCCTCCACGAATTTTGTTAAAAGAGTATTATAATGGTTACGAGACTGTATTATAATTATATTCCCAACTTCGCCTTCAATATGTGTTGCACGTTGAGTTAAGTTGAGACAGGAGCTGCAGCTGGCCACTATTACAGGGGGGCAATTACCAATTCGATCGTTCGTTCCAGGGCCTTGAATCTTTGCCGCAGTTCGGGAATCAATCCCGTCCAAGCTTTTGATTCGTGGAATTCCCTTTTCAGAGAGCCCCGCAGTGAAAAATATTACCAATCGATACTGCAGGAGCGCAACCTGCAAAGTTGTATGTTGACAAGCTAGCCGGCCTCATCCAAATCTGCTATTCAAGCTGGACACACGCTGGCTCAAACTCGAGATAGAATTGACATTAGCATTACAGTGCAGACCCTAGATCCTCCACGATTCTTGAAGTTGTATCCAGTTCCGTGCCTTGTTATACCTGCGGTGTAAGCATGCATGCAGCCCAGCATGTGCGGGTGTGTGCTCGTTCCAATGGATGGATGCATCGAGAGGAGGATCCCGATGCCGGCGACCAGCTGGAACCCCGCCAAACCGCGGGACGCCCAGACGACAAAATTTAAAATCCCCTTTTTTTTTTTATAAATTAATGGAAAAATCTGTCGGCATATGCAAAGACTTGCTGAATCGGATTGAGACGATTTCATGTGAATAAAAAACATGGCTCAATTGGTTATCAGTTATCGTGGTTCCACCGCATAAGAGCTCATTAATTGGCAGGCCAGGCCAGGGTGTATGTGAAGTTAAGTCTGGAGCGGCCTCCGGTGCTGGAGCCCGAAGTGCGCTATGACTCAATGACGCCTATTCCCCCAGATATTCTCAAATTCTTCTTTGTTTGATACTATTGTCTCTGAAGATTTTTTTTTTAACCCCCGGCTTAAGCTCGGGCTTGGTTGTCTCGAACGATGTTCTCTGTGCAGTAGAGCTCTAACTAGAGGGTGGGTGGTGGTTGTGCTATAAATTGGCCGACAACGCCGGCAAATATTTTCTCCCAACCATCTTGTCAACTTTGAAAATTTTTATTTTTTTTTACTCGCTCTCAAAAGTCGTCTTGTTTAATATCATCATACTTGCTTTCTTTTCATCAAAGATACCCATTTTCAATTTTGTAGCAATTGGCGTTAAACTCTTATCGAGTATGTCTATCCAACTTTCAGTTAGTTCGTCGTACAGTCGCTAATAACAAAGAAACCAAAGCAAAAAAAAACTCTTTTTTTATCCAACCTCCCCCGTCACCGACTAAAAAACTAAACTACTTACCCATTCGCACCTTCTCTATTCTGCTCCATCACCAGACGAAACCCTAGTAAATTACTTACTTCAAGTCGGTCTTCATTCATTTTCAGCATTTAAATCATGTCCTCTAACGGTAGGTTCCCACTTGCTATGTTTTTGTCAACACATTCTAGCTATCATAAGGATGTCCCCGCTAACGAATTGCCCCTCCGATTCTCGGCCTCGAGCTACCCACAGATATCAAAAAAGATTTCAAACCTCTCGGCGAACGTCCTCCGCTTCGAAGTCCCTACGTCGGCGTCCCAGACTTCCTATCCAATGTTTCCAACTTTAAGATCATCGAGAGCACACTACGAGAGGGTGAACAGTTTGCCAATGCCTTCTTCGATACCGCCAAGAAGATTGAAATCGCCAAAGCTCTTGATGATTTCGGCGTTGACTACGTACGAACACTCAAACTTCAACCGATTATAAAGAGCTTGATGCTGACTGGGGTTTTTATGTTTAGATTGAACTCACCAGCCCGGCTGCATCGGAGCAGAGCCGCAAGGACTGTGAAGAAATATGCAAACTAGGACTCAAGGCCAAGATCCTCACCCACATCAGATGCCATATGGACGATGCCCGAATCGCCGTTGAAACCGGTGTCGATGGCGTAGACGTCGTTATCGGAACCTCATCTTTCCTCAGAGAACACTCGCACGGCAAGGATATGGACTACATCCACAAGTCCGCCATTGAAGTCATCGAATTCGTCAAGTCCAAGGGTATCGAAATCAGATTTTCGTCCGAAGACTCCTTCAGATCAGATCTAGTAGATCTCCTCAGCATCTACAGAGCTGTTGACAAGATTGGCGTCAACAGAGTGGTAAGCACACACACTCTCAAAAAACCACCCTACAATATCTCCCATCTAACACTCATCTTATAGGGAATTGCCGATACAGTTGGCTGTGCCGGTCCCCGTCAAGTGTACGACCTAGTCCGTACCCTCCGCGGCGTCGTCCACTGCGACATCGAAACCCACTTCCATAATGACACCGGATGCGCCATCGCAAACGCCTACACTGCCCTCGAAGCCGGTGCTACCCACATCGACACCTCCGTCCTCGGCATCGGCGAGCGTAACGGAATCACCCCACTCGGCGGTCTCATGGCACGTATGATCGTAGCGGACCGCGACTACGTGAAGAGCAAGTACAAGCTCGAAAAGTTGCGGGATTTGGAAAACCTCGTCGCGGAAGCGGTGGAGGTAAACATCCCGTTCAACAATTACATTACCGGATTCTGCGCGTTCACGCATAAGGCCGGTATCCACGCCAAGGCTATCCTGGCGAATCCCAGCACATATGAAATCGTCAATCCTGCAGATTTCGGATTGACGAGATACGTCCACTTTGCGTCGAGGTTGACCGGGTGGAATGCGATTAAGAGTAGAGTCGATCAGCTGGATTTGAGCTTGACGGATGCTCAGATTAAGGAGTGTACTGCTAAGATTAAGCAGTTGGCTGATGTCAGGAGTTTGAACGTTGATGATGTGTATGTTTCTCCCCTTAACTTTTTCGAGGTATGGTGTTATTCTGGCTGGTACTAATGAGTGTTTTTCGGGAATTTACAGTGACAGCATTATCCGTCAGTATCACTTCAATGTTAAGACTGGAGCCAACACACCGCTGTTAGAAGCTCTTGGCAGAACAGAAATCGACGCCGATGTTATCGCCATGAAGAAGGCGGCACAAAACGGTAACGTCAACGAGGAAGCCGCGAAGTGTTGTTAGATCAGCCTACTAAAGTTATAGATGTCGGGCAAATACTTGAGTTGAAAGACTCGTGGGAGCGTTTAAAGGCTTAGAGGAATAGCTACAAAGAGTTAGAGACTCCGTTATCTATAGAGTATCTTTCTTTCTTTTTTTTTTTTGGAAGAGTGAAGGAGATTTTGTACGTATTATCTACATGTATATTTACGATTTTCAAGCGGAGAGCACCAAGAAATTTGAGAATAAAAGTTATTTGTTCTATTTCTATCAAACGGGGTCCCCTATTTTAAGGATGTTAGGAATTTAAACTACTACATGGGTCTTAAAACAAATGCAAATCGTCTAAGCTTTATACATAATTAATTGGAGTCCGTGGTAAAACGTTTTGAGATAAAATTCATGTAAAAAGAGTTTGCAACGTTTGATATTTTGATAAAACTGATCCCAAAGACTAAATCAATCCAAGGCTATATTAATAGACTGACTTTGAATATACTTAAATTTGATTATAGCTTTATCATGAGGTTTATATAATTATAATCAGCCCGGCCTTACTCAGATCTCTAAGACTTATAAAAATGTTTGCATGCATTCATTCATGGACATGGCGAATGCGTTTATAACGTTTATATATAGTTGGTGATTCGATTCGATTCTGACTAGCTATAGCGGTATTTAAATATTTATATACCAACTATATTCGCCCCGCTTACATTTTATTTATTAGCTATAGTTCAGAACTTCGGCCAATAGTCAGGGATACTAGAGTGTCATTATTGTATTTTGATTTCCTTTTCACACAGTGTTATTTATTATATTATATATATTAGAGATACTAAGTATAACGTTTGTATAAAACTTGACATGATAAGTCGAAGTTTGAATGATATCGAGTATTTTCGATGATATTATAATCATCGGCACTCTCGAAATATATATTTGTTTTTTCATATCGTGGGGTGAAGTTACTGAGATAGGTAAGTTTAGTAATTACTTTGTGCGTAGCGTGACGAGGTCGAGGCTCTTTTCGTAAGAGGAATTTCATAAGTTGGTCTTGAGGCTAGGATTGAAGTATTAATATGTTTTCATGCGTTCTTTTTCTCGGTTGGATATATATTTGGGTTTTTTGGTTATTATTACTAATATACTATGCTGGGATGTTATTGTTCATCTATGACCTTGGGAGTTTTGTTGGTTTGCAATTGATTTGGTGGTTGATACGCGGTAGATGATCAGAAGATAGTTTTTGGCTAAAACTTGGTCTTTTGTAGAGGTACTATTAATATTCTTTGCATATGCTGGAATATGATATCAAAGTCTCTGAAATCTTCAAGGAAGGTTGATCGATAGCTGTATTAATTAACATAATCTCTGGATGATGCTATCCTTTGTCACGACTTTTTTATTGACCAGAACTCCAATTTTTGCCTAGGGATCCTCAGTAACTTGAGTCTGTTTTGAGACTTAATTAAGCTATTGTCATGCAGCGATCGAAAATATCCGAGCCATCTGATGGCATTTGCAATGGACTTATAATTAGTGGAGCTAGCTTTGGTAATACCTTCCTACCGACCAAGCTTGGAAACTGTAAAATATCCTAGTCATAACCTCATTTCACTTTGTTGCATGCATGTTATATACGTTATTGGTTTGACATGTACAGGTATATTATTGATTGACTGGTATAGTTAAAATGTAACCATAAAGT
The DNA here is from genome assembly GCA_012184315.1 of Arthrobotrys entomopaga. NCBI lineage: Eukaryota > Fungi > Ascomycota > Orbiliomycetes > Orbiliales > Orbiliaceae > Arthrobotrys > Arthrobotrys entomopaga. The sequence goes on from LDDX01000155.1 coordinate 5,954, forward strand.
GGCGCTCCAAGATGCCTGAAACTACTACTTATTCAGCAGATTCGATTGATCGAGGAATACATAGACATGGAGTGTATATCATTAAAAATGGTCGAGGGATCTCATGGATCTGGGGACGTGAAAGTTTCTGATGAATACAGCTCGGGGAGGTAGGTACATAAATAACCTTGATATCGCATTTAAGGAAGATGCTTCGAAGTGGAATTTCGGTAGGACATGTAAGATTGACTAATGTATGTGTGTATATATGCAGATATAGATAAATATATCATATATCGTTGTCACGAGGAGCATACGATGCTTTTCTGAGCACGATCGAGTCAAACTGCAAAATTGACTGCTCAATAAAGTTTAAAGTGTAAACATATATTCGACCAGCGAAAGTCATGGGGTATTTGTCCGTCTTGAAGCTTGATCTTGACTATATAAGAAAAGGCCGTCATATGCGTAGTATACTGTTTGTTGAAGACATTATTTTTTGTCATTGTTTGGAGATTTATATATATATAAAAACATGTGCCCGTGGCTGGTATATAAACACGAACGTGAAACCGCCCATAAGGTGACAATGGTTTTTTGACTGGTCAATTGAGCATATGTGTGGAAAGGAGAAGCCTAGAAAGAGCCAAACATGGGCCCAAAATCGATCAATACGCTTTGACTTGACATGTTGAATTCAAAGAGCATATTTTGTGAGCTATAGTATCGATCGATATATCTAAGTCAACGTATTCGAGCATGCAGTTAACTAGGTATGCAGGTTTCGAAAAGTTATATTGTGGAAATAGATACTTATATATAGACATATAAGGAAGCCGCTGGTAATTTAAATTTAGATAAACTGGCTGTTTGACTGACCGAGTATATGAGGATATTTGATGCCAGGCAGGTTGCTAGTACTGCATCAACCGAGATATCGTCTTCTTTAACTTGTATATAGAAATAGTCTAGCGTTTATAAACTCATACGTCGTGAACGGAATGTAGACCATAAGCGTTAATGATAGAAGAAAGATGTTGTAATCTTAAAATATCCAATCAAAGTATATATTGTCCTACCAAATCCCGATAATATATTTTTTTATCACCATATATAGATATATATACCAGGCCATCTTGGGTTTGTGTTATTTTGCGCTTTCTTGCATTCTCAGTACACATTGGGATGCTTTCAACCCGATGACCCCGATCGCGACGTCCAGCCATCGATCAAGCTATAGCGCTTGGCGACAGACAGACAGATGGTTCAGCCGCTGCTGAATTTCCCGGAGAAGTAAGCTTCGTGGATAGGATACCGAAAAAACATAAATAAGATCTTGTCCTCCTCATATTAATATATTTGTGGTCTTGAAATTGACAAGCACCATGTCCTCACTTGTCCAAAACCTCAACTCTGTCGACGACTGGAAGCAGTTGGCGAGTGGCTTCACGCCGTCTACCTCAATCATTCTCTTCCTTTACTCGAGCCAACTCAGGTACTCGACCCCCTCTGCGATAGCTACTTCCCAATTCTCCACTGCCATACAACAGTTCAGTAAATATCTCAATTACGATTTCTATTCTAGATATGTACTTATTATTTCATGGTTTCTGCTCTTATAGGTATGAAAAGGTGGCGGCGTATGCCTCAAAATCGAGACCTTTTCGGGATGGCAAGACGGGGTCCTGTTGATATCAGACGTATACCGCGTCGGTAACGTATCTTTGATTAAAGAGGTTGGGTTCGAATTCTACGACCTGAGTTTGTAAGGTGATAGAAACACGCCACTAAATTGGCGCATTTCTCACTCGGGTTTTCGGGATGTCGTTTTGGATGAAAATATAATGATTGGTAGAGAGAGGGAGGTTGTTCATTTGCGTCTCGGACAGGGTTGTTTAAAATCTCAACGGATGGGTATTGCAATGGGGGAAGATCATCAATTTTCTGCAAAGTTAAGTTCAATATTGACGTGGCCGGTTCGGAATACATTGAAGTCACCAGGTGAAGAAAGGAATAGTGAGAGCGGAACTACGCATATATGATTCAATTTAAATATAATAATCCAGTCTCGAGAACACCGGCGTGCACAACATGGAGAGCGCTACGGGGCGGGTTGGCGAGACTAGTTATCATTCTAGGTTCTTCAATCTAAATTAGATCTATAGAACTATAGTACTAATACAATTCTCTTTTGTAATTTTAGATATTTATAGTAGTCTCAATTTATTATATATATTGATATCATATATATAAACTTTTATTTTAATACTTTATTTATTAAAATTTCTTATAATTAATAAACATACAAATTCACAATATCTTGGACATATTTAATCGATCGATTAATAATTGCATATTTTATCGTAATTCATGATCCCCTTTCTTCCACAGTTTGTTTGATTGATTAAACATACATGTATAGTAGAGCATCTTGGAGTCAAAATATACAGTGATACATTAATGTTAAAAAAACCCATCTTCTGTGAGTTATCCATAACTATAAGAGTAATATGATTTGCTCCGACTTATAAACCATGATAATTATCGTTGCATTGGAATCAGCCTCAGTGTTTAGATTTATGCAGATAGAAGTGGTATCTCGTATACTATAATATATATATCCTACATAACTGGGGGACTATTGACTCGGAGGATTATTGACTGGGAGGATGACTGATTAACCAACCAAGCATAAAATGGATGGTACGACAGATAGTGAAATAAAACAGCAGCATAGCCCCGGAGAGTTCCCCCAGTGTATTACACGTAATCATGCATGCAACCCCTCCTAGATCAGAGCTTATTCGGAAGAGTGTAGTGTATCATGATAAACTAGCCTTATCGGTATACTTCCAGGACTGATTCTTTAAATAGCTAGCGTACGTATACATTAAACATCGTGGGTAAATGTTATATTGAGTCTGCACACGCACGATCGGTATCGAAGAGAGCTAGCATGCCCTCTCGACCTATGTATAGAAATTAATAGTATAGTTTATATATATATATGTATAATCATATAGTTGAGAGAGTATATACTTTAGTATCTTGTGACTAACTGACAGCTAGCTTGGAAGGTATATATAAATTAAGATAATATAATCATCACTTGGTGGGGCCGGGGTTTCTTGGAACTACATGACAGCTTGCAAGCTTGGAAAGCACTCGGGTATATATAAACATAGAATAGGATGAGATTACTAGCTGTTGAACTTTTATATCGATAGAGAAACATAAAACCGGGCTACAGGGAGGTATGTAGCTGACCGGTCTTAGGATAGAACGAATCAGGGTTGAACTTTTTATTTATCTATAGATATGGAAAAGAAACATAAAACCGAGTTACACGGAGGTTGTCACGGAGGTATGTAGCTGACTGATCTGACTGATCTGATCATGTATGGCTATGTCAGAAATATTATATATATTCCCGTTTGTGTAAATTGCATAGAGCTCATTTTCCGAGGCGTGTAATTTGTCTTGTATTAATGTATATATAATATAGCTTTATGCATAGATCACTCTATGGCACATATTTACGTGATCCTTTGTGATCATTTGTGGCTTTGGTTCAAGTAGCTGATAGATATATACTTAAGTAGATAAAGGCTGGAAGTAATGATAAACATAAACGAGGTCCACAATGACGTATGACATAGGTAGTATATATTAATATTAAGATTGCCAAACCCTCATGATAACTGTGCCTCTGGTTTATTGACCCACTGATTGATTTACTAAATGTCGACTTGTCCTGTCTAGTAAAGCGAAAGAAAGAAAGAAGAGTAAAGATGAAAAGTAAGCGGGAAGGGGAGGGGAGGGGAGGGGGTATTTATACCCTCCCAGCTCCATTATAGAATCTTCCAGGTGAACCATACGTGCCAATCCGTTACCTTCTAGCAATATATCCGCATAACGGAGAAGGTTCCATTTAGTTCTTACTGATATTCCAGAACTTGTCAGCTTCTACTACTCTATACCGCTCCATAGAAACATCATGAAGAAAACCAGGAATATTATATTGGATATACCTACCGCCTGTATTATGTAGAGCTTACACAATTATCTTTTTACAATGGTAGTTGATAATACACAATCATAATACATCTCCTAACCCACCTCCCCATTCATCCATCCATCCCATTACAAAGTTAATTTGGAAAAGGTCTCCGAGACTACTACTAGATATACACATCCGCCATCACAACTACAACTATTACAACCCCCCCTCATCAAAAGGAAAGCGTACAACATGGCGTATAAAAATGGCAAAGAAGGCTAAACCGCATATGCAGAAATTTAAAATGCCAATCAATCAATCAATCATAAACACACACCAAGCAAAACCCTAAAAAAATGGGAGGTATTGTACGAAAAAAAATATCCAAAAAACTACACCCCTTACAACTACACTACGACTGTTCACCACTCTGCCCGCTGCCACCACCGCTCCTAACACCCATATCCCCATCCTCCGGCGTAAAACTCGTCCCACCGAGCATCTCCCCACCGGGTCTCGCCACTGTCGTCGCAGCATGTAACCTCTGATCCAAAACCTTCAACGCCAACGCTCTCCTCCTCTCCGCTTCCTGTCTCGCAGCACTCAACCTACCCCCAGGAGGTCCCAATATCCCCGCGAACCCACCACCACCACCGGCAGAAGCAGCGGAAGACGCAACCCGGCTATTACCAGCCTGCACGTCCTCATCCGTAAACGGCACGCATAACCTAACACTCACAGCTAACGCGTATATCGTGTTTGTAACGGGGCTGATGAACGGGTACAAGCTATCCGGGAAGAAATGCGCAAACGCAAAGGTTTCGGATGCGTCACCGCGGAGGGAAACGGGTTGGGAGGCGGATAGATCGACGTATTGTTTCTTGTAGAAGCGGAGGTAGATCCAGGATGTTAGAAAGCCGTTTATGGCTAGGATTGCTGCTACGTCGGTGCCGATAATCAGACCGGAGAGGAGGTTTAGAGCGATAAAGATGGCTGGGAAGTGCTGTTTTCCGATATCAACCGATTATATTAGCTTTGCTGCGAGGGTTTTATGAATATATGTATGGGTGTGATGGATGTGATGAATGGTGGATGTTTGTTTACCTTGACTCTCATCTTGACGACACCTTTGAACAGTGTTACGGTATGTTCGGGGACCAATTGCTTGAACGCAACGAGAAAGCCGGCTTGTAAAGCTATCCCGCCGCTTATCGATGTGAAACTATATCACCACCATCCCATATCAGCAACTCACACTCCCAATAGCAATCCGTAGAATTGATAATAATAATAATAATAATAGATAAAACGCACTTTCGGTCGACATTCCCCGTCGCAGCAAACCAGATAACATAAATCGCTAGAGCGACGACATTGCTGATCGCGCTCACGACACCCAGGAATTTAGCAAACTCCCTCCCTCCCCACGCTCTTTCCAGATACTTCCCCCCATAGAAGAACGTAGCGAGCGTGATAACGAGCGTGAAAATGTTGGCTTCGACAAAGCTAGCGGTGAGTAAGGTCCAGGGATATATGATGCTCAGGGCGGGGACGACGGTGAGGTATTGGATGCGAGTGGAGGCGATGAAATCCGGGGGTGGTGAGCCGAGGGGCGCGTTGCCGTCGAGGGCCGCACGGGAGACCCAGGCGCTGTAGCGGAGGGCGCCGGCGATGAGGGAGAAGCAGAGCTCGACGACGATGATGGCCCGGGTTAGGGGCGGGAGATTGATGCGCGCGGGCATTTATGAGGTCCTTCGTTTCTTTTGAGATTTAATTTTTTTTATATATTTTGTGTGTCCGTGTTCTCGCGGGAAATTCGTAAGGTGTGGTCCACCCCTCCTAGCTAGGAGGCTTGGAGAGGAAACGTGTGTGTGGTCCGGAGAAGAGAAGCCCTGGTGAGAACGGATGGTTGATTTGATTCTCGGGATGGGTTGGATGTTGTGCGAGACGGATGAGTGCCTTTTGTGATCACTGCATCGGGTGAGAGAGGTACGGTGGGAGGGAGCGTAGGACGAGGAGGGTACGGAGAAGGGGAAGGGGAAGGAGGAGATGATGGCGATGATGGCAGAGTCGTCGCACAGACGACAAGTATACAAAATAATAAAAAAAAAGGTTGAGGTTGTTTTTTAAATTCGATATTTGAGATCGCCTGACCCTGAAAATATGTACTTTTAACTTGCATGCTTGCAATAATTATAGTTATAATTAGCCGCCTGCCGAAAACCGCGAGCCAAGCGAGGATTGAATTCGCAGAGTCCTCAAAAGAATGAAAAGATATCAAAAAGAGTAGTAGATTCATAAAATGTATTACACAATCTCGCTGTCAAAATATACGGATGTTAAGAAAAATAAAGTAGACAAAAAAAATGATAGATAATAAAAAGCGGATATGAAAGGGGAACAAGGTGTACCAACTCCAGCAATATAATACTCACACAAAAGCCTCCATCATGATTTATAACCCGAGATATGTCAAGATAAAAAAAAAAAAAAAACACTCCACTGCAATCCATTCTACTACACCGTCTTGTCCTTTTCCTTCTTGGCCTTCTTGGACTCCGGTCTCTTATACTTCTCGGTCATCTTGAGATACCTCTCAAACTCCTTCGAACACCCCTTATCCTTCTCTACCGATCTACACCCTTCGAAATGCACCACAAAATCACCGGGCTCGTATCCCGCACCGGTGAATTTATCCCTCACATCATCTTCAGCCGCCTTATCCTTCCCATCTTTTCCTTCCTTCTTTTTATTCGCGGGACTGTTACCACCCGCAGCGACAGGATAACTCAGCATGACCCGTTGTGGTATTATCGCCAATCTTGCGAGTATAGTCGGATGCCACTGAATCATATGTTCCTACACACATCACCCAAATATCAGTATCAGACCATCTCTTATAATATAAAAAATACAGTGTAGTGATAGTGGTAGAGTAAGGGGTAGGATATACTAACCAAAGCACTAGTCTCCCCATCACCAAAATGATAAAACCGATATAGCGGATCAAACCACGTATCCAGCAGATAATACCCATAAACCGTCCCTCCCTTCTTGATACTCTTCCCCTTCCCTTCCTCCCACCCAAACTCCTCCTTCTTCCTCCTAACAAAGAAACTATCGCTCTTGACGCTCTTCCCGTCCTGCGTTATAATCAACTGGATATCATCCGCATCCGTACGTTTGAAGGTCTTTATTATAGATTCCGGCGGGATTACGGGATGATCGCGCAGCATGAGCGAGTTGAGACGGGGTTTGGATAGGATGTGGGCGTCGACGGATAGGTCCATGTTTATGATTAGTGAGTCCGAGGAGAGGAACCAGAATGTTTTGGTGTATGGGTATGTTGCCATCGCGTGGCGCATCAACGGTAGCTTGTTGAAGCTCTATGCATATATCAATCACACTCTTATTAGTCTCCACAAATACTTCCCATTGAATGATTCGTGCAAGTGATGTTTTTTTATATATGTACCTTTAGATAATGCCTCGTTTTCCCCGCTCCGTCTTTGAAATTATATTCATTCCCAGCTTCGTAATCTCCCAAATCCCCCGCGAATACTTCATACCCCCATTTGGCCGCATACCGCTTCCGATTCTCCAAGATCTTTCTCGAGTATCCAGCCGACATGGTACTCTTATCCAACGCCAGCACGAGTACCACAGCCGGCGCACCTTTGCCAGCAACACCACCAGTTTTACCCAACATCACACCCCTTCCACCCCTCCCACCACCGCTACTATGACTGCTGCTCCCATCACCGCTGCCATCCTGTCGTCTGTAAAGATATAATAAGGCACACGCGATGAGAAAGCCGATGAGGTACCATGTTCTCCGACGACGTTTGAGCGCGTGGGAGAGTTTCGACGGCGGGGATTTAGAATGGTGGTGGTGGAGGGTGTTGCTGTTGTTGTTGTTTGCCCTTGCCGCCCATTTTTCGGAGGGGGAAGGGGCGAGGGAGGTTTGTGGGAGCGAGGCGGCGACGGTGGTCGGCAGGGAGAAGTGCATCATTTATAATTATAATAATATAAATGGATATATATGTTGAGCGGGAGAATTCGAACTTCCAATTCAGCCGGATTTGGAGGGTTACACACACTCTCTCTATTTTCTCGCCGACGGTGGGGGGGAGCACCCAGATACCGTGATATCAAAAGGATGTGGTTTCGGGTGTGGGTGTGTGTATATCCGAGGATTTGAAAAATGTTGGTTATAATTGTGTGTGTGTAGTACCACGATATAATAATGAGTGTACTGTCCGTTATATATATGGGTATGCGTGTAGGTATCTCTGCTGCCGCCGTTGAGGTCGTTATTTTTGTCCGATATAATATATGAAAATAAAACCACGCCGTTCGCATGCAGCAAATCCAGGAAAGTCACTCTAATTGAGTCCGTTAATCCTCCTCCTCCTCCAAGCTAGCTATAATAGAGTATATGCCGTATAATATAATAAAAAAATCGTAGCTCGTCGTCGTCGAATTACAAAAAGAATGAAATAAAAAAAGAAAGGAGTAATAAGAGTTAAGTATTGTAACGACGGTCAGCAAAGTAATAATAATAAAAAACAGAAAAAGAATTAGAACGAACGAGGGAACGGACGGACGAACGAGAGAAGAAGGGGTTTAGAAAAAAACAAGAACGAAAGAGTAGTAATTCGTAGGAATCCAAAAATTGTTAGAAAAAGGCAGGTCCTATTTCGCTATTAATATCCAATTCGAAAAGAGGAAGAAAAAAAAAAAAAAAGAGGCGAAACTTCGAAACCGTAACGAATTGGAACTGCAGTAATAACTGGAAATTCGTCACCCTCCCCGGCCGTCACTAAATTAATACATTCGAAGAGAGAGAAAAAAAATACAAAATAAAGAGGAACAGAATGGGGAAAGTGAATGCGAAGGGCGTATTAGAATGACATCTTCTCGTTACCCTTTCGTTCGTTCGCTCGCACTTCCGTTAGTTACTCGGGTTACTTCTTTTTTCTATTTTGTTACTTCCGCGCTAGCTAAGGTTGAGTACTTGTATATGCGAAAAAAGGTAACCCGGTCAGTGGAGACTGCAGTTAAACTGGTGGGTGGGTTCATGTAACCAAGCCAGCCTCCCCCCATGGCTCCTATGCATACAGTTATTAAATGCATACCCATGCCAACCAGATGAAAGAGAGAAGGAAAGCTTGAAAAGCCGCACTGCTCTTTGACGATTGGACCGCTTAAAGAATCCTTGAATCGATGAGGCAAGATCTAGTCTCGGGTAGAGCTATATATTGCGAATCAAAATTCAATATTCAATACATTTCACATCTTAATATAAAATATATGGGAGTGTCGAAATACAATCGTTGAATGAATTCACGAACCATCTATATCCAATCGATAAATGATACTATGACTTATAATATGCTCTCTCAAAATCTTCACATCCTTTTGAAAAAAAAAGGCTTCGAAATTCTGCGGCTAATAATAATGTCATATCCCCGAACTGACGTGGACGCAATATATATTAATATCAAGTACTGCAAGTTGACCCCGTCCTTCGCCGGCACCCATAATATTAAAATCAAATAACAACCAATTGTTATTATTAATTATCAAATTCAAATCGCCACCTAAAATGTGTAAATTACTCGCGTACACAATCGATCAATGATATAGTAATAATATATATCGATCCCAGCACTGCAGGGTCGTAATTCGCTATACATACTTATACAGTGCAATGACGGAGTTGCAATATTGTCCCATATAATATTGCCCATGACAGCGACTGCTGTCTCGTTTAACTCGGGTTGCTACAACCACCAATAACTTCTACCTCCCAATTTAACTATAGCTAGTAATACATCGATCTCTCTTCCTCTATACCTCTTTAGAAGGAAAAGAAAAAAAAAAATAGCCAAAAAAGCTAGAAGAGAAGAGGATAATAACAAGAAAAAGGAACCGATGCGATACGATGCGTATGATATGCAAATGTACACGGCACGCAAGCCACCCGCCAAAAACAATAAAAACCAAAAAAAAGGCATATTCTACATGATGCGGTTAGCTGCTGCTGCTATATATGTAAGTATATAAGTATATTTACAACCGAAACCATAGGAACATCCCGGGCCCCTTCACCATCATATCATAACCTATAACCGGGACAAATCACCATCTAGATCTAAACCCAATATATCCTTCCATGTCACCCATTCAAAATCACGTTGAAGGGCGGGTTGACGAGACTAAGTAATTAATTCAATATCAATTCCTTACCCTCCCCGTCCCCCGTTCCTTAACCTCATCCGCGGGCCCCACAACCCCCCCAAACCCCCACCTCGCGCTCTTCTTCTTCCTGCCCCTCCGATCTCCGTACTTCTCATCAAACTTCCTAATCAACCCCAAACTTCCCATATCATCCGAAATACTCGCCGTGATCTCCCCCAACGCTTGCTCAAAGTGCTTGGCCCTCAACACCCGTTTTGTCGGATACGCTCCGAAATCCTTAAACTCTCGATCTTCTTCCTTCACCGCTGCCAACGCCGCCGCGACGGCCACGTTTTTCAAATCAGAGCCGGAATATAGATTCGTTCGTTCATCAGATGATATGGCGGTCAGGTCAACGTCGTGGTCTAAATCTTCGCCGGTGAGGTGGATTTGCATTATCGCCAGTCGGTCGGCGGCGGTTGGGAGGTCGACCAGAATTCTCCGCGGTAGACGCTATTAAATACAATACTCAAATCAGCCATATTTCTCTCGTGATGTTGTATGTATGTAATAGGATTGCAGAATATTGAAAAGTGTACCCTCAAAACCGCATCATCAAGGTCGAACGGCCTATTGGTCGCCACCATGATGAACGCAGACATCTTGGCCATGCCATCCCACTCCTTCAAAAACTGGTTGATGAGTTCTCGATGCGAAGTCCGCTGATGATGCGCCGTCCTCGCTCCGAATATCGCGTCCGCCTCGTCGATAAACACGACGCAGGGACTCAACTTTTTCGCCAAACTAAAGATAGCCTAAAACACACACCCTCCCGTCAGTCCTTAAAGAAACCACCTTAAAGATATTCTAATCGAAAACCAAAACCAACCTTGACATTCTTCTCCCCTTCCCCAACATACATATCGTAAACCTCACTCCCGCTAACCTCCAACACCGTCGCCCCGCTCTCCTTCGCCACAGCCTTCGCCAGCAACGTCTTACCCGTCCCCGGTGGGCCATACAATAAAACACCGGGAATCTTATCCTGCGCGAGCACACCATAACTAAACGCCTCGGGTCTCCGTAACGACAAACTCGTCAGAGTCTTCAACGCATCAACCGTCTCCTCCGCAACCCTAACCTGCCCGAACCCCGTCGAAATACTCGTCGGATCGATCACCCCGCCCAACAACCGCTTCTCGTGCTTGTTACACTTCCCCTTCAGTTTCGCCAGGTTGCTCGCCCGCACTTCCTCAGCCGTGGGTATATCCTCCTCCGCCATATTCCTCTCCTCGACAAACTTGGCCTCGACGCTCGACCATGCTAGTTTCGTTTTATCGCTCCTTCGGATCACTTTATGCGCCTCCGCTACATCGTTCGGGCCTATGACTCTCGGTCCTACTTCCGTGGGACTGGGTGGGGGTAAACTTCCCAGGATCGCGAGGGTGAGACGGTGTACTGATTCGAAATCCCACACCCATTCGCTGATGCTGGGCACTTTTGGTACGTTTTCAAAGTGCCAGTCTTTGGGTACCTCCAACACCACCGCGTGAGAATCCTCCCCGCTCCGTCGGGTGATCATCGCCTTGACGTGACGCATGTTAATCTCGCGTATTCGTGCTTTGCGGTCTCGTTCGAGGAGTTCGCGGGTGGAATCCCACGGTTGAGGGGGTACCACTATCGCTCGTTCTAGTATCGCGAGGGAAGACTGCGGTGGTCCGACTTGGAGGGCGGAGAGGTAGGCTGAGGATAGGTACAGTCCGTGACCGATCGTAGCGGAGTTTCCGAGAATCATAATCTCGCGCCCTTCGAGACGCCGTTGGTATACCAGCTTGCGTAGGATTCGAAGGAATGTCTTGCCGTCGTGGAGGCCTTGTAGTTCTTTAAAGTCGCGGACTTGCACTATCGTTCTATTTCTCGATTTGCTATCACTATCATTGTCGGACGTCGAGGCACTATTCTTTGTTAGGCTCTTTTCGATTGTTTCACGCTTTTTTGTACCGGAATCTAGCATCAATTCTAGCACGGCTTGTAGTTTAGGATGAGCTTCAGGTTGTGAAGTCGTAGCGCCTAGGGATAGTACTCCATCCGGGCCGTCACCCAAAGATTGTCCTTGGCGCCCAGCAGCATCAGTAGTAGAGCCATCGATGGATGCGATAGATATAACAGTGTTGGGTAGGTAGAATTTCCCAATGAATCCAGGAAACGAAGATCCTTGTGTGTATTGCGGTCCGGTAGCAGTGTAAGGCCGAGAACCCGAGTCGTCATAATCGTTAGAACCGGCTTCACCGTCCTCATTAGCTTCGTTTTCTTCCGATTCTTGCTCCTCTTCGGCTTCCTCCTCTTCTTCTATACGAGGCCGATTGTTCGGGTGGACGAGCTGGGCATCGTATCCAAGATGGCCGAGTTGTCCTAGGGAAGATGATGGTGCTGCTTATAATCAGATAAACGTCAGCCAAAAGCACTTACAAGTTATAAGAAAGTTTTAAAAGATATGTACCGGCAGCAGCTGGCTGTTTCTTATTCATCACAGTCGTCTCAATGTAGTCACCCGCGATTTCAGCTACATCTTGAGCATCTATGCGGATCAAAGTAGCTCCCAACTCCCTCGCCACTTCCTCTGACACCGCATCTAAAAAGTACGTGCCGTTCGTATCTGGCGTTTGAGGATACGTCAACACGCAATCTACCGTGCGTGCGATTTTAGCATGACTGAATGCAGCTTTAGGCAGTGATATCGTTCCCTTAACCGTCGACAGCACCTCTTCCCATACCGCTGGCGATAGCGCGTACTTTGAGTCGATGGATACCGAGGGCGTGAAGAACGCGATACCGGGTTTCGGGATATCAGAGGTCGGGATATCGGATTGTGTTTCTGCTGTCGGTTCCGTGGGTGCTTTGGCTTCGGGGTCTGTAGGTTGTGTGGCATCAGGATCGGATGAAGGGGGGAGGGGAGAGTCGGAAGGTAGAGCGTCCAGGTTGTCGAAGGCTTTCGCGTCTTCTTCAAGATACTTCTTCACCTCTGCGATCTCTTCATCAATCAGGGGTGGATTCGGTTTGCCTCGTCCTTCGCCCGGCGCTTTTGCTTCATTTTGCGGTTTGATTGCACTTTCCTCCACATCTGCCTCCTTGCCCGGTCCACCACCGCTGCTACTACCACCGGCTGTACCTTCTTCCCCACCGCCATTAGAGCTGGAACTCTCAGGGCCGCCGCCTTCCTCGTCTAACAGCACCTCGCTGCCAAATCTATCCGCCACATCCAAGTTTGACTCCCTCCCCTCCAACTCCTCAGGTAAAAACACGGCCCGTTCTAAAAACCACTCGGGCAGATCAATCTTGGGTAACGGCTCCTCCTTCTGTTTTGTCGTCCGTTTTGTCGTTCTGCGGGTGGTGGTCGTCCGCGAGGCCGGTCGTTTATCAGGCTGGTCCGGATCCGTGCCATCGCCGCCTGTGGTCGTTGTCGTGCGAGGTGTGGATGTGGGAGAACCGTTGGAGCTTACCAGTTCCGGCGCGAACGAAACTTCGCCCTGAGCGGACGCCGGGACATCATCTGCAGCTGCCGATTCCTCGGCGGGTGAGGACGAGGGTAGGTCTACTTTTGAAGATTCGGCTGTTGCTGCTCCTGCTGCTCCTGCTGCTGCTGTTGGAGCGGCGGCGTGGTCGCTACTCGGCGAGTGTTGACGCTTAGCGGATATGTGAAGGGAGCTGCATCTGGAGCAGATGTAAGTGGATCGCGACGACGGCGACGACGACGGCGACAGGAGGAAGGATGACGAGTTGTAGATGGCGTGAGAACGGGTTAGGAGTGGGGAATTTCGTGAGGATCGAAGCACCAGATGCAGCGCCCTTCTTTTGGCTATCTGCATCGGGCGGTCTTGAGGGAGAATCCGTGATATCAGAAAAGAAAACTTGGAAATTTATAGAAACTTGTAAAAAATATATATATATTTTAAGAAAAAAGAGGTTAACTATTTTTTCTAAAACTTTTTTTTTACTTTTTTTTTTTTTTCCGTCGTCGTTGATTGTTGACCGCCTGCAACACAACGTCACCACAACATCCAACAGCAGCTCACATTTGTCGAGACGACGAGTCTTCTCTTTTAATATATATTATATTATTATAAATAAATAATGATAGTATTTCTGACATTCAATTCCGAGTCAAATGGGATAGTACGTTAAACCGGTCAGCTAAATTTATAAATTGAACCGACTCTAATTATAATGTTACAGCACTCTATACTAGTTTAAGGTCTATATTGATACTATACGGAGAAAATAATAAATAATATATTCATTTAGTTCAAAATATAACTCTTTATCTCTATTTAAAAGATAGCTATATCTATAGCCCACAAACCTCTCATTATAAATATTTAACCGTGTATTACTAAAAAAAAATAAAAAAAAAAAAAAAAAGATAACCTAAAAATTTCAAAACTCCATGCAAAAAAATATATACTAACGCCAAAAACCGCTATGAATAAAACTGAAAGAATTCAATAATTTTGTCGAAAAGCTAGAAACCAAATGAATCAAACCATCCTTCACCTTCTCCTTCAATAAAGCCTTCAAACCTTCCAACCGCCCGTCTGCTTTCCTTTCTCACAAGCTATTGATCAGAAAAAAAATAACAATCAGGAAACCGCTTATCCTTAAGTTTTGGAAATGTATAAATAGAAAGAATTGATTGGACTACTTACGAGTTTTAACTGGTGCAGCCGCATTCATTGCGGGGTTAGCCGCTGCTGGGTCGGCGGGCATACCCGGCGTACCCGGTGTAGCAGGCGTATTAGCTACGGGATTGGCAGCAGCGGGATTGTTACCAACGGGCATTTGACCAGTCATGTCGACTGGGATGTTAGGTACAGGACTGGCAGCAGCAGGTGTCGTTCCGACCATATCGACCGGGATGTTGGGCATTGCGTTTCCGGCCGCCGGGTCTGCACCTGCTGGTTGGTTTGCGACTGGTTGGTTGGCCATCGGATCGGTAGGTGTACCTGGTGTTGCTGGGGTGGAAGGTCCCGCCGCAGCTGGCATATTCGGGTCTGCTGCCACTGGATCCGCTCCAGTTGCCGGAGTGCTCGGTACTGCTCCTGCAGCTGGCATGCTCGCCATCGGATCTGCTGCAGCAGGCATAGTGGCAGCTGGATCCGCGGCAGCAGGCATGCTAGCGGCTGGGTCTGCACCAGCCGGCATACTCGCAACCGGATCAGCAGCGGCAGGAGTAGATACGACCGGATTCGCCCCGACAGGATCCGCGGCCGCGGTAGTAGGTATAGCAGCAGCAGGAGTAGATTCCGCCCCAGCAGCAGGAGAAGAAGTCAACGCGGGATCACTCCCACTGATAGCCACATTAGAATTGCCAGAAACCGGGAACGGTCCCGTCAGTTGCGGTATCACCGGTCTCTGCCCGTTCAACATCTGCTCCACCGCCGCCTCGAACAACTTCTTCTCAGGAGCGGCAGGTGGCTTGGTGGTGTAATACTCATACTCAAACTTCCACAACTGATTCCAAAACGTATCGGGGAGGGTGGTCATAAACGCTACGACGTTGGCTTTACCGGTACGTTGAGCCATGCCCAAGAACCGATTCTTGATTTCCAAATTATAATCCGCCTCGGAATCCCGCTTCATCATAAAACCCGAGGTGGAAGAGGGGGATCGTTTGACGTTTGGTAGTCTACCGTGTAGGAGCTCATCCGCGGCCTGGTGTACCTTGTTTGCTATCATGGCGTCGAATTTTTTCCCGTCGGGGGAAATATTGGCGCGCATCTGGTCGAGCTTGTCGTATACTCGTTGGTCTACGCCTTCCAGGAATCGGATTTCGGAGTCTGGGAGCTTTTGCTCTTTAGCTTTAGTGATGAGTCTGTCCTTGAACCGTACTGGTGCTGCGGTAGCTGTGGCTGCGAGAACAGCAAGAATAGCAACTTGGAACTTCATCTTGAATTCTATCTAATTCTATATTCTTAAAAAGGTTAAATTTAATGGGAATATCTACACTTCAATAGTCAATTGAAGTATATAATTAAATGGAGATATAAAATAAAAATGAGGAGCCTGCCTCGTGTGTATAAAAAAAGAATAAAGAATTGAACGTGAAAAACCGGACCAGCCAGGTGAAGCTTTTCAAGTTGATCGAAATGAATGAAGAATGAAAGCGAGAGAACAAAAAAAAGAAGAAGAAGAATACATTTCCCTTCCAAGAAGTCTCTTATAACTCTTCAACCACCCCTACTAATCTTCCTATCATCACCTAGTCATTCACACTCCAAACAGCCGTAACAGACTCCGCCGGTGTACCGTATACCGTGTGTTTGAACGCGAACGTCTGGGGAAAAAAAGCCTCCATATTACGCTGCGTTGCCGTTGTGGTTAAGCGTGCGGTCCCCTGTCTGGTTTGGACGGGGTTACAGACCAACCAGTCGTTTCACGGCGTTTTGGGGGCATCCTAACCGGATCCGGTAACGACTAAAACCTCTCGGTCGTCTGTAGAAGCAACCTTCGGAATCACCTCTCTTCTTTCGATCTACTATATCCCTGTTTGAGAATCGTACGTAAGGGTCTCGATTTGAATATGGTCTGGTTTGAACGTTGCTTTGGAGGTACGTATTACAAAACATGTTCATCACCGTGCCGCCACAGTTGACGAATAATATAATACAGGCGTTGTGGAGGCTAGCTATAGCTAGGAGCTCGGAGCGAGTGAGAGGTTTCTTGAAATGTTTATCCGGACGTAATTTACGCCGCTGGAAATCCCTGGATCCGGATCTCCTGAATTTACGAAGCTTGGTATATTTTAATTTGCACATGCAGCTAATATACACCATATCGATTCAAATATTATAAGAACGAACATTATAGAAATCATTCCAGAAACAAATTGTAGACGAACGCCGAAGTAGTTTCTCTCCGTGCCCGTTACGGAGTATATTACGCTGCTATCTAATATTATTGTTTCCATCTATCTCATGCTCCGTTAACATGTTCTGCCTCCGTGATCTTTTGGAGATATCATTATCCCGAATTTACGGTCCAAGTTTCTCGAAGGCATTACTAGTGGGGTGAATCGAAACGAATAAAAGTATGGTCTCGCAACGCCAGACTCGTAAAAGTATCAATATACTTGAGTATTCCGTAGCTTCTAAATACTTAGGTATATGTGATTTTTATTTATCGATATCAATACTCGACATGCATGGCGGTGGTCATTGCTTTTGTGATATGATATTATCTAGTACTGTTGCATTTGTTCACGTTTCTAGCTGCGCTGCTCAAAATTTAAAAAGAGGTATATAAGATAAATATAAGATCAACACATGTAAGTCATGAGTCCTAATTATCTAATGCGGCCAAGTAATTTATATTAATTAGATTCTTGGGTAAGTGAAAAAAAAAGGTACTGTGATCGATGCTATAGCTCGACAGTTGTGGCAATATTGAATCTAATAATATTTCTCGCCGCTTAAGCGGCACGTATGTACATATGGGGAACGAGTTCGTACGAGCATGTTCAGAACAAACCCAGAAATTCCTCAAAACACTGCACTTCGCCCTCGAAAAGTTTTCTTCAACCTGTGAACCATTGAAAAGCGTAGAAAGCCTGTTACAGCCAGGCCTGGCCTGCCTACCTGCATGCATGCTGCATGAATCCAAAGGAATCCAAACGCTTCCACAGAAAAAAAAAAAAAAAAAAAAAAGTTTTGCGTCGTGACGTTTCACCAAAAATGAACACCCGAGCCTGAGGAGATCGAAAGCACAGCCCACCGCCATGCACCAAACGTCAACCTAAACTCCTCGCCTGGCAAAGCTCTCCCGAATTGGCAAGCCGACGCTTAAGCTACCTAGAACTGTTGTCCAATCGATGAAAAAAAAAAAAAAATTAATTAATTATCGCAGCTCAATAAATATGATATCGCATAAACATCAATAAATTATTTTAATTCGATCAAAGTTAGTCGATCGGATTATAATGGTGAATATTGGGTTGTAGTCAGTTCTGCATGAATGCAGCTGCAGCATAACGATTCAACTTTGATATATACACAGCTATCATACACCAGTATGAACCCAAATCTCTCATAATCTAGAATCTAGAATAGAAAAATAATCCTCAAAAGATTTTTGATTCGGAATAGTAATATATAATAAAAGAAAGATAAAAATCATCAGTCATGGAGGACATTGAAAAGTCTTACATGAACCGAATCGGGTTAAAGAACTTCTAGAAATACATTATAGAAGGAAAATAGAATTTTCTAGATAAAATAATATCCCGAATAGAAAGAAAAACATCGAGAATACATAAAACATGCTTGCTTAAAAAGATCGATCGACCGGACCGAACACCCCATTAGCACCAAAAGATATCTAATTTTTTGTGATAGCAAAGAACGCCAGTGAAGCAAGAAAGAAAAAAAAAAAACGGAACAATGGTGGTGAATCTCGGTTCAAGCGTCATGCATGGTTTCAACTGGGGGTCTCGCAGTATGCGTGATTCCGAGTTGCGACTGGTTATTCGGGCTCGCCGACTCGTCGTCCGAAAAGTCATCTATCGTGACACCGGGAACGGCCATACCGCCCTGGTTCGTCGGTTCGAATAAGACGGTCGAGCTACCGGATCTCTGTCGTCTGACCGCCGGTTCGCTAGATGATTGGTTAGCTTCATCTGGCGACGAAGGCGAAAGTCCGGCGGTATTCCAGCTCAGTTTGGATAGCGCCGACGCGAGATCCTCAGGCATGATAAGGGTGTTTGGTGGTTCTTCGTTTCGGGATTCCCATCCGACGGGCGGGCTGGGCGGTGGCGAGATGAAGAAGAGTTTTTGGGATTCCGGAGCTTGGAGGTGTTGGTCGACCGCCGGGTTGACGGGTGTGTGAGTGCCAAAGTATATTCTCATACGGTGGCCCATTAAGAATTCGCCATCGAGCTCGCCACGGACCTTGATGGCTTCTTCTTCAGAGTAGAATGAGCAGACGATGCGTGCGAAAGATTTCAAGGGCGACCAGGAGGCCAGAGGTGCCGAGCTGGAGATGATGTCACGAAGGCTTTGGAGATGGTCGGGGTGGAAGATTTCGGCCTCTTTTAAATTTGTTATCAGGAGAGTGTTTGTTGGAGGAGAGGGAGTCATGAGTGGCGGGATGGCGGAGAGGTCGATGGAGAGGTTCGACCGGGAGGATCTTTTGGAGGAGGCTTTCGAGGATGGGTCGTAGAGTCTGAAGGAGCCGGCGGTAGGCGAGGTCGGGCTTGCTGGAGCGGAGCCTGACGACGTTGCTGCTGCCGCTGCCGCTGCTACTGCCACTGTTGGAGCTGTGTTGGATGCCATTTTGGAAGGGGTGGCTATGACGTATGGGATATGATGATATTAATATATTGTGGTTACTGTGTTACTGTTTGATGACAATGATGATGGTGATGATGGTTAATATTCCGGTGAGGTTGGAAGGAGATTTATTTGTTTTATAACTGTCTGCTCTGATTGATGATGAGTGAGTGAGAGAATTAGAGGGATAGAGATTTAGGAGTTAGGAGGAGTGTATTATTATATATCCCATGAAGCCATGTCATAGCTAAGTAAGTACCTCTTGCTTGGTTAGCTACTTAGCTGCATGCATAGCCCATAATAGCCCCCAAGCGATGGGACGGATGGAGAATTAAACTCTGCAGCGGCTACGTACAGCAGCTGGACACACCCAACCCACCGACCGACCGACCGACCGACGGACGAACGAACGAACGAGGGGGGGGCAGGGCAGGGCAAAACCAGCCCGCTGCGCACTCTCGTCCAACGCAGAAAAAGAGGCGAAAACGAACCAAACACCCGCCCGACGGCCGTGCCAACTTTTTCATTCGGTCGGACACCACTTCTCCCCCTTGCCACACTCACCCCACTCCACCACCGCTCAGCCAGCCAGCCAGCCAGCCAGCCAGCGAGCAATCCGTCATGAATGAGTGAGTGAGTACATTCAGTCCGCATTCGAGTGTGTCGTGTATCAGAAAGTCAAATCTTCGCAAACTCGCACATCACCAAGCAAACCCATGTGCCGGACATCCCAGGCATTCACTAATTAAATCCCTTCCATTCATTATCCTCCCTTCAACCCCCCCCCCCCCCCCCCCCCGGTGAATTTCTGAAGTCGAACAGAAATCTATTCATGATTATGAATATACTCTCGAGCCGGGAACGAAACACAGCCTCCGTCAAACAGCGCATGTGGTGCCCGGCCTGGTCATGAAAAAAAATCCCTCCAACCACCTGGACATGAAATCGATCTCATGTCAACCTCTTTCAATTCTAACGCTCTTGCATCAAATTGTGCCTTTCAGTCAGCGGAAGTTAGAGGGACTCAATTAAAAGTCGTCACAATACCCGCCGCTCTCCGCAGCAGTGCCACTTGAATGCATACTTCGCTTTTTCATTTCATCAGTCAGTCCTGTATTGTCTCTCTCGCGCGCGCCTCACACGTATAATGTCCAAGCCAAAACTTGCAAACTTCCAAACTAGGAATGCGCAGGAGGTTACTCTATCCGACGACTGCCTACACCTGCCACAGCAGCTTGTACAAACATTCTTCAACAGAATGTTATCAATCCTAGCTAGCCTCGATTTATCAATCCAAGAAAAACTTGATATTTGCACTGGGCGATGCATGCAAGGCCTGTCCACAAAACTCACACAAGCCACCTCGATATTTCACTGTGGCGTTCGTGGCGGTGCACGACGAGATGAGCAAACCTTGAACCTGAAGAAATTACTTATTTCCGAGGTTTCGCACTGCCACACGTCCGAACCAAGACTGACACCGCCACATGTTGGATTTTGAGATTTGGTCAACCGCTAACTCTGCCAGAGTGACAGAAATGTTATGTTTTGGAGAGTCGACTGGGGGCATAACAGTATTCACGGCAATTGAGACCATACTCTAGAAGAACAAAGGTGGTACGCGTATACGTTTCTTATGCGGGAACGCAAGTGCTTTACCCGAAAACCCTCTCTATCTGGCCGACAACTCTGGATCACCCTATCAGCAGTGGTATGGTAACTGTAGTAGATTTTTTTAAGCGTATACCATGAATCAATCCACGATTATAAGTTTTATCGGGAACGGCGAGACTAAGGAAGGAATGCTAGTATATATTCCTATATATGACCAACATAATAACGGTTTTGGTTTGGATTATATATATAAGATGAATTTAATATAACAACCAAATTTAGTTTAGTATATATACTCTACATACAGAAATTCGTTTTTAAAAAAACAAACGCAACTCGCAGGTCTTGATCCCTCCTTCTAATGAGTATATGTATTCCACCCCTTCCGGGTACGTACGAGACCAACCTCCACTCCTCTAATAATGTTTACTTGTTGCAAGGTCGGCAGGTGTTATAGCAGCATGCGTAACAAGCATCTGTCGGGTGCTTATTCTTCTTACACTCTCCCCAGCAAGACGAAATAACGGAAGGAGATGGGCAAGCGCGGGCTAAGCAGTTTTTGGTTTTTTTTTTGTTAGTCAATTTGTATATATATATCATCATACTTAGGGGATGTTGATTTAGCTTGTAGTAAATGTAAACACGTACGTTGAAGGACGGCAGGAACCGCGGCAGCAAGAATAGTAGGAGCTGCGAGGGCGACCAAGAGGAGGAACTTCATATTGTCGGGTTTTTGAGGGGGTTCGAACGTTCGGTACGCGTACGTAGGTATGTATAACTGCTTTTAATAGGATTTTTTTGGTAATGCTTCGCTTTGGTTGAAATGATACAAGAGGGAGAGCTACAGATCGATGGGTGACCGGCCAGAGTACCCTTTATTTATACTTTATAGGATAGCCCCAAAATTACACCAAGATATTTGAAAATTGGGGGGACAAAAAGAAAGAAAGAAATGTCATCTTGGCGTCGGGATTAAGCCGTCATAGATTGGTATAGTTTTTTGGTATAAATATATACATGTACTATGATTTTGGTAGGAGAATTCGAAAATTTGGGGGGTTCCTATGCATACACGATCTTGGCTCTGGGACTCGAGACCAATCTTGGCGCAATTTTGGAAGATTTAACAAATATTGCCAAGATGAAGTATTTCTTCTGTACCATTGTATTTTGCCTTCTCTATTAGAGATGAGATCACTTCAATATAATTCCAGTTCTTTTAAAAAGGCGTTTCCTCTACGGACCGTCGGGGCGGGACACCGATACCAAGATTCATCGAATCTTGGCCGAGCTACTTGCGCATTGCTAGCACTGTTAAGGTGACAATTAATGATGGCCGAGAGATCTCGAGACTATTTGATCCGTCGTGAAGATCAAAAAGTATAGCCTGAGAGAATTCAAGGTAGCGTTATACCATAATTGATGTGAATACCATACGCTGGGTCCCAGAAAGCGCTAGCTTGGTAAATCTGTGGGGAGGGGGGAAGCTAAACTAACGCTAATCATCTTGAATTAACCCTGAAAAGTCCTTTCCGGCCGGAAGACACTCGCCTAGGTTCTTTTAATACCTGGTACCTTTTTTTTCCAGCATTAGCCCAAACGCACATTCGCTTTCCCTTGTCGAAAAGCTTCCCTCTGCTTGGTTGTGGGTAAAAACTCGAAACACCCATATGGCCATTCCACATGGGATTTTTGTGTTGAAAATCTATTACACTTTGCCACACTCGCAAGATCACCCTTTAAGCCGTCTTGGCTCTCATTAATATTTGGAAAAAAGGGTATTCGTAGAAAAAGTGAATATTTGGGGGATGCATTGGAAAATAGCAATTTGATTAGATAATGGATATTCGAGGCAATTGTACGAAAGTTCTGGGCTAGTCAGACGTCAGACGTCAGAGCTTTACGGGAGGTGGTAGTAAACTCTCAAATTCTGGTTTCTGTTAACGTTTTTTCCTACCATTATACTTGGTTTTCTTTCCTTATAATTATCAGTAGACATGGAAACAATACTAAACAAAAACCTAGGTACCAATAGTATTTGAAAATGTCAAGATATAGCGAAACTGCCGGTACCGCGGTCTGATGGTCTTGAAGTTTAGTCCTGCTAATGTGAGTATTGGAATGGGGTCACCTGGCCCTCAGCGCGAACTTGAGAGAATTGGTTCGGGTTGTTTAGCCTACGCGACGAAGCCAAGTTAACTAGTTAGCCTCGAGACCAGGCGGGCAGGCTATGAAGCATGAGAACAAAACTTGAAAGTTATGTATTCAGCCGAGCCGTCACTTTTAAGAAAAAGGCAATGGGAAATAAACTCATGTTTTCCGGGACTCAAGATCGTTGATCAATGGTAACTTTTTGCCAATGTCCGTGCCATCAATGGCCATTCGCTTCGTACTGCGCGGCTGGTTTACAAGACAAGCCATTCATGGACCCAGGTTAGGCGAAGATGTGGCGCCTCTCACAGATGTTGAAAAGACATGCTAGCCTATATATATATGTCCCTGCTCTAAAGTGGAACCGGAACCTACCTTGCCAATAATCAGTCTTACCGCCCTCAAGATCCTGTTGAATGAAATCTGGTGGTGGCTAACAGGGCCGACTCAAACCCACCCGTATCCTTGGAAAGACTCGCTACCGGCGAACGGTTGCAACTTACCTATGTCTTAGCACAATCCACTCTTCGGTCTGAAAGGCGACCGGGTCGGGTATCCTTGACCCTATAACAAGTCTCGCTTTTACAAACTAATTAGTACTATAACCAGTGATTAGGAGGCGGTACACTAGATTGTCAAGCCGCCATGGCGGACTATACTAGCCTCAGAGAGTGCCGTAGAGCATTTGGAAATGCATATACGCAGCCAAATATGGCTGTTTGGGAGCTAATTATCCGCAACTGCACAATGAAGTGTATTTAGATGATAAGAGAGCTAATGGAAGCTGGGAAGCAAGTTAAATTGACCTACATGTGGTATAATCATATGGTATAATCTTATGGCTATCAAAACTATTAGTTATATTTCATTTGGCCGGGACCTTCGAGGTTTGGATAATGGGGTTGTATGTATGTATAAGATTTTAAAGCCATGGCCCTCTTGAAAGCTATGATTAACATACAAGTCAACTTTAGCGTTCGAACATTATGGAATGTGTCGATAATAGCTTAGCATATGCGGAGATAGCTAAATCAAGGATTATCAACAAAGAGTTCTTCCCTACTTAAAAAAAAAAAGAAAGTCATTCAAGAGGTTAGCGTCCAATATGGTATTTGGAGGGCAATCGATAAGTAAGTGTACGCATCTCCATCAATCATGATAAAACAAACCTTAACGCTGACAAAAAAAATAAATAATATATATTATATATTACAATTGTACAATAAAGGGTGAAACAAAAGGCTCGTACTGGGGTTCTTCTGGCGTCAATGGAACTCAGGTTGTCCCTTAACCATAGCTTAGAAACTCCACAGTCGATATCGAATTGCAGCGTATACTCATTTGCAGAATACTGCTCATGCGCATATGGGGGGGTACGAAATGCAACGAGGTTAGTCAATTCTTTCAAGTACTGCAAGTCAGTCAGAGCTGCAGAATATTGCACAGGTGTTGTGCCGCAGCTCGAAACCACCGCAGCAGCGCCCCAGTTCCCAACCAAATTCGGCCTTTAAGCTTTGCGCAGTCTCGTAACCAGAACGAGACAACGCAAGCTCAGTTTAGTTACGAAGGCCGCGTTTGTGGTATCGACCCCGGTTCAAGGAAATTGCACTTGCAATTGATTGAAGTCGCGCTGCGGTTGTTCCTCTCTGACAACTGTCCTGTTTCTGTTGTCAGGCAGTGTTCGTGAAATGGGCTCCAAATCCTTCGTGACGCGAAAGCTAAGCTGCGCCGTCCAGTCCAGGCTTTGACGCAGATTTAGACTTTTCAGACGAGGAATTTGCGTTTCTCCAATTTGCGGAGCCGAGATGGGGATAACTCAGATCAAAAACGGCTAGAAGCTCCACGCCTTCGTATTAAGGTATGGGGCTTCGCGGTTCAAGGAATTGAGGCCTACCTTTTCAGCTGGTCAAAACCCAACTCTATCGTTGATATGATATAAGCCGCAATTCCTATTGAAGGGCTGTGAGATTAGCCGGGTTAGATTTTAAGCTAAGTGAAAGCTCGGGGATTTGAGATACCGCTCACCACGCTGCTGCGCAGGTATTGATTAATCAACTAGCCGATTAGATCGCATCGGATTTTGCGAATACAAAGTTCATTCCGAGATTGCACAAATGAATCACAATTGGCGGGAAAGACTGAGCTTAACTTAGCTAACAGTAGCGGCATGACAAGTCTCAAACGAAACAAGGGTACCTGGGCGCCGCGGCTTATGCTGATAGCCAATTTTATACTGCCCATAAATGGGTTTGGCTCCGCTATGCCACACGAGGTTCGATTTACAGGTAGGTGTTAGTCACTCATGATGCTATTTTGTGTTAAAAGCATATCAACATATATTCATAAATAGCGCCAAAGGTTAATTAAGGAGAAAATCACATATAGAACCCGGAAGTCTATGAAGAATGCCGTGCAACGCCTGTCAGATTAAAACTTGAGGGAATATCGTGAACTAAATAACAAGATACAAAAATGTAGAAACCAAATTGAATTTGAGAATCGAAACCAGTCGATATTCGCATCCACTTCCATTAGTATAATACTGCCACCCCATGGACCCGTCCTTACTTACACCGCTTATATCCCCATTCCAGCATCGTTACAGCCCCTCGCGGAACAATATTCAAAGGTAACCCTACAAGACCCCCACCACCAATTCGATCCACATCTCTTGCATCCCCCAACGCTATAAATTTTCCTAAACCTAAAATACAATATAATCGTTAGTACTAGTACGCTATAGTACATACGTATCGTTCTGTGACTTACTGCTGCTTCAACTCCGCCCCGGTCTTCCCCAACTTATAATCCTCCGGATTATCACATTTGAACATGCCAAGACAGTACCCATCGGTAAATGGCAAGTAATAGTTCTTAATTGCTCGGCGGGTCTCGCTGTAGTATGTTACTGTGTCGGAGTATCCGTCTTCCATTGCTTTGAGACAGGATTTCTTGTTAACAAGGCGGCAGAGGCCGGAACCTTTGCAGTCTGTCGTTTCGCGTTTGGCGTGGAGGTGGTGTTCGGCCAGGAGGGGTTCTTCTTGCACCTCAGTGAGATTTAATGCGAGACCAGGATCAGTAAGGTTTAATGTGAGACCGGGATCGGTGAGGTTTAATACCAGGCCGGGATCGATAATTTCGACACGATGGTGGTGGTGGCGGGGATAGGTGATTCTGAAGGAGAGGCCTGGGGTGATCATGAAGATCACGGTGAGGGGGAGGAGGAGGGTTGTGAATTTCATGATTGGTAGATGATAAAATGATTGTATGTATATAATTAAGAGCTAGTAGATTCAGGAACAGTCAAAAGAAATGCTAAAGGAATGAATTGGTGGTCAGATTGTGAAATGAACGATGGTTTTGAATTTGCTATGGAGATGGAGGGTCCGGAATTCATGTTCTTGTGGAGGTGAATCCGAGGTCTTTATACATTCTATCTTTTATACACGCGAGACTAATTCTAGCCGTTTCTTCTATCTTATAGAGAGTATATCGTCTAGCGAAATGCGAGTGACAAATACATGAAAAATTGTAAAGGAGATCCAGCAAATTCTAGCACTGAACATTGAGAGTCAAGTCAAGCTCGCATGAGTTGAGTTCGAAATTGTGTTGATTTGTTGGTTTTGTAGATGCATCTCACGTCGATATGCAGCTTGCTGCTTCGAACCTGCAAGGGTAAGATTTAAAGTCATTTGAGAATATGTAGCTTATCATACCATATCAGGACTGACTGAATCGAGAGTCTCGTTGGGTGGATTGAGAGGGGCGAAGATGTTTCGGAAGGTTTCGATAATGCATCTATTAAAATGTATACTATTTTCAAGCTCTTTCTATTGCAATTGAAAGATCTTAAAGACATCTATAGCTAGATCTATATCGATATCTATGGATGCTATTCCAAATCAAAGGTGTACGGGCGGGCACCAGCTTGATTATTAATTAGCGTGCTCCAGCTCGTGCCACAATTCGGTTGAGTTTAGCATATCGCTTGCAGCTAGCTAATTACTATTCTTATACAGGGCAGGTAATAATACCTATATCGTCTCACGAAACTCGGTCAATATGCAGTCTCACCTACTCCAATGTCAGCGCGCCAACATATATAGACCGCAAGCGCGTTAACAAAAATTTTAAAAGTGGATAAAATCTAATAATGCAAGATCAAGGGCCAGGGGGCGAAGATTCCAGAACCATGCAAAACTGAAGATGATGATACATGGTGTAGGATAAAGCTTGTAAAGATGATGCTATGCAATATGAATGAAGCGCGAAAGAGTGGTTTGTTTGATTAGTGCCGACTGCATGCAGTAGTCTTGACGACCCATCCCTGCAGTGGGACTGCAGGCAGGCAGGGTATCGATGCATCACTAGAATCAGATTAGCTTCAAGATAAAGTCTCAACAAAACTCGCTATATTATTATGGGATTCAGATACGTGGCTAAATATAATTGATCTGAAGAGGGCCTCACATCTCAGGTCCCATTTGAAGTGTGAGGCCCTGAAATGCAATGTGATGCATCATTGCAGACTATGCCGATACATTGCCCAACTAGCCGAGCTAAATCCAAAGAAAGCACAGCTCTAAACTCTATTTGGAATTGTGATCGAGATCGGAATGCGCATTAGTGCAGCTGTTGCATTATGCATGGAAATTTAAGTAAGGGCTTGATTGAGAAAGCCCTTAGATTCATAATTCCGAGATTTTGAAGAATTTTTTTATAATTACTTCTCGATATGTACGGATAACGGGTCAAGTAAGTACTTAAGTATTTAAAGACTCACAACCAGAACCAAACAGTCCCAACGATAGAGAACCGATGTGACAACCGGCTGACCAGAGAGATATAGTTCCCCCTTATTTTTTTACACTGTGAATATAATAATATTTATCTTTTTTTTTGCATTATCAAAGACTATGAGTTCAAAGTACTCACCGCTGTTATCCTCGGGTGAATCCGACCCGGGTATGATACGCTGGCCCGTCCCATTCGAGCACTCTGCATCTCTTCCAAATGAACTTCTTGAAAGGAGTTATGTCAAGCTAGAGGCGCGTATCAATCATTCCGCTGCCGCAAAGGAGACGCAGTTAATTCAACAGGTTGATCAAGAATGGCTTGATCGTGGAGGACTGACCGTGACTCTCGGAGCGCTCAACCCGAAATATGGGCCTTGTATGTCCCTTTGTTTTCCGGAAGGCGACCCGCATAAAATATTGAATCTCGCTAGTCTTTTCGCTTTTGGTTACATTCACGATGGTATGTGCAGGCTCGTAGTCATATCCTTTCAGCAATTCTTAAGCTTTCTGACGGAGTTTTGTTAACGCATTATATATATATATTTTCGAAAGATTGGTATGACGGTAATATGATGGTAAACTGATAACTTAATCTATCCAAGGCGTGCGCACAAGAAAGAAACCAATGGTCTGACGTATTACCTCTTTAGGATGATATGAGAATTATGGGAAAGAGTCCAGAAGAGATAGAAGCGACAAGGAAAAAATTCGGGCTCATCCTCAATCAGATGCGTTCGCGGTTGATCATTGAGATGTTAGACAATGATCCTAATGTCCTTCCGTTTGTGCAAGGCTACGGCTCTTGGGAAGATTGTTCCTACGGGTCTAAATCCTCGGATGCGAGGGGTTTCGAGAGTTTGAAGCATTACTTGGATTACAAATGGGACGGTATCGGAAACTCGTGAGATTCAAACTATCTTTTACCAGCCACAGATATTTAGTGCGGCTTTGAGAAGTTGAGTTACTAATTAGAAACTTTTTTTTTTTTTTAATAGGGCGAACCTGAACATGATTCCTTACATACACAACCTCAACCTTTCACGGACCCAGATAACAAAACTTTCTCCTCTTGCCGAGCTGTGTTCCCACATCGTTGTTCTTGTAAATGACATCTATTCCTCAGAGAAGGAATGGGCCTCGCATCTTTTACACGGCCGAGAAGGGATTCCGCAGTCCGGTGTCTTTATATTAATGGCAGTTCATGACACTACTATAGAAGACGCTCGAAAGATGGCTCAATTAGAGATTGTCCAGCTAGAGAAGAGATTTATCCGAGAATCCCATCGAATTTTAGACGGTAGTAGCTCAGCAGAACGAGAAGATCTGACAAAGTACATCTGCATACTACAATACTACTTTACTGGTGCTGCGGTGTGGCAAATGGATCATGGACGATATGCATCTGACCCAACCCGTCCTTTTTACCCAAAGCCGGGTCATAAAATCTCAGACTTTCTGCGAATGCTTAATGATAGTAAAAAAGGAGGAAAGAAACGTCAATTTTATAATGAGCGCGAAGATGTAGCCACTCACGGCCAATCGAAAAAGGCTCGGATGAGCGAATACGAACTTGAGGCGTTGGCAGGTATGCCCTTATGATTGGATGAAATAAGCCGCTAGATCGATCGATAGATTACCTTAAATACCTTATTTTCTTTAGTTGGGCTACCGTGACACTAACATTTAATTCCTATCAGATACCAAGACTGGCAGTCAACCTTGCGAGCTTTTGCATGCAGCCAGCGCAACTCTAGAGCGATCAAATTTCAGTCTGTGGGAATCAGAGCCAGCTCGGATATTAGATGACGAAGTAGTCCACAATCGCACTGAATTTCTAAATTAGTGGTAATCTAATACCTTTGATAGGTCGTTCTAAAACCATTTGAATACATCGACTCGCTGCCATCGAAAAGAATTCGTAGGCTAGCACTCAATGCCCTCGATCATTGGTATAACGTACCGCAAAATTCTCTAGACACCATCGACACAATTATTGATATGCTGCACAATTCGTCATTAATGTAAGCTTGCTTTCCTTTTCCTAGGTGCCACTTATACAATTTCTCTCCTTAGACCTATAACTTTATAGATGGTCTGATATCCTGTCTCGAGGTAACACTAAATAACTCACCGGGGTGGAAAAAAAATATTTAGTCTCGATGATATTGAAGATCATTCTTCCCTACGTCGTGGGTTTCCAGCAACGCATGCGGTGTTTGGAGTTTCACAATCCATCAACACCGCCAATTTTCTGTTTGTACAATGTTTGGATAAAATCCAGCAGCTGCCAAACTCTCAGGGAGCTGTTAAAGTGTTCACTGGTATGTCAATATCAATATTCTGCAATTTTATCGCAAGACAATCTTACCGATAAAAAATCGGCAGAGGAACTTGGGAAACTACATATCGGTCAAGGTTATGATCTTAATTGGACCTTCAATGGGAAATGCCCCACCGAAATGGAATATATAAAAATGATTGATGGAAGTACGTATATAATAATGCCTCTAATCTCATTATTTAGAACTTGAGACTGAATGATCACCTGTATTTATAGAAACCGGTGGACTATTTAGAATGGCTGCTCGCTTGATGCAGATACATGCCACACAAAACCAGTCAGTCCAATCCCACCCCGAGAATAAACTGGTTCACAGAGTATTAATCTTCGATTAAATTTTCGTCTTAGCTCTGTGAATGCCGAGCATCTACTCGCCTTGATGGGCCGATTTTTCCAAATCAGAGACGACTATCAAAACTTAGCCTCTGCGCAGGTATGGAATTACCGTTAACTCCTGGCAGGCATCCTTATAACCAATTTCTAAATATATCAATATAGTATTCTGCGGCTAAAGGAGATCTGTCGGACTTGGATGAGGGAAAATACTCCCTCGTAATAATCCATGCGTATAATCACACAAAGACGGAACGAGAACAGCTCGAAGGTTTGCTCCGGCTGAGATTCCAGCAAGGCCACTTGACCAGTGAGCAAAAGAAACTTGTGATGAGAGTTATAGATAGGTCAAGGAGCTTGGAGTATACAGAAAATGTGATCCATCAATTAGAGAATGCTGTTGAAAGACTTCTAGTACAGTTGGAATCTCAGGTTCGGGGGACGGAGAAAAATTTGGCAATAAGAGCAATAATGGCGTTGTTGAGGTTAAATAGTTGAATTATATATCTGAGCTGGATCGACTATGATCTGTAACATGTACATATGACTTATAGTACTTATCTATATAAATATATATATATATATTGCTAGTAGAGCTTCGCAAACCCACCCCTGTGCAAGTAGTGGGTCCAAACTGGTCTCGAGTCCCAGGTCCAAACCTGTTTTAAACATCAAGAAAGAGTACAAGTTCCATCATATTCCATCTTGCCCTTCCTGATGGTAAAATAATAGTATGGTAGGAACATTTTTCTGTTTTATAGAAGATTATTTTCCTTTGTATATAAGCCTCTCTAATTATAATATATATACAAAAAACGTGACTATATACATGATGATAGATGTGATCATAGTAGTCTTAATTATATACAAAAAAAAAAAAAAAGGTGATTACATATATGATAATAGTTGTGATTGTAATGTATATGGGCCATAACGTGTATAGGCCGTGGTAGCGTATAGAGGCTGTAACAGGCCTGTGCAGGGCCAATTAGGCCCAAATTAATCAAATAGTGGTAATAGGCGTGGTCATAGGCGTGATTGTAAGCGTGATAGCAACACTACACTAGCCTCGAGAACTAACACTACATTAAATTTAATTATATCCTAGAAACACACTTGGTAGCACTCTATAGTAACCCAGCGCTAGCTAGCAAAACAAGTAGTTCTGAAGAAATGTGAAAGTCGTTATTGAAATTCAAAAGGGAATCTCGGAAGCAAAAATTGAAAATGCACTCGGAATGAGAGAATGGATGGCAATCTTTGGTGAAATCCTTGAGCTTATAGTTATAATATAGGGGATGGTTAGATCACATCTTTCAATGATAAGAACATTTCGTCGGAGGGAATTCGTGAAACGAGTCTAAGTTAGCTCAGTTGCGTTGGATAAGTTGCGTTGAACCCGAACCGAAATGTATATGCGGCTGTGATTGGGGTCCCGCGGCGAGCTGTGACCAAACACCGGTCTTGGAACTAAACAAAACGCTAAAACAACGGGGTTGAAACGAAAGCCTCCGCGAAAAAAGGCTAGAGAATCTAGTATTATCAAGATTATTTCCCCCAAAATTTTCTTTTTATATTATTGAATCTGAAAATACTCCATTTTCAAAGATAACATGAGCGAGGAATTAAAATTGAAGATTACTGTGTACATGTCCTGTAGGACATATGTATACGAGAGTTGTAAAGACATCCAAAGGTATATAAAACATAACCAAAAACCAAAACTCCAGTAAATGCGTGGAAAAAAGTGTACAAGTGAAAGAAAACAATCAAAATCTTCGGACTCTAAAACACATTAGCATTTTTTAAAATAAGTCCTCGCCATTTAATTCAGACAACCCGATTACACCGCTATGCCTCTCATTTCCGAAGACTCGCCGTATCCGCTCCCTGGGTGAAACGTCATACTTTCTCCATGTGCGATAGGACCTCTTGGTTCATGCGACTCGGAATCCCCTCCACTTCCTCTCATGACTTCTCGGTACCCGGCCCTCATCCTTCCCTTCGCTACTCCTCCTGCAGCTGGCATGGCATACCACCATGTTCCGCAGATGGCAGAGAAGAAACCGATACAAGAACCGGAGAAAATATCAATGCCGGCATGCTTGAAGTCCAAATATCTGGTGGCTCCGATCCACATGGCAAGACAGAAGAATGAAATGATGACGACAAATGTCAAGAGTGGAAGGGAGGGCGGGTGGAGCGCTGAAGCTCGTTCGCGTTCAGTTCGTTCGCTAGAGCTTGGACTCTTTTCATTTGACGTCGAGTCCGAACGCTTCCTTGTATCGAAAACACTGTACGGAAGTTTGCCGACCGAGGTCTTGCTCAGCGTCAGAACGAGCGTAGAGTAAAAAAATAACGAGAGGAAGGTAAGACCAGCGAAAGACACTATATTATTTTGTAAGCAAATTGGTTTCATTGAGGGGTGTCAATTGTTAAGTATAGCTTACTAGTAGCATGGCCGCTGGGATAGCTTCGGAAGGCCTCGGATAGCTTTTCATGGTCGGTCGTAGTGCAAATATCCGAAGTAACGAGGACATTCCACGCCAGAATGCCATCTGGCCCGGTCCTTGTGGTTTTGACAATTTCTGCCACTCGGCCCCAGTCTGGCTGGCAGACCGTTATCATATGAGGTCTCGGTTTGCCAAACACGTTCTTCAAACAATTAGAGACGAAGAAGGCCAGGGCATCGGTCAAACCTAGCGCGAGCCACGCTCGATTCCAGTTCAACAGCCTGTGCTTCCATACGAGCGACGTAGGTGGGTTTGGATGGTTGGCCAGAGCTGGAAG
The DNA here is from genome assembly GCA_012184315.1 of Arthrobotrys entomopaga. Lineage (NCBI taxonomy): Eukaryota > Fungi > Ascomycota > Orbiliomycetes > Orbiliales > Orbiliaceae > Arthrobotrys > Arthrobotrys entomopaga. The sequence goes on from LDDX01000155.1 coordinate 39,461, forward strand.
CGCAGACCGAGGCACAAGGAGACAGCAGAGCAGGGTAACAGCTGCAGGTCCAGCAATGGCGACGATTCCCAATATAACGACGGAAACAGTATCTAACAGGATCGAAAATTAGTAAATATGTAGGATTAACTATCGAGACTTTTAAAAGTTTTCTTACCTCCATGATATGGAAAACTGAAAGCCGGATCGTATGGATTAAACGGTCTCCGCGCACCGTCTATATTGCCCAGAACGCCGCCGAGGACGGCAAAAACGATAACCAGGACCCAGTCCAGCGCATACCTCAGCGATACTATCACCATATCCTTCGATAAGAGCCCCATCTCGTCGATATAATATATGTACCACCTAAATTACAACTGCCGTGCAACCGCTCCCAATCTTTGTAACTATACCAAACGAACGTTGTCCCGCAGGAAATTGAATTTCAAAATCACAGAAGAGAATGGGAGAGAAATAAACGAAAGCAGAAGGAGGTCGTGTGAGCAAATGCAAGCGTGTCAGCAACACAAAGTTTCCGTCGATCCGGTCGGAGAAATAAACAACAGCAAACAGCCTCAAAAAATTAAAAAAAGATTTGCAATTTTGTACACCATTGAAGGTTTTTTTTTTTTTTAGAGATTTAAATATAAAAAAAGTGGAAATTAAATCAGGAACAGGAATAGATAATGAAATATTTTAAGCTTATAAAAGAACGTGGGTCCTTCCTTGAGTTTTAGAAACCTGGAATGTCACAAAAGGAGGAAACTTAAGAGAGGCATGCGCACCGGCGTGAAACAAAGGGTCTCCAGGAAATGTCGGCGGAGCAGCTGGGCAAAACCACATGGTTTCTAGCTTTGTCTAGTGACTACTACATTCCTACCCAAATCAGAAACTGAATGCAGAATCGCCGGGATCTTTTAGTTCGCTCGTCTTTCGCTCGTCTCTCGTTTGAGTTAGGCACTACATTACACTAAGAAACATGGCTGAATTTTCCCTTCCGAATGAGTTACATTGGAACGTTAACACTGCCCTCTATCGTATCGTAAAAGCTTCTGCAATTCCTCATAGGGAGTCAGTATGTACTTACCTGCTTATCATTCAGCAAATTTGCCAATTTTAATTAATCAAAATTTGGTCGAGCTCAGGAGCGAATCACCCAGGAGTCTGACTGTCATTCCAAGTGCCAAATCGCTCGCGAATGCGTAATCATACGCGAGGTGGTCGGTTTAGCCGAGAAATCACAAGAACCGAGCCACCACGGCTTGCGTGAGGTTTTTGCATTGCTCCTGAGTCTGAAAAGATTAAAGGCAGATATCTCTATCATGAGTGTAGCTTGCTGTAGGATGAAGAAAAATTAATCGCTGATGCCGAGTTTGCATTTTGTATTCCAGCTTAACCACCATTTAATATTTCGAAACGTTCGAAACTTCCAAGTCCCATAAATACCATATTCGATTCGTGTCGTGATAATCAGCTGATACCAACCCGAGCGATCGATGCACTGCGACGGAGGATACGAAATGACATTTATATAAACTTCATTTTGGCATCCCACTTACAAACTCAATCAACCTCTGTAATGATTCGCAAATACCTTATAAAAATTATCGTCATTGGTATCCTAGCATACATTTATAATCTCAAAACACAGATGGCCCCCGCAGGACAAGTCGCCAAATTAAATGCGATAGTAGTTGGGTCGGGACTGGCCGGCCTCGCAGCGGCAAGCGAATTAGTTTCCCAGGGTCTACCCGTTCGAGTTCTAGAACGCGCAGCAAACCCCGGTGGTAACTCGATCAAAGCATCCTCGGGTATCAACGGCGCTCCAACAAAGTATCAACCTCTCCAAGATGACGCCTTTTACAGCGACACGATCAAATCAGCAGGTAGCGCAATATCTGTTATGAAAGAACAACGTGAAACGTTAATTGGTACCCTCACAAATTCATCGTCGTCTGCCATCTCTTGGCTCGTCGAAACAAAGGGAATAGATCTCAGCAAGGTCGCACAACTAGGAGGTCATTCATTCCCTCGAACTCATCGCGGGTCTGGTGGACCACCTCCAGGCTTTTCAATCATATCCACTCTTTTAAAATCTCTAAAAGAGTCGCCTCTCTTTCATTTACAAACATCATGTACGGTTACTAAACTCATACACGAAGGTAGCCGTGTACAAGGCGTTGAATACGTCTGTGAAAACAGCGAGAAGGAAGAGCTACATGGACCGGTTATTTTTGCATCAGGAGGGTTTGGGGGTGATTCTGAAGGCTTACTCGCGCAGTATAGACCTGATCTGACCGGATACCCGTCAACGAATGATCCGCGACCGGGTACACAGCCCCTGCTGACAGCAGTCGGAGCGCAACTCATCGATATGGATCTGGTGCAAGTTCATCCAACTGGATTCGTGGATCCGGCTGACCCGCTATCGCCGCGGAAATTCCTAGCTGCGGAGATGTTGCGTGGAGAGGGAGGGATACTACTCTTAAATGGTAAACGGTTCGTGAATGAGCTGGAGACGCGCGAGAATGTCAAGAATGCCATTATAGCGTCGAAGCCGACCTCCATTTCGCCAAAACAGTGGAGTGTAACTTTGGTTGTTGACGAGGCTACCTATGTAGCTGCGAAGTCGCATATCGACTTTTACGTCTTCAAGGGTTTGATGCGGAAAACTACAATCGCAGAACTGGGCCAGGATGCACTTAATTCGATAGGGGAGTATTCGTCTATGGTGGCGGTGGGAAAACAGAACGACGAATTCGGTCGAAAATCTTTCGCCAATTGGTCATTGACCGATCCGACTCTTGAATCCGTTATCTACGTTGGTACTGTGACACCTGTAGTGCATTTTACTATGGGTGGGGTATTGATTAATGAGAGAAGCGAGGTTATCGACGAGAGTGGAGGGAAGATAGAAAACCTTTGGGCCGCGGGAGAGATCACCGGAGGGGTTCACGGGAATAATAGGCTGGGTGGATCTTCACTTTTGGAATGTGTGGTGTTTGGAAGAATCGCTGGTGATCAGTGCGCCAAGTACATGAAAAATGCATCTTAATCGAACAATACTGGGTGATATATATTAACGATCTCATGATTTATTCCTGATATTATTTTGACTTCTTCATTCGTCGACCGTTCACAGCTATATAGCAGCCTCTTAAAATCTTGCAAATACCAGATGGAAAAAAGTTGCGCAATAATAACTACTCGAGTATACTCTATATCTGGGACACGGAGAAATAAATTTATAAAATAGCAGGATTTCAATATTTCGACCCCGAACAGCTTGCAGCTGGCTAATTCGAAAATTCACTTCATGAGCTTCGAATCAGTGACATCAGACATGTCTCGCGCCATACCATAAAGAGCCAGAGAGCCATATACAAAAATAACACAAAAACAACGCGTATAATGTGGATATATCCGTAAACATCAAGTCTCAAGAATGATGGCGAAGAAAACCCGGTATCCGGAAGCCATAGTGTAAATATATTCAAAAAGTACTAATAAAAGTGAACTTTTGTGCAAATGTGGTCGTGGCGTGATGGGAAATTCCGAAATCACGATAAACTTACGAATGGTGGAGCCCTATGATATTGTATCTGTGATTACGAGCAGGAATCCGGGGGATTTTTGGCTCTTCTCTACGATACGGTGGTCAGCTTTGACTAATACGGATGATTATGTGAAGCTACTAGAGTAAATTTTCATATTTATCTCCTAAGTACTCTATTCTTTTTTTTCGTAGCATGATATATATGTACTTACCCCTCAGCGTTTTAGTTTTTATGCTTCTAGAAAATAGCCGTAAAACAAAAGTCAAAGAAATATAGATACCATGTTTATAAGTGGTCTCGCGGCGTAAGTTTATGTTTTAAGATACTTTATTTTTTACACATTATTATTAATTTCAACGCATTTTGACACGAACTTGACAACGCAGAAGTTGCAACATTTTATCCACTCGTGACGAGAGGGAATACGGATGCGGAACCAGGAATTTAAGGCGAGTGTTAAGCTTGAATGTGGGGCAAATATTAAATTAAGTTCCGTCGGCAGGCTTACATGAGTTTCGAAGAAATCATGCCACACCTTAAGGCCTTTTCCGCCCTATACTTAAGGCTCTTTATTTTTCGGGATTCTCTACTATTTATTCGTCTATATCGTAGCAGCTAACCACAGACGCAAAGTAATCCGAGCCGCTAAAGACTCGCTACCCGAACTATTAATTAATACCAAGTGATAATACTATAAAATGGAGCACCAGGTTACGGAGTTACATCGAGAAAAATTTCACGATACTATTATAGTTAACATTTGACAGGTTTTAGACCTAACTTAAGTGATTTAAAACGTCGGTTCTCGCTTATACTGTCATTCAAAGTAATTTCTTCCGCAGTCAGCGTTAGAATTACCAATCTAAGGCTTAATTTCTATGAATGCTATTATATAATACTGGAACTTAACCCTGAAATCCAACAATTTAACTTATAGGGAGATCCGCCGGCTCGTGCCCTCAGAATCATGTCCGAATGTGGAGTCATGTTCCCACACGTCACGTAGTTCTTCTCCACGGATCCACTGCCCGCGTCATGAGCCCGTGAGAAGTAGATTTTTATTGTACTATATAAAGGGTACACAATGCTACTTTACAGACGCAAGTCGTGGTATCGCTTCCTCACAGTACACACTTGGGACATTGAGTTATCCCACTCACACTCTTTTTGAATCCAAGTACTGCTTTAACCATGAAGCTCACTCTTTTGTCTCTAACCGCGGCTCTATGCTGCGGCGTCCTGGCACTTGACTCACCGGGCGTACCGATTGGTCTTGTAGCTATGAACTTTACATTAATTGATAAAAAGGCCGCAATCGTGGAAGGAAGTCTGGTTAAAAATCCGAGTCAGAAGATCCGCGCGTATGTTGGAGACCACGTCGGAGTCAATTCCGCCGGCAACGACTTGGATTTTGGAGGTAGCGGGTTGGGGACAAAAACGACAGTCATGGTGCCGGCAAAGATGGGTCCGCGAATATGGGTCGACGGTATCTCAGGCGGCAGGAAGCAATTTGACCTCAATAATTGGTTCTTTGTGAATCCGGACTCTTTAACCGGTCAGAATATCTATAATGCGACTTTTCATTCACCGTACGTGGTCACTAGTACTGGCGCTTAGTTGGAAACTGATCTGTTGACGTTTTTTTTTTTTTTTTTTTTTCAAGATCTGAAAACCTTCGACTTTCGGGAACGTTCTTCAATCTCAAGACCTTTTGGTTTCCCAACAATACTGTCCAAAACGTTACTTGGTCCGGTTATCTATGGGATCAACAAGGGAATCTAAAATACTCAGAATACAATCTGTATCCACATATCGCCGAGATGCTCCAGATAATGCCGGAGATGGAAGGGAGTATAAAAGAGGACTCGATATATCTTAAAACAAACGACTCGTGGTCTTTGAGGGGTCTCCCTCTCAAGCCTTCTGTTGGGCCAAATCTGATTGAAATCGATCTCGCGGCTTCATTATACAACAACAATGGCGTTATCGCGTATCGTGACCCGTAAGTTGCCTCCAAATCAATTCGTTACCAGAAAACGTCTTCTAATAACGTGCACAGACAGGATGAAGGATTCCAGACTAATAGTATGATGACTCAAGTTATCGAAGGTCTTCCGGTCATAGGGTATACTATGGCTCTGAGACATAAGCTGAACAACGAGACGGTAAGAGCGACGGTCACTGGAACCTTAAAATTAGGAACCTGACGAAATAATTTTACATAGGATGCATTTAATAGAGCCATGGCAAGCGCGACTTGTTCTACTGTGGTTTGTGCTGCGGGAACAGTAACAGGTCTACTAGGTGGTGGTCTCGTAGCTTGTTGTCTTGCTACGACCGTAGCTACCGCCATTGGTGGCACTGTCAGGGATGCATATCTACAAAAGACCATCGATCCTACGAAAATGACCCCACAGGAATTGACGGACAAATTGGTTGAAATAGAGTGGGCTGAAATTGGTGGTCTCCTAGGCGGTGACTTTGCGAAAGGTATCGTTAAGAATAGTTTTGGCCCTTTCTTAGAGCGAGCTGGAGGGGCTGCATCTGGATTTGTCTCGCAAGCATTGAGTGTGAGCGCAACAGTTGCACCTGATGTTATGGAAAACAGTGTCGTTGCAGCAGGATTTTCGTAAGTGCATGATCCAATTTAAACTCTACTTTCTCTAAATTTCTAAAACTAACAGAGTCCAGGTATGGACAGGAATTTTTCAAGGCAACTGCAATGAAGACTGGAGGCAAAAGCTACGGAGATATCATGTTCGAGCAGCTACAAGCCGGAGCTGTGAGCGGCGAGTATAAACCCGTCGAAACATGGCTTGATAGCCATGGTGGAACAGTTCAAGTTTTCCGCGCCTCCGACTTTGCGGATCATAGACAACTGCCAAAGCCAAACCCCAATCCCAACTTGTCTGGCTTTCTGTTCCCGCCACCGGCATCAACATCATCGTCAAATACACCTCAATCAACGAATGCGGTTAACTTCCACTTCCCTTCTGCCAGCGCTCCGGCTGCTCCCCGTTTGAATTTCGTAAAGCTGAAGGACACCGGGAGTACCGGTTCCACAACATTAAGGAAGAAGAAAAAGGGTGGTAAAAAGACCACAGCTTCAGCCGCAGGTACGCAAGCGGAGGCAACCCCAACTGGTGCGACTACCGTCTCGCCTACAAAGACTAGGAAGGCAAAGAAGCCCAAAAAAACAAAATCCGCAGCTGTCGCATAAGTTACTCTGATGAATTTAGAGCTTTCCATAGCGCTGTATATATATTGGTCGCTTCCAGGCGGAAGCTAGCCGAAAACGTTGGATTTCCTAAATCCGATTTTCAGCTTAAGAAATCTAGTGAATTCTGCTGTCTACATACTGGCAGAGTAGAGGGTGGCTTATAAATCAGAAAATAGCTTTGTTTCTAAAATATTGAGATTGAGGAGTAGGTACATATGATATTGTAACAATGATACCTTTTTTATTTCGGCTCGCTATTCAATTACATATGCTACTCTCCCTAGCTCTCGGCTCTGAAAAAGGAAATGAGTTCAACGTTGGTGGATATCCATAAGTTCATGAATTCACTCTGCACATTAACCATCAATACGAGACCTAGTCGCCCTATATAATGCATATGCATATAGTGTTTGTTAGTGAAATCGTAAAAGCAAGGAAGTTACAGCTAGCGCTCCAAGTAGAACATTTATAGGAAACAAATGATGACCTGGTTTCCCTTTAAACATCGATGTACATCTAGATATCCGTCGATAGGTATCCGCGCCGGCTAAAAATTTGTACGTAATAGAAATCAGATACGGATACATATCGACGGAGACAACGAACCGTCAACAAACCGATCCGAAGCGATTCAGGGCGCATTAGATGCAACGCAAATATCGCAATTTCCCATTTCGAACAGTAAAGTATTCTATTTTGGATGGTGAACAAGCTACCTAGGGATTTTTTATCGATTATCACGGTAGTTGCGGCAGCTTTCCCACTTTTTGGATTTCTTCAATATTACCCGTCTCCCCGCCTGCTTCTGGAAGCCACAGATCGAACCCTTCATGCCAAAGCTTATTTTCGGTTACAGCGCCGGATCCGGGACATCTTCGCTTGAGGCACCTGTCATCCCAAAATTGCACAACCAAAACAAGGTAACAAACGGTAATTTTTCTTCATAGATGGGAAGTTCTGAGAAGGGAAAAAAGCAACTGAAGAGCTCTGAACGGGAAGCTGGAATACCAATGGCCAACAAAACCGGGTTTTGTGATATGAAACACATGGTTGCAGGCTTCGTGCTTACTGCCTGGTCAGGCAAGCCATAATTGACTTCAACAAAAAAAAAAAAAAAAAAAAGGCACGAATGCTCGGGTGAGTGGAGCTTGCATCCTCGGTTATGCCCGCATTCGGGGGACGGAGTGGCTGCAGAAATTGACAGACAGCAAGCAAGTTTTAAAGGTGAGAGAGATATTAAAAAGTCGCGGAATACTAAATGTTGGACCACGTTGGTTAACATTACAGTGAGCAGATAAGATTCAGTTTCTGCAATTTCATGATTTCCAACAGATATGGCACCATTTAGGCGGACCACTTTTCCTGATCGGCCTAAACTTGAAATTTCGAAAGTATCGGCTGCAAGGTGCGGTCATGACCGGCGATTCATGCAGGTGCGGCAACCTCATCTCTTATTCGTCGAGAAATACAAGTACTATATCGATCTAAGACACCTACACGACAGCTCAGATCCTTCCAAAGAGCTCGAAAGAAAAGATATAGATTAGAGAGAAGTTGTATAGTACCACTCGTGTGCTCGGAATCCTAGTCAGTGCGACTGCGTCGGGGAAGTACAACCAGCTAGGGTCCTCAGAATCCTTACCGTCGATCACCTTATGCGCAGCACCGATGCTGTAATACTCAAATCATCGTTCGAATTTGATTCAATCCCTGATTCGAAAGCGAGAAAAGAAAAATTCCTGCTCGAGGACCAAGAGGCAAGGAAGAGGAAAAACTGCAGGTCACTTTCGCAAAGAACAAGAGCTAAGGAGAAGGTGGTTGCACATGGCATAGTACAGGGACCCACAAAGGAACATCCAGGCCAGGGCGATGGCGAGCTAGCGTCAATCACGTTCGCCGAAATGTCATTACCTAAGACAGTGTTAATATTGGAATAGAATACCTCTCTCGATCGATATTTAACAAAACGATAAGAAGCTCTCCGGATTTAACGTACCTTTCTCCTTCTTCCCTTGTCGACTTCGTATTCCTTACATTATTCCGCATTCTTTGGAGCCGCGTTTGCATTTTTTTTTGGCTCATTCCGTGCCAATAATTTCCTGGGTGGTGACTGGTTGGTTCCAAGCGAATCGAATCCGCGGGCAGGCGAGGGACGACGTACAGATCGTAAGCTGATCTGCCCTGTGCGGTGCTTTATTGTATACTTCTTACTTAAACACTGCGTTTCCCCATTATTCTTCCCTGCGACTGGGAAAAAAATTATATATCTCCCAGGGCGGACTCCTCACTCTCGAATTTTCTCTCCTCCGAAGCTGCAAACCATCATTCGAACCGCTCCCGTCCTTAGTTTCCGTCTCACGCGCCCAATTTTCACCCGACGTCATTCGACCGGGGTGCTCATTCGCACACTCCCAAAATGGATTCCTCGTCTACAACACATGACCGCGAAATGTCGCCCGAGGTTCTCGATCGGAAAGTTAGTATCGCAGATGAAACGGCACGATCGATAGTAAATACTAGTTTTGCAAATGCCGAAGTAGACGGGGTTTTGGAAGAGGGGTCGTTGGACCCCAGGTATCGAGCCAAGGCAACAATTTTGAATGCCGCGATGCAGGTACGTTTGCAAATTCTTACATAATATTACGAGACTGAAGCTAACCTTGCGATCTTTTTCGATCTTTTTCGATCTAGGATATGGGATTCGGAGCGTATCAGAAGTATGTTGCTATCGACGACTGAACAAGTGCCAATGAATGGCCCAGCTGACTTAAAAAAATTTGGCAGATTCCTATTTTGTGTTTGTGGTGAGCACCTCATATCGCAATTTGTGTGTTTGGAGCCTGAGAAACGTACTAACATGTCGATACTAGGATTCGGCTGGTTCATTGATAATGTGAGCAATAAAACAGATTAAACAGAAACAGTAAATGTATCTATAAGAAATAGAGCTAACAATGTCTATCTAATATCTAGATGTGGCCACAAGTCACTGCAATGTACGTCACCTTACATTTACACCCCAATTTCAAATTCAGAGCTTGGTCTAAACTTGGGTCTAACTTGGAAACAGCATTTTATCATCAGTACAAAGAGAATTCAAATTTCACCCACCTTCGCTTCTCGCATTATCACAGAACATTGGTTTGCTTGTCGGGGCTGGTACGTTGGGTGGCCAGTCTATCATCTTGATGGAGAGAAACTAAGAATATCGTAGCTGTCTGGGGTCTCGCCGCTGATATCGTTGGTAGAAGAGTAAGATTTACTTATCAATGGCTATTTGGAAATGTCATCTAATTGTAGATTTAGTGGGCTTTCAATTTGACTTTGTTGGTTGTCGGTGTATTTGGACTAGTGGCTGGCGCATCTCCAAGCTTTGAGGTTTTGGGTGTCTTTGCCGCTTTGTGGTCCTTTGGTGTCGGTGGCTCGCTACCCGTCGGTAAGTGCATCCTCGCTGCTTTGTAAGAAATAATGATTTGGAACACGGGCTAATATATTTTGCATAGACTCTGCTATCTTCCTCGAGTTTATCAACGGGAAATCGCAGTGGACTCTTACCCTCCTTAGCGTAAGTCACTGCGAACCAGCCTGAGAGCCCTAGAAACGAATAATTTATCAATTCTAACGTCGTTTAGATCTGGTGGGCCGGTGGCCAAATCGTCGCTAGTCTCGTCGCTTGGCCATGTAAGTCTATTCTGTTTCGCCTTTGGATACTCTTTTACTATACTAGTATCTGACAATGTCCTTCCAGTAATTGGCAACTATGGATGCCCCGACCCCGATACTTGTACCAAAGACAACAACTGGGGATGGAGATATTTCCTCTTTACGTATGTATACTTTCTATTCGAGGAGCGAGAGGGCTATTGACTAATTAATTGTAGAATGGGAGGCTTGACCCTCATCCTCTTCATAGTTCGCTTCTTCGTATTTAACATGTATGAGGTACGCAATGTATTCACAGAACCCAACCCTTTTGCAAAGCACTCTCTCATGAATTTAACTCCCAGTCACCGAAATATCTCATGGGTAAAGCCCGCGACGCCGACGCCGTCGAAGTTGTTCATAAAGTCGCGGAATACAACAAATTCGAATCATCCCTCTCTCTCGATCACCTCGAAGCAGTTGACCGTCATTATCGTACCAGCGAATCTGACACTTCAGACCATTTAACCCGTGTCGAAGACTACACCACCACTAGTGCAGCAGTCAGGCGTAATCTTGAGAAATTCAAGGGAGAGCACATCCGTGCCCTGTTCAGGACCAGGCAGTTGGCTTACTCTACCTCTTTGATCATCCTACTGTGGGGAATAATCGGACTGGCTTTCCCGCTGTACAATGCCTTCTTACCATTCTTGCTCACGAACCGTGGTGCGCAGTTGGGAGAAGACTCCTTGAGCACTACTTACAGAAACTATGTTATCATCGGGTATGCAAAGATACCCCCGCTATTTTTTCCACTACCTGATAGAGGGTATACTAACCCTTAGAATAGTGTTTGCGGTGTTCCCGGATCCCTACTAGCAACCGCAGCCGTCGAACTCCCGCGACTCGGTCGTAAAGGTGCCATGTGCATTGCCACCGTTTTAACCGGTGTTTTCCTTTTCCTCAGCACAACCGCAAAGACGAGTCAGGCCCTCCTAGGATGGAATTGTGCTTACAGCGTTACCTCTAACGCCATGTACGGAATGTAAGTACCATATATATACGCCCTCGGTCAGCTATCCTACGAAAAGGATACTAATGTATTCGTTATAGATTATACGCCTACACCCCAGAAATCTTCCCCACATCCTCCCGTGGCACGGGTAACGCGCTCGCAGCCTGCGCGAATCGTGTTTTCGGGATAATGGCACCTGTTATCGCTGGATACGCGGACTTGACCACTTCTGTCCCTGTATATGTTTCCGGAGCGTTATTTATCGCGGCGGGCTTCGTGATGCTTCTGCTTCCTTATGAGCCTCGAGGAAAGGCTAGCATGTAGACCGATCGTTAAAACCCGTGGTTTAGATTTTAGATTCGATTTGAAGTAAAGACCTAGCCTAGACGGGAGTGCACGCATGGCTTGTTGCTTATTGATTGTTGTTGTTTGGAATATTCGCTTTTTGATAATATTTTGGTCTCACGAGCTCGGTTTCGGTTTGATTGTTGTTTTGAGTACATAATGGCCATTAATGGTGGGACGAGTCTTTTCATAAAAAGCGGTATATTTTGGAGGAATTTTGGTTTCTTGGGAGGGGGTGTGTAGTTTTTATTTAAGTCTTTCCTTTTCGCTCTGTGTGACGACATGTTTAAATTTTACAGGCCGGATACCGAGTACGTTCCCTACCTCGGGCGCCTTGATTCGAGGCTAGGGTACGTTATACGCAGATACACAGATATATATACACGGTGCAGCGGAGTTATATAGATATCGCTCCTCTTAGCGCGCATACCGACGGCCTAACAGCAAGCGCTTAAGCGGACTATATTTCTAATACTTAGTAGTTAATCCAAAGGTGCAAACTGGGCCCCTGGTTTTTACCATTTTCTAATAAATCGATATCATGATTAAATAGTACAACATATAATACATTCTATACTTAGAAGCTACGATACACTCACACCAGACGGAGAGAAGTTAAAGAAAAAAAGGGGAGGGCAAAAGAAAGCTAGGGTATCGAATATATACAGCACATATCAGGGCTTCAAGTCTCATCATCATCAAGCACGGTTCCAAAGAGAATCGTTCCTATCACCCGCCCCGTATCTGCTCTTTCTAGAATAACCGACTCGTGGCTTCTCCGCGGCGACTGTCTGCTCTAAACTCCTCGTGAACGGCAGCAGGGCGCCTGCATGCGTCAGGGTACCGTGCAGTTCCTCCGCATCGAAATTTTCCTCCGGCTTCCATGACGGCTTCTTCTTCGTTCTTTGGGCTTCTTTTTCTAGTCGCTGTTGTTCGATTTTATAGCGGTTTGTTACTGTTGGGTCGGGTGTCAATTCTTCAATCAGTTTGGAGCTGTCGGCGCCGTCGAGGTCGGTGAAGAGTTCCCATTCCTTACTGTAGATGGGGGTTGTGGGTCAGAATATAATTTTTGATTGTTTTGGAGGGAAGGGAAGGGAAAGGGAGGGAGGGAGGGAGGGTATTACTATATAGGACAGCTGAGACGCAATCCTTTATCCAGGGTTGAAATTTTTTGCATATCGGATTCATCGAGTTCTGCTTTTAGTACTGATCTAAAGAAGGCATTTGAAGTCGCAGAGTCTTCCATAAAAGAAATGGAAACCTCTCCACGAGCTAGATGCCATGCTATATAAGTAAGAGTCCGTCGTTAGTTGTGTGCTTGACGGTTTAAAGCTATATATTTGGTGAGCAAAGGAAGTGTTTACCGGCGATGACTTCCCGGATCCTTATTCGGTGTTTATCGGCTATCTCGTTGAGGACGGGGTCCTTGTACAGCAGCTTGACTAAATGCCCTTTGTCCAGATCAGTGGAAAGAGTAGAGTTATAACTCGCCACGGCTATTTGTCGTGAACAATTTCAGACGTTAGTTATTTTGTGATTTCCATTTTGCTTTTTTTTTTCCCGTTCCCCATACGAAGCATGAAAAACGTACTGATGCCTTGTGCTTTGTTCCACCTCACAAATTCGTTTTGTTGTAGATATGGCGTGATTTCCATCTGATGTACCTGCGGTGGATACTCCGCGTATTCCAACAACTGCTCTACCTGCTTTTTAGAAAAGTTTGCGATCCCCAAAGCCTTCACCTTGCCCGACTCGTAGGCCTTTTCCATCTCCTTCCAAGCGTATATGAAGTCTATCTTGTTGCCATTCTTGTCCTTTGGCTCTTTGGCATGGGACTCTCCCGCCTGTTTACTCCAGGACATGGGCCACTTCATGACCCAGAGATCTAGATAACCGGTACGGAGACCGCGGAGAGTGTGCATAAGGGAGACGGCGGGGTTGTGGTGCATGTGGTTTTCGAGTTTCCCGGTGACAAAGATTTCTTCGCGGAGGACGTTGGTTGCAAGATACCATAGACTTTCGGATAAATAGTTTGTCGGATTGATACTCGAATGCATATCGATCTAGGGTTCTTAAAATCAGCGGTGTGCCTCAATCGGTTTGTATTTGAATTTGTTTTACTTACATGACGCCAGCCACCATGAAGTTTGTCTTTCCAAAATCTGGGCTTGTTGTCTCTGTGAATGTAGGCTTGATAGCCTAATGCCGGTATCTTGGTACCATTATTCAGGTCGAAGTAAGGTTGGTCCATCTCATCCTGCTCGGTCGCAGGCGTGTAGACACTCGCATTGCGGGTTTTGGAGGAGGCGTGCCGCCGTTGTGCGCATTGGCGAGCTGCTAAACGTGTTCTGAGTGCCGATCTGAACATGGTTATGAGCAGGATTACAGCCGCGAGAGGCAGTATAGTCGATTATGGATTCATCCGAGAGCTGAGGTTCGTCTGTGGTGGATTGAAGCCGGGGTAGATTCACATAATCGTGGGGGTACTTGCGACTGGCGATGGATGTCTTTTGTTGAGCTATTGAGATGCAAAAAAAAATTTGGTGTTGCGACGACATCGAATTCGAGACAACCGGCTCTTGTTGTGCGGGACGACATGGTTTCTTCGTTCGCGTGGCTATTAACGACACAAATATCTCCCGCAGAGAGGCAGTAATATCAAAATCAATCGCATCGATTAGCCTCGAGACCCACATCGATATGGGTATATACTTCAAGGACCCCGAATTGTTATTGAAAAATCACACCACTATGGAATCGCTATCGAGAGGTAACGATATCAGCCGGAATAATTCCAAACCGACACCGATATAAATGCCAGACTCCATCTCAGGCATAACTGTGAACCTCGCCGTGTCGGCCCTCTCGGTTGCTATTGACGGGCGAAATTTACAGGCATCAGACTGCCAGATACGGTTAAAGCGGCTGCCATCGGCGCGGGAGTTCTCTCGTTTTTTGGTTTTTTTCACGGTGCTCACCCTGGTCATTTCAGTTGACTCGAGCTCGCAGTTAAGAAGTTAAGAAGTTAAACGCCGGTGAAACTGTTCCAGACAGAAAGAAAAAAATTTAACAAGAATTAACGAATGGTAGCGGTGGATCAATGGGCACAATTGGCCCTCTTCTTCCCTCGCGACGAGGCCTTCTTTTTTCAAAAACTTGTAATCTGCACCTGACATTGGTTGGTTCCGACCAACTAGCTCCCTATCTCGTCATCTTTCCAAGGCAGCTTGCTTTCGGGCCATTCATTTCATTCCTTTAGCGTTTCATTATTCTTTCGTCTTTCGTCTTTCGTCTTTCGTCTTTCTTGTAATCCATCGGGCCGGTTTGGTATCACATTTATTCGAATCTATCCACGAGTAATATCTTTATGAATTGAACGGAGTAAGCTGGTGTACAGTACGATAAATTTATAAAAGATGGGACAGCAGAAGAAAAAACGGTCTCGGTATCCCTTCTGGTACGTCAATGCTAAAAAAAAACCCGCTGTCATTGTGATGCGTTTCCTTCGCTTATGCGAGATAGAGATGCTAACTCTGAATTTTATCGCTGCGATCACAGGTTTGGAGGCGCGAGCTCTATGTGTAAGCTAACGATCCACTTATTACTCCCGATATCCATATATCTACAAATCCGGGCGCTTCAGGATAGACGAAGTTAACGTTGCTTGGCTTGATACGAAAAGGCGCTGCGGTTTTTACCCATCCCTTAGATTTGAATAAAGTACGGCTACAGACTGCGAAGAAGGTTGGCAATGGGCCGAAACCGGGCATGATCGATACTTTCAAGACGATATCTAGAAATGAAGGTGAGATGCGCGCGATTTTTCGATTACTGGATACAATGTTGCGAAGGCTGGTTTTATTGATATTGTTATTTAGGGTTCTTGGGATTGTACAGCGGAGTAAGCCTGATCGGATGGTTCGGAGTGCACGGGGATTGAATCGAATGGCTGATTTGGATACGTTATGATATTGAATGCAGTTGACGGCTTCATTGTTAAGACAAGGTGAGTTCGCGATCGTTACACAGATCGACTGACGACAATTCATAGCTAACGAATATGGTATTTCGTTAGCGACTTATTCAACCACTAGATTCGGTGTTTATGAAGAATTAAAAACCATTGTCAAGAAACCCAACAAAGAACTCCCGTTACCGACGTTAATAGCCCTATCGAGCGCTTCCGGATTGTCAGTATCCTCTCGTCATATCACTCACCGCTCTCTCGCTAATGGGTGGCCAAACACAGTCTCGGGTCAATTGCTGGAAACCCAGCTGATATCATCAATGTCCGAATGCAGCAGGATGGCGCGCTACCCGTAGAAAAACGACGAAATTATAAAAATGCCATTGATGGTATTATAAAAATGGTCCGACAAGAAGGCGTCACATCGTTGTTTAGGGGGGTTGGACCCAACAGTGGCCGAGGCGCTTTGATGACCGCCAGTCAGTTGGCGAGTTATGACGAGTTTAAGATGCTGTTGTTGAGGACTGGAATGTTTGAAGATAATTTGGTGACACATTTTACCGTACGTTTCATCGATGAGTTGGTACGAGGAAGAAGTGATACTAAGAATGGAGTAGGCTAGTACAATGGCAGGAGGGGTGGCTACGTTAATCTGCTCACCTGTCGATGTTGTAAAGACAAAGATCATGTCGTCGCATGATCCAGCTGTGAGTACTTCCAATACACCCCCAACAGCTTAGTACCAGTTTCTCACTAGCAGTTCCTTAGGGTATCATTCACTTACTTCGAACGACTACACAACGAGAAGGCCTAACGTGGGCGTTCAAGGGCCTCCTACCCTCTTTTATCCGGTTAGGTATTTGCTATCACCATCCACTTAAGAATAAATGTCAAATTAGAGACGCATAACTAACAGGATGTAGGACCGCATACGGTTCTAACCTTCGTCTTTCTTGAACAACATAAAAAGATTTGGAGAGCAATTTACAGCTCTGATGAGGAGGAGGCAAAGTTATAATGCACCTCCCGAGACAATGCACCTCCTCCAACCTTCAGCTTTTATAGTATATATGTACATATACATACTTACCATATAGACTTTTTGCCTTTTTTTGGGCTCACGTCCCTCGGATCTCAGCATTCACTGGCATGGCGTTTTTCTTTTTCTGTTTTCCCCCTTCATTTTATCCTGTTCCTTTTAGGGATTTGAGTCGACTACGGTGATAGAGGGATATGTATCGGTTATAGACGGCCTAGGGAGATTTATTAGACTATTTTCTGTTTATCGAGGCGGCTATGTGTAGTGGTTTATCAGATACTTAGAGGCTACGATTTTGGTTTATAATTTAGCAGTTGAGGTTTTGATGGTATGTCAGCTATATATTTTGTATTATGCACGTGTGTACACGGATATATGATTTGATTGATAGATTGATGAGAAAACGCTGAATTTTATATTAAAAACTACAAAGCAAAGTGCTATCTAATACAATTTATATTCTGTACTAAAACCCTCACAATTACTAAACATACTATACTGCGCACTTGTATACCGACTCGTCCCTTGGCGTCTGTTTTCTCATCTCGATTTACTACTCAAGAATATCGACAAACTCTTATTCGCTGTAGAAACCGTCGCTGCGGCCTGCAAACTCGTCTGTTCATGGGTTTGAGTTGATCTAGTATGCCCTTCTGTAGTAGCTGTACCAGATACCGATGTTGACGTTGAAGGAGGCGATGTCGATGTTGATGTTGATGTTGATGTTGAAAGAATCGATGAACTCCTCTTTGCATTTGAGGATAATACCGCAGACGTAGAAATGGGTGCATCAGCAGTCACAATCCCTCCATCATTCATCGGCGCGACTGTACTAGCACTGTGATTCCCATGCGACATACTGGTATACACATACACCGTCAACACCCCGTTCCCACTATCACCAGATCTCAAGGGCGGCTTCATAAATCCCGGTTTCGGCGCCCCGCCGCCACTACCACCGCCAGCAGAAGCTTGATCGATATAACTGGTATAGGTGGTATAATACGTCGGTCTGGGGATCTTTGGAGTAGCAGCCTCGGGGATACTGAGGGTAAGCGAAACCTGATTTCGAACATATCGTATCGTCGTTTCGCTTTTATTATCACCCTTGGCGGGTTCGATTACCTCAGCTTTAAATTCGACGGGGACGCAGGATATTGGTTCGCCTGGGTCGTATTTTGAGAAGTCTGATACGTAACGGCGGGCGAGTTTTGGTTTTGGGTCGGGTACGGAGGCGTCGTAGGCGCAGGAGCTTGTGCGGAGGCCGTTCCATGCTACATGATAGCCATTGGGGACACGGGGGTAGGCGTAAGCTTCGAGACGCCAGCGAGCATCAAGGCCTTTGTCGTTGTATTTGGCCATGAAGAAGGCGAGGAGGCCGGAGACCGATGCGACGGCTTTACGGAGAGATGGGAATGTATGTTTAGTATACATATACATCTACATTTTATGGGATTGAAATTATATTTGAGAGATATTTGACTCTTACCCGGACTTATCGAATCGCGAATGGTGGAAAATTCTTTGCTTTCTTTATTTCCAGCGCTGGTGCCTTCCTCTCGAACATCCTCAGCGACACTGAACACTCTCACCCATTCTGGTGCTTGCATTACTTTTATACCGTGGACGTCGACTCCCCCCACAACTACCAAATTTGTAATATTACCGGCACGTCGAGCGGGCCATCCTAGGATTGGATCTATTGGATATGTTGCCTATATATACACCCTCCCTGGTTAGCTTTTATCATATAGATGAAGGTGTCAAATAAATTTAATATGCAGATATATATAGTTGGACGAACGTACCAGCTTTTGTCCGCTCGCCCTAGTCACCATAACCACATTCTCCATCTTCCCCAAATCAATCAAAACCTCGTCGAGAGCGCCGGTAACAGTATCGATAAATGTCTTCTTGCTGTCAGGTATGTTCTTAAACTCGGGCCAATTATTCATCTCATTCCCCCTGGCTGTGAAAATTTGCTTGTGACTAAAACATATGACCACCTTTCTCTTGTCTGCTCCTGAGGCGGATTTTATCTGATCGTGCATTTTGAGAAGAGCGTCGAGGTAGGTTATAATGTTGAAGTGACCCTTGGAGTCGTAGGGTACTACCATGTACGCGAACGCTTTACGAGCGTAGCCTGTATCATGGCCGATTATTTTGGCAGCAGCTGAAGTGCCGCTTATGAGATCACTAGAGTAGTCTTTCTTATCGCTTGCGAGGTCTGGACCGCCAAATATCCAACCGATGTCCTTGTCAGGATTTTTGTATTGAAATTGCTATTTACAACGGAAGTGTATTAGTATATTATATATTAGGCATGTTTAGTTTATAGGCTCGGGTGGAGTATATAGAGAACATAGGAGACTTAGCGAGACAAGGAGACTTACTGTTTGTTTCAAATCTAAACCTGAATCAACGATATAAACAAACGCCCCGTCACCGTCGTTTTCATCAAATATGTAATCCGGCGAGGGACCGGATCCCGGAGGCGGGTCGGATAATACACCCATATCCACCGGACAACTAGGGCACCTTCTCAACCCTGCATTCGGATCGTTATCCGCTCTCTTCACTAACTCTGGATGCATTATCGACTCGTTTGATACATACTCTCTCCGGTCGAGAGACCTGGCGGGGGTTTGGGGATTGAAATGATTTCTTATAGGAGTATGCAACGATCGCTTCTTCTTCTTCTTCCGTTTATGCTTGTTGATTGGAGCTTGTTTTCCATCTGGTGTTTTGGGTGTATAATCATATTTATCATTATCGTGGATTACTGGCAGTGATTTATCACCTTTTAGAAGCTTGGTGTAATCGCCGTATGCTTGAAGCTATATATAACCAATCCGTGTGTATGAGTTTAGCAAGAATCCACAAGTTAAGCTATCCCGTCCGTATTGTAATATTGGGGCGAGAATATGAGTGGTATAAATACGTACACCCTCTCCATGAGACCTCACAACCTCCACGAAGTTATTATAAGTAGCTGTAAAACATTGAAACACCCGACCGAACGCTGAGCTGGTGGAAGTATATTCGTAATCTCCGTTTTTCGTTTTAAGACCGTTGATTCTAGTGTCCAGACCTCCCAACCAAGTTTTGTCGTTTCTGTATTTCTTGGCGATAATGATGCAGGCTTGTATTTCGTCGCCGGCTTTATACCCGAAGGCGATTTGTTTGTCAAGGGTTTGGTCGAGAGCGAAAGTAAGATTTGAGAAGAGAGTTAGTAGGGAGGTGAGGTAGTATAGTGCTAACAGTATTATTCGCATGATTGTTGAAATGGTGGTTTAAACATTCCCTACGAATTAATTGGCAGATTCTGTAACACTATCGTGGAATTAATTGATAACCGACCTCGAGTCTAGTTATTGGCGACGTCGTTTAACGTTCAAGAATATTTCCGTTTACATGAATTGATGTCGATGTTTAATTCTGTACAAGTTTTACTTTGAAAAGAGCGTAATTAAGCTTACTTCTATGTCTCGAAGAAAGAAGGCTGTAAATGATTTTTGAAACAGAAGCTGGGAAAAAAAATGCGGGCGCAGTAAATAAGATATATCGGTATCTTTAACGTCTGGTTGGGTGGGTACAGCCATACAATTGGCTGGGGTAAGGGTATCAAAGCACAGCGAGAATGGATGTTTGAAATGTTGGAGATTGTGGAAATGTATGTATTTTTATCACTTTAAAATTTCAATTAGACTACCAACATCTCAATGCATTAAGAGAACTAGTATACTAGTCATACACTGAAGAACTCTGTGCGAGAGAACCAACTAGCTATCTACTAGTCCAATCTAATATAAGCACTACTGCCTATTCGTTCTTTATTTTGTATTGGCACATGCGCACAATTAATTGGCATGACGAAGCTAAGCCTCGTGGCCTGGTATAAATTCACGGTTTGGTTACGAGACTTGGTATAAATTGTTGCTGTTGTATTTTGGAGCTGTTGTGTGTTGTCGGTCCTCCTTTCCTCTTTTGTCGTCGCAGGAAAAAAAAAAAAAAAGATTTCTCCAAACTTTCCAAACCTCCAAAATCTACAAAATCTACAACTTCGACGACGGGTCTGCGCAAAGGCACAGCAAAACGTCGATAACACCGCCAACGAAATGGCATCATTAGAGGAGAAGTTGGATCGCATCCGTACTCCAAACCTCCAGAACCAGGCACAAGTACCAACCAATTCTTTCCTTTCCATGCTTCATCATCTCAGTTGCGATGTTGATTGAAGCTAAACTAACCTCGTTGCTATTTTATAGACAGCAATCGTGCTCAATGCATTGGAAACCTCCCTGCGCGAAGAGAACCCCAATGGGCCAATACCTCCCACAGCCTACTTCTCTGCTCTCTTATCGGTCCTGAACCAATACATCTCCACCGAGGGCATCCTAAACCAGACGCTAGCCGCGGCTGTCGTCTACCTCCTTGACCTAGTCACACCGTTCACCCCGGAAGCTCTCCTCCGTGCCAAATTCTCACAAATCCTAACTTACCTCGCCCCAGCGATCACCCATCCGGATGCTGAAGCACCTCTGCTAAAATCCAGCATTGGCTGCTTGGAGACCCTTCTAATCGCCCAAGATGCCCAAGGCTGGTCGATACCCCAAATCCAAGTCGGCCCCAAACGAGCCATCTCTGGTCTCCTAAACCTCGGCCTGGACCCTCGCCCGAAAGTCCGCAAGAGAGCACTGGAATCCATCAAGAATATCCTCCAAAACTCCCCGCCAACTCCATCGCTCGACCACCCCGCCACAGAACTCTGCGCCGAAAAATCCCTAACAACCCTCGTCGAATTCGCAAAACAAGCCCCCCGCCACGGCCAACACGATCCGAAAACAATCCATGCCCTCCAACTCGTTCGCGCCGTAGCCACAGCCTCCGGTTGGCCTTCCAAAAGAATCGAACCCCTCGTCGAAGTCCTCCTCACCATCGGCCGCTCCAGCAACGAGCTAATGACCATATCCGCCTTGGACGTCTTCGAAGTCATCTTCTCTAGCTTGAAAGACGAAATGATCTCCGCCAAGCTACCCCACGTCCTCACCGCAATCTCTGAACTCCGCCCCTCAGCTAACGACAGCCAGTTGTTACCCCCCTGGTTGACGGTTATAGCGCAGGGATTCGCCGTTTCAGCAGAGGTGTCTCCTGACGAGACGCTTTCCCAGCTACCGGAGCTTTTCGTCACTATCAGTGCATTCTTGGAATCTTCGGCGCACAACATCCGTTCATCGGCATCGCAATGTTTGATCGCATTGACGGCAACGTGTATCCCGTCATCTATATTACTCAAGATCACAAAGAAGGAAGATAAAGTGCTACGGCAGATATCAGGTACCGTCACGGGACTACTAAATGTGCGGTATCAAGGTGCTTGGCGAGAAGTGTTCGATGTCTACAAAGCCTTCTTTGAGAAGTTACGGTGGAAGGCATCCTTGTATTTCACGGATGTGGTAAAGGCTGTGGGAGAATTACGTGCGAACGAAGGATTCATGGGTAAGAAGGAAGCTGATGAGGTGTTGGTTTCCGCTGTTAGAGCGATGGGACCGGAAGATGTGTTGGGTGTGTTACCGTTGAATTTATTAACTTCATCGCCGCAGAATCCGGGGAGGGCGTGGATGCTTCCTATCCTCAGGGACGGCGTGCAGAATACAAACTTGTCACATTTCAAGAGGGAGTTTGTGCCGCTGTTCAAGTCGCTTTTTGAGCGGATACAGTCACTTTCGGCGGGGGCGAAGGAGAAGACTATGGGGGTGAAGGTTTTCGAGACGGTGGTCAGTCAGATTTGGAGTGTTTTTCCGGGATACTGTGATTTACCGTTGGATTTGGAGGATGGGTTCGATATGGAGATGGCAGAGGTATTGGCGAATGTGCTGTATTCGCATGTGGAGTTGAGGGTGAGTATCTGCCAGGGATTGCAGAATTTGATTGAGAGTAATCTTGCGATCGTGCATCTCACGATTCAGAAAAATGAGGGGGACGAGGGGGAGGATAGCGAAGAGGAAGATAATGAGGAAGAGGAGGATATTTTGTTGCAATCACGAGTTACGAAAGCGGAAGCGCAGAGGAATTTGGATCATTTATCCGGATTCGCGACGAATATGCTGCTCGTATTGTTCAATATCTACAACGAGACCTTACCGCAGTATAGAGCTTACATTCTCAACTGCGCGGATGCATGGTTGAGTATCACCAAGGAAGCAGAAGTCGAAGGAACGTTCGACAAGGTCACTACTGCGCTGCACACAGCTCTGGTTGAAGAGTCCCAACAGCAAAATAGCGAAAAGGGACACCAGAAGGCGAAGACTGGGGGATTACCCGCCATGAGCCACAACTTGATGGATTTGGTAGTTACTATCTCGCCATACCTTCAAGTTAAGAGTCTCCCGGTCTTGTTTTCTGTTGTCACCAGCTGCGTTGGGAGAAAGGAAGACCCGCAGCTGCAGAAGAAGGCCTATAAGGTCATCCCTAGAATATGTGAGAGTGAGGTGGGGATAAAAGTATTAGAGGCGCAGGTGGTCGAGGTTCAAAGTTTGCTGAGGAGTTGCAAAGATAACACTGGTAGCTCTGCGCGCCGGGACCGTTTGGTCGCTATCGGAAAGGTGGTGGAGATGCTACCCAAGGAGGATATGACGTTTATCTTTGAGTGTTTGGACGAGGTGATTCAGTGCGCCAAGGAGGTGAACGAGAAGGCCCGAGCTACCGCGTTTGAGCTACTCGTTATCATGGGAGATAAAATGAAGGCTGGGGGTGTGATCAAACGAGGAAAATTGGGTGTAGTGGAAGGAGAGGGAGGCGATGTGGAAGCCAGTTTGGAAGACTTTGTGCTCATGGTTTGTGCTGGGTTGGCTAGTCCTGAGGCTCATATGATCAGTGCGACGGTGACGGCGGTGACAAGAATATTATGGCAATTCAAAGGTGGGTTATTCCGAGACGCAAGGTTTAAGGGATTTTTCTTTTTCTTTTTACTAAGATTGATGACCACGTAGATGATTTGAAGCCGGAAACGATTTCTGAACTGGTCACGACAATGGACGCCTTCTTGACGAGCAACAATCGCGAGATTGTGAGGTCGGTTTTGGGATTCGTCAAAGTCTCGGTCACGTCGCTGCCGAAAGAACTCATTCTGCCCCGCTTGAGCACGTTGATACCAAACCTTATGACATGGTCGCACGAGCACAAGGCTCATTTCAAAGCTAAAGTGAAACACATAATCGAACGAATGATCCGAAGGTTCGGGTATGAGGCTGTGGAGAAGAATGTGCCAGAGGAGGACAAGAAGCTCGTGATCAATATTCGGAAAACGAGGGATAGAAAGAAGAGAAAGAGGCAGGAGGCTGGTGAAGCTGGTGAAGAGGAGGCTCAAGGTGGTGCGACGAAGAGGAAGGGCAAATTTGAGAGTGAATTCGAGGAGGCGATTTACGGCAGCGAAAGCGATGACAGCGAAGGAGATGATGAAGGCGATGTTGATATGGAGCGGGGAGGTGATAGGAAGAGGAAGAAGGGACACCAGCAATTCATCGTGGAGGATGAGGATGAGCCGCTTGACTTGCTCAACAAGAATGCGCTGGCGAGTATCAGCTCTACACGGCCGCAAGGCAAGGGCAAGAAGACAATCAAATCGGATATTAAGACCAATAAGGCGGGCAAGTTTGTTATTGGCCGGGATGGAGAAGCTGCTGGGGATGAGGAGGACAATGATATCGAGGAGCCCTCGATAAATATCAACGATAAAACGATCGCCAGTGGGGAAGTCAGGGATGGAATCTCGGCGTATATCCAGGCGCTGAAGGGCAAGGATGCGGTGCAAAGGGGCCAGAAGGGACGGTTGAAGTTCAGCAACAGGAGGAGAAAGGACGAAGCTGAAGATGATGATATGGAGATTGATGATACAGAGGAGGGGGCAGGGAAACATCAACAACGGGGAGGCAAGCAAAACAGAGGAGGGAAACACGAGCGGAAGGCGTCATTTGGGAGGAAGAGCGATAGTGGCAGAGTACAGAAGCCACCGAAGAGCCCGTCGCAGTCTCAATCGGCATCGTCGAACAAGATGCGAGGAGGCGGGACAGCAAGCATCGGGAGGAGGAAGTGAGAAGTAAAGTGTCGGTGAGTGTTTGAGGTTTGAAGTAATAGTTAACTGTGGGGTGCTCCTTGCTTGGTGGAGTGTCGCAGAGTTCTCCCCTCTGCTCTCATTTCATCGGGCTTTCTTTTTGGGACGGGCGGAAGCGAAATTAAATGAACGACCCAACGGCTCCACCGGGAACAAGCATCGAGCCAGCAGCGACCCTGATTGGCGAACCGACTTTAAGGATGGGGCCCAGGGCTCTGTATCTTCCATTAATCATCGTCTCCTTTCCTGGCTTCAATGTTTTTTTTGTGATTCTCTTTTTTGTTTTTGAAAAAGTTGTTATTCTTTTTTTTCTTTCTTTGGCGGGCAAAAAATCTAGACAAAAGTTATCAACCAATGAGATTTCGTCGCAGAGACCTATTATTCTTATGTACGATAGTAATTATTAGAGGCACGGAGAAGTCAAAGCAGATCCTCCATTTCATTCAATCAATAATCTTTCAATCTAATCTCTCTGCCTGTGCCATCTCATCAGTTCCTTCTTTTCTTCTTTCTTCTCCGCGAACGCCTCTCTAGCACGCCACGGCCACGCGTAGTAAACCATTTCCTCATCATCTTTCCCACTGACGTGTCTACCCATCTACGTAGAAACACCGAGTCCTGCCTGCATCGCTTCTAAAAAAAAATTATAATTCAAAAAGGTCATTCGCTAAATTGGGCGAAGCAGAGGGAATAGCTCCCCTGAAAAGAACGGAACAAGGCTCAGAATAAACCACCGCGAACAGGTGGACATACATTACATTACATTGCATCCGAACAGACAGTCAGTCAGACATCTGCACAGGAAAAAAACACCACCCGCTGTGTTTTCTCCCTTCTCAGCCCCGCCATTAGCTCCATCTTCGGCCCAATTTTCCGAGCTCGAAAGCGTCTTTCTTCATTATCTGCATATCATTTTGCATTCCGGCGTTGGTGATTTTTGGGTGGACTTAATATTATTTGTTCACGTTCGAATATTTCGCGCTACTCGCTAGGTTACCCGGTCAGCAGGGAACAAACCCGCACCGAATTCCAACCTCTTTTTTTCTAAAAACGTCGAAAGGAAACGACACGCAATTCGATTGGCTGGTAAAACACGACGCTCTTTTAATATTTTTCTCTCTTTAACTCTCCGAGTGTCCGAGGGAAGGCCCTTCTTGATCTGCGTATTGTTGCTCCTGCGAACTCGAATAGTCGTCGCTATTCTCCATACTCAATCACAATCAGGAAGGACCATCCGACTCGTCCAAAAGCTATCCCCCTGCTGAGAGAGAGCTTATCCGAACGACGAAACATTCACAGACATCACAATCCTTGACTCTCTCGCCAATGGATATCTCTTGAGTATTGAAGCATCTCGACAACCGGTTCTGTACCCTGGTTACGCCGTCCAGGGACTCGGCCAGGTCTATATCTCGGATTTCATTCGACTTCTCGTCTCGATATCGACATATTCATCCTGGCCTGTCTCTACCAATTCCTCGGACGATACATAATCCTGCTATTAGGATATAGGATATAGGATATAGAATATATATATATATATATATAGATACTTATATAGAAGATCCATTCACGATGGCGACTGCCTACACGCCAACCTCGAAGGGCATTCCGTCCCACCTCAAACTGACGCCTAATCAACCTAATTCCGCATCTCCTCTAGTCCGTTCCTCTCACGTACCGAAATCTCCCCTCAAACGTGCTCTCACCGATTCCCGTGACACCCTCGGCTTGAACTTAAAGCGTATGATTGGTACCACGACCACATCACCCTCAGGTCTAGCATGTCACCATCCCAGCGGTTCAATTGCATTTTGTACCGGTGCTGCGGTCTGCGTCGTCAAAGTCGATGAAAATCTACTCATCCAATCCCGTTATTTCCTTCGTGCACGACCCTCAGCTAATGCTCAAACCGCAACAACATCGGGCAGTGTACCCAGCACACCAGAAGCACCTTCCGGACGAGGAATTCGCACATCAATCGCAACAAGAGACTCGAGTATCGGGTTCAGTCCGATCCGAGACTTCGAATCGCCTGGGAAGGGTGAAGATGGGAAGAACTGGTCGGTCAGGGATCGTGTAAAAGCGGCTACTTCTGTCAGCTTCTCTCCGGATGGACGATATGTCGCGGTTGGAGAAACAGGTCATAACCCTAGAGTTTTGATATACAATATCAATGGGGTAGATCCTAGTGGAAATGATCTAGTACCTTTCGCGATATTGACTGAACATACGTTTGGTGTCAAGAGCGTAGCTTTCAGTCCTTGTTCGCAATACCTGGCTAGTATCGGAACAATCAATGATGGATGTTTGTATGTCTGGAGTATGCCGACAGTTAAGGGTGCACCTGTGAAGTTGCATTCTAGCAATCGGTGTACAAACTTGGTTATGGACATGGCATGGATTGGCAAAGGACTGATTACGTAAGTTGTGAGAATATTTGTCGATAAAAAGAGCGCACCGCTAACTATGATGCTTAGAGTCGGTCTTCGTCATGTCAAGATTTGGAAGATGGAGGAGGAGCAAGTCATTGCATCGCCACAAGCCAATTCTAAATCGCTACATTCGATATTCGAAAAATTCTCGCACGGAAAGACCAAACAACCAATAAGATCACAGGGCCCCACCGTCTTGAATGGACGGAATGCGCTATTAGGCCCTTTGCTCGAAGAATTCTTCATATCCGTCACCGCGATATCAGACGAGAGAGCTATTATTGCAACTGAGAAAGGCGATATTTGCGTTATTGATGATGGATTGCAGAGAGTTTCAAAGGTTGCAAGCGCTGATTCCGGAGTCACCTGTGTTACTGTCGACGCTGAGAGGAAGCATGCGTGGGTTGCAGGTAGACAGGGGAGCATAAGGTGGGTTTTCCAGCGTTAAAAAGATGCCACGGGAAGCTAATTTTGTTACAGGACACTGAAGTTACAAGATATATCGAATCCATTAACTCCTCCTGAATCACCGTCCTCACGATCCGGATCGCCAATTCTTCCTCTAGGTTGCAAACCAGCCAATGTTAGCGCCATGACGAGTATGGGACAGAATCTGTTCCTGATAGATTCGAATAGATCTATCAAAGTTGTCAGTTTGAAATACCACGAAGGTCTTCCGACGCCCGACAGCGTCGCGTACGAATTTCCAGCTCATAAAACTGCGGTTCAAGGGGTTAAGCTTATGCCGCCATCAGCACACATTCAAGCTGAATTTTACACGTGGTCGGCATGTGGGACAATACTTTTTTGGGACCGTGATGGGAATCACCAAACCGAATATGTGGTAGAGTTGGAGCAACCAAAAGAAATCGAAGATGACGTTAGGAATGAACTCAAGGTTGTGGAGATTTCGGATATCGGCGAAATTATTGTCACTGGTGATCGGTTTGGAGTGCTGAGGTATGGCATTTTCTTGAGATATTTGATTTCTGGAATGTGCTGGGTATATATAGGCTAACAGCTTCTTTTTTTCGCCCATAAACAGAGTCATTAAAGCATCCGACAAATCCTCCTGTTACGCCGTCAAAGCTCACGGAGCAGAAATAATGTCGATATCAATCCACGAAGGCGAAAAGGCGACTATGATTAGTTCCTGTGCAAGGGATCGGACGGTTCAACTGTTCACCAAAATGAAGAAACCTGGTTCAAACTGGACCCACACGCAAACGCTAGACGATCATACGGCGAGTGTTACCGGTGTAATGTTTATGGACAACGGGACAAAGCTACTCTCCTCAAGCGCCGATCGGACGATTGTGATTCGAGACATCGTGATGAAAGAGGGTGGTAACGGGGATGTGGAGAAACTCGCATTCCTCGCTACCAGGACTATCAATTTAAAATCCACGCCATTGCACATGGCGTGTTTTTCGGATAGTTCACCCTACATTCTCGCCAGCACCACCGGCAGGCAAGTTTACAGATTCGACATTACGACGGGGAAAGAAATGGCCAACTTCAAATGCGTGGATGAAAATGGGGAAAGTGTGATTTTGGATTCGATCACCCCTGGGCGAGAAGTCGGCTATGGGAAAGGGAGGCTGGTAGCGGGTATTTCGGGCACCGATAAGAGCATAAGAATTTATGACTTGCAGGGGAATCTCGTAGAGAGAGAATGGGGTCACACCGAAGGTGTGACGGACGTGGCGATGTTTGAAACACCTGGTTCCGGGGACGAAAGTGGGAGGATGACGCTCATAAGCACAGGAACAGACGGTACGGTGATGATTTGGACGTATAATGCGAAACTATCGGGGGATGCGGACAGCAACGATGGGGCGTCGATGGTATCCGATTTTACGGCGAGCAGGGCGCCAATCCGGAAGGTCTTGAGTAAGGCTGAGATTATGGAATTGACGACCAGGGCGGGCAAGGACACAGATGCTAGCTCGATCGCGAGCGGCAAGAAGGACCACAAAGAGAATAAGAAGGATGGACTGCTAGGATCTGATTGGGCAGGCGTATCGGACGCGGAGACCTCGAGCTTGAGAAAGGTTGAGAGTCAGCCGGCGCCAAGTCTAGCGGACAGACCGCAGACCGCGATCGCACCGGCACCGAGACCGCGGCTTAGTGAGCGACCGAAGAGCGCGATTATTAATGTTAGTCCGCCAAAGCACACCAAAACGAGCCAGCGAAACTCGGTTGCGTATATGCCAAAATCAGGATCGACGACGAACCTTATCGCACCGGCCGGGAAGAGCAGAGAGCAAACCGCTGCTTCGAGGGCACCGTCGAGATCTTCGAGAACCAATTCGAGGGCTATGTCGAGGAATGATACCCATAACCATACCGACACGGAAACGGCCAGCAGCTCGGCGGGGACGGTGAAGAGGAAATTGAGGTTACCCACACGCGCAGCACGTGAAACATCGCCACCCACGACAAACTCGTCGAGTAATAATCCAAAGTCGTCGGTAGGTGGTGGATCGTTAGTTTCTCGTAGGGCTTCGACCTCTTCTCGAGCGTCTTCTGTGAGAAACAACGGTGGGACAACCAACAGCCGAGAGGCTAGCGATGCGGTGAATGCGAACGCCCTAGCAGAGCAGATGACTCGAAGCTTGGGAGTGTTCAGACGGCGTGTGGAGGCCAGTCAGTACGCTATGAGGGCTGAGGTGAGAAAGGAGTTGGAGAAGGAGTTGTTGGCCACGCTGAAGTGTATCGGATGCGCGCCGCTGCCTCCTGCACCACCACCACCGTCCATCACTCCAACTGTTAGTGTCAGCGGCGATGAAGCGGTGGCGACAAGTCCGAAGACTTTACAGCCTGCATTTCCAGGTGGAGATGGGTTGGGTATACGGTTAGACGACCAGATGATGGCTTTGGTTGCTACGTATTCGGAGAGGTTGCTGAGTGTGGTTGAGAATCGGTTGCCTGATCTTGCTACCAGTCCGCGGCCGAGTTTTAGCGGGCCGAGCGGGGGTGGGAGATGAAGGTGAAGTTTGTAAGCAAAAGTGCATTCTTTTGCATTCTCTAGCATATTGGCGATGCGAGTAAGCAAGCGTTTTCGCCTTGGATTTTGGTTTTGTTTCCTTTGTTACTGAAAAGTTACATGCGGGTAGGAGCAGCATTTTTTTGAGTATTACCATGCTCGCTTACGCCGCTGGATAATTTCCCTTCCTTTCCTTTTTGTATTACTATTGCTTTTTCATATAATTTCGGGGTTCTTTAACGTTTTGGGAGGTTTCCGGGATTGGTTTTTTATTTTATTTTTTTTGGACTTTCCTTTGCTCTGTTTTCCTTGCGTTACTGGCGTTGACTTGTATCTTTTTTTTTTTTTTTCTTTATCATTATGCTTTTCCTATTCAGTCCTTACAGATTACTTGTTGTTACCATTATATTCTGGCATGCATGGTCACCTATATATTCATCCATCCACTCTGGCGAGCGAGTTTTTATATGTTATTTGAGCAATTCATACTGCTAGCGGTAGCGAGATGGCCGGTCTTTTTTTCTTTCTTTTTGGGTGTTATACTTACTTAAGTACTTAGTTATATAAGACGGGTAGAGCATATACGCGTATGCATTGATATTATTTTTCTTTGGGGGAGGACGAAGAATATAAGATATATTTTCTATATTATCTATTATAAACTGGTTTCTTTTAAATTACTAAATTCCGTCAAATTAATTAATCCAGACATTCTAAGATGCTTAGTGTCACAACGCTTCAACGGATAAAATCCAACAATCGAACTTCATAGACTCGCTATATCCTCAGCTTTGAAACTATCCATTCAAGGACCAACCTTGGAAAGGGCCTGTCAACCCGGACATTATTCAAAATTTTCTCGCGTTCGATTCCAAAATGCTGGTTTTTATCACTCCCCTCAAACAAACCGTATCCATACTCGTGTCCCAGTTCTTTCACTTTCCTATGTCTTTTGCGTGCCGACATCAATTCTGTGCCCTTGACGTCCCCCAGAAGCTTATCGCTCGTATACAGCAGCGGGATCGTAGCCGCTAGCGATACCGGAAACCTGGGTAGCCCGGGTATAGTTGAAAACCCATATGTTATAATCACAGCGCCAATATAACACCCAAGGATCGCGATCGATAAAATGTACATTGTATCATCGATGAAGTAACGCTGCTCGGTATATGTCAAAATGGCGGGGATAACTGTGCTACTACTGCTGGTAGTATCTATCGGCTTGAACATCAGGTGATAGTAAAGACCCATGAATATCGGGAATAAAGTCTTGTACGTCTCGTTCAGAGCGTCATTCATAGTATCTATTCTCGGTAAGGTGTTTGAAGGCTTGAGTAATTCCGTCGCGATACCATCCCCTTTGATCTGACGTATCACGGCGTTTGTCCAGTACCACCAAGCTAGACCGGGCCATTCCGCCGCGTGGGCTTGGGCTTCATCGTACGTGAACGCGTGTTGACGACGGTAAGTTGCTAGAAAGTCGTCTGCTGAAATGGAACCCGAGAATAGAGTAGATTCGTTGAATGAAGGTGTACAGGTTGTTTGTGTTCTGTTGTAGTCGGTTACTTGGCCACTGCCGTCGACTGCGATACTGTATTCGCATTCCGTCATTGTTGGTTTGCAGACTGTGGTTATTTGGTTGACATTGGTGTATTCGCCTGAGGTCGAAGTTGCGTTTCCTATCGCGTTACGGATCACCATCATAGCTATAAGGCTCCTACAGGCGTTGTCTCGTTGTATATCTTGCTCGGTATGGTTTGGGCTCGCTCCATTTTTAATAATCTCGACATATCTCATAGACGGATATGCTTCTGCTCCGCTAGGGCCGCCTTCGTGAAGAAATGTTAGGAACGGATCCATGATGCAAAAAGTAAAATCGCCCTTGGTGGTGTTCGAAGGGGCTGGTAAGAAAAAAGACCAGGCTTTCTTGTAGGGTTTCCAATCGGGGCCGTCTTGTATCATCGGTTCACCATTTTCGCAAGTTAATCCCACTTGATAACCCTTGGTCGTTGTCTGTACGGTCTGCAAATCGGATCTCTGAGGGATTGAAAAGGGTAGAAAGAAAATACCAGGCGCGTTCCAAGGTGGTAAGTTGACAGACTGCGTCTGGTTGGCATAGTAGGCAACCGCTGCGTCGTCTTGTGCGATAGTGCTGTTGAATTTTGAAGACAGGTTATCCTGATTTAGCAAGAAATCGTTAAGGCGAAAGCTATTCGGAGCCGATGCCGCAAATTCTGAAGTGAGAACTTGAGGCAAAGATGATAGGACTGCTTCATATGTTTGTATTGATATATTTGTCTCTCTTATTACTGGTGTGCCGTTGAATAAAGCGCCAGAAGATATTCCAAGCGCATAAGCCAAAAGTACCTGCCAAGCGAGAAAAATCAACAAGGCATGTCTTTGTATCCGGGCCCGTAATCTTGTCAGAGACGAGGAGAGCAAAGGGGCTAAAGCAAGAAACGGTGCTGGCAACTGCGCAAAAGTAAGCGAGATGGAGTCCACCGAAGGGATATTGCGACGCGCAAGAGCCATTAATGGTTCTAGAGAAGCCTGGTTCCTAACTAATAGTGTCCAATAAGGTTCGATCAAGATCCCAATCAATGTTGGAACGAAGGCGTATATAATTTGCTGGAGTGCAGCAGAATTGGATAATGGTGGTAACCCTATGAAAAATCGTAAACTTCAGAGTTAACCATATATGCATATCATCTTGGGATATCGATAGATATTTTAGCGGGAGCTCCGTTATACCTGCATTTATATCGTTAACCCTTTTAAGGTGAGATAAAATGATGACAAGGATCGCAAATATGATTGCACTTGGTAAGAAAAACCATCTACGCATCGCCAGAGGTAAATCTAAGGGGAGCTGCGAGCTTAGACTTGCAGCACTCGGTTGCGTCGATTGTAAATGGGCATGTGGCACCGCTAAGGCGTCCATCCTATATCCGAACCCCGTAGGCCAAGTCCCGATCTTTACTCTCAAACCTGAAAGATATCGTCTTAGATCCTTTGCGGTTAAATCCTCTGTGTCAGCGAAAGCCCGACGCATTCTTGGACTATTTGTTATTAAAGAAGCTAGTGATGTTATCGTTCCGGGGTCGCTTTTCAAGTTATATCTTCTCCTCATACATCCCGCTGATATCACTAGCAGCAAGCAAAGGTTCAAAGCGATGAACCCTTCGATGATCCGTGTGAAATATTCTACCACTACGATCGCTTGAGTTGGTATGGATCGATACCCTGTCGTCTGCATTTCTCTGCCAAAGATATCGTCTGTTGAATTATACTTCCCGATATTAAGAGCCAGCTGCATAAAGTTGGCGAACAATCGACGCCGCATACGCGCCGAGATATCGGCCAGCGTATTGGAGTCCATCCAGTTCTCCAGATTTGGCTCCAGACCAAGCAGGTAAAATGCGGCGAGCGGATCGCCTCGAATTACTCCGGTGATGTTCCAATTCGAAGCTGCAGAGGTATGTGGAAGCCAATCGTATGGCTCGAAACTAGGACGGTAAGTGTACTGATCGAAGCCTGCTTCATCTTCATCATACTCGGTTCGTCCAAAATCCAAAGTGAGTTCTCGAAACTGGTGTCGATTAAGATCGATTTTATTTACGAAACGACTGAACAGACGTTTTTGATTTGACAAATCTGATATTCGAACAACTTTAGCTGATCCATCGCCTTCGAGTACCACATTTCCTTTAGCCATGTATAGAATCTCGCGGCACATGACGTTCGAGGTCTGAAACGGTGGGCTGTCTACACTTTTATTCTCCAATCCATCATTCGGTGGGACTAAACTAGATACAAAGTAATCGTACGGCGAATCACCACATGTTTCATTAATGTACGGCCCGGTAAACCCACCAGAATAGTAAGGCTGATTAATCGTCGTTGAAGTAGAGTTAAAGAGGTAACCGCTGATATTAGTAGCAAAATAGTGGGCCATCACGCAATCAAAATCGCGGGAATTTATACGGTAGGGACCGACGAACGTGTTGTTCAGTAGACCGTATCGATCAAGATTCGCCCCAGGAGGTATTATATCGCTTTCCGAGATTGCAGACACAGTAGCTGGAGAGCACTCAATATCGTTATAGTACACGGTGGACGGAACTATCCATCGTTCGCCATCTTCAATAGCATCAGAAAAGTTGCTTGAAAAGGGGCGGACCGCATACGTATCAGTTGCAAAGGGGAGGTTGTTACGTCGCAGGTATAGCTGCGTAAATGTAGTCCAGGTCGAATTGAAAGGATGGTTATCTACGTTAAATCCGGCATCGTCGTACGGGTTCCCTTGCGAACGAGTGAAGTTTGCGGGGATCATTCGATTCGCTATTCTTTGATCGAGAACGGCGCTGAGCAGTGGGGTTGTCCCCCAAAATATCGCAAGGGTTGATATCCCCGTAAGGAAGACTAACCAGTGACCCTTTCTGGCAGCTTCGAAAGGCACTAATGGCACGTAGTCTGAAGGATAGGTTAAGAGCAGTGATGCCGATGCATGCGCTCCGTCAGGGTGGGAAAGAGTATAGTAAGGTTCGAGCCTCTTCACGTCCAAATCCAACATTGCGAGTAGAACTCCATATAAAATGGAAAGGGTTGTGAGTAGATATTGGTATATGTAGTTTTGGCGTCGGGAAAAATCGCCATCATTGGTCGCGGAAAAATAAAGAGCACCGTTTCGTTTTTGAATTCGAAGAAGTACTTCGAGAAGTACAATAAGACCGATAGTATAAAGGACCAGGAGACCTAAAAATGGAAGTCTCATTGTGAACGGCTTCCATCCTGTCCTTCGGTTAGCGATTTGGAGTTTTTGACTTTCGTTAAATATCGTATTGAGGCAAGTCCGTACCATTCTTGATTCCATCGACTATCTCTTCGTCGGCGATTTCATCAAACTCTTCGATTGGCGTTTCCAAGTTCGGCGCTTCTACATGAGAGTTATCCAGCTCTGCAGCCTCTGCAGCCTCGTGTGCTTCGGCTGCGGAAATATAAATTTGTTGGTTATTGCCTTCCGAAGACCGTTCGATCTCTCCTTTCAAATTTGAAGCCATCGTATATCCTGATTAAAAAGTTCTAGTAATAATAACGACCGAGAAAAGTATAATCACGAGGGTGAACCGCGGGTGGGGTTGCATTATATTTTATGAAATAATGGAGCGAAGTCGTAAACTCAGTATCCTGATCATGTCCATATCGAAGGGATATCGGATCCTGCAACCGCGGAATATATATTAATATCGACCGCGATCAAATAATCACCAACAGATATCTATGAGCGGATAGGGCTGAAAGGATTAATCGCGTTCTCGTCCCCGATAACAATGTCGCGTGTACCTTTTAATACAAAATGTGCCTTTTATGAAATCGTGCAATTGTGTCGCTGGGAGCTGAAAGTTGGAAGCCTCGTTGGTTCGTGAAGCCGAGGTTTTTTGTACAGCGAAGTCCGAACGCCACAAACTACAAACTAGGAGCCAATAATATCATGGCCAATAATTATTTCGTAGGTACTCCTCGGGTTAGGTATCACGTCCTATAAAATTCTAATATATTGCTGAATAATCGCTGGTCATGTAGTTTGTTGTCGGCGAAGCCCTTTTCATGGTTAGCTGGATACGTATTCATATGATCATATGTATATCAGAATTAACTCTGTGTAAAATACAAGTACCTAGCAAAGTAAGAAGTTGATTATTTGGGAATTAAATTAGGGTCTTACCTTTACGAAATGCATTTAAATGATTACCAACCATCCCATCTAGTAAGATAATATTTGAAATTAGCTTTCTATTGATATCGACAAAAGCGAAATATTCTTTGAATTCCGGAAGCATCCCCCTAAATCAATTTTGGGAACCAGCGATTTCTGAGCGGTCAGCACGTCGGTGTGTAATATTTGGATAAACGCCGTCTTGTCTCCGCATTAAACTAGCCAGCTGGTGAACATGTCAGACATTCGTGAACACGGATTAAACATAAGTAATAGAGTAGCAAAGATGAAGATGAAAGTGAGTTCCATGCTGCAACGGCAATACCGATACCCCAAAGCCTCAATTCGACATGTTAACAACAGTAGCCACAATCTCATCAATGTTCAAAACGACACTAAGTACTGTCACGAGGACACAACTTACACTTAGCATTTCGGGGAATTAAAATTGACGTCTTATAATATTTTCGTATGTGAGGTTCGTTGATGATTTACCAATAGAAAAAATCCTGCAAACGTTGTAATAGTCAAGGCAGCAAGCCTTATTCCGTCATATCGGATCGTAAGGAAACGCCGACCACAGCGGGTACATGACACATACATACAGCTCTGTCTTGTCCGAGGATATGGAATCTACGAAGGGGATGATTTTATCAACGTTTCATTGCTTGAGATATCAGAGCTAACAATACAATGCGCAGTGCTATAGAAAACAAGAAATTATTCAAAGGCAACGTTCTATATTCTCGCAGAGCAGGCGTAAAAGATATTTAGAATAAAACAAATGTAAAAAAAAGAGAGAGAGAGAGAGTATGAGTGGAACTCGAGCAACTGAATTGCGAAAAAGATATAAGAAAACGATGATACAAAGAATATTTTAATGAGAAACGTATGCATGGTCTAGAAAACGAAAAGTCAAGCTTTATAAAAATCGAAATTTGCTCAGAAATGACCAAAGGCCACGAAAAAAAAAGGAAAAAAAAAAAAGAAAATGCAGCAAACTTATAAACTCGAAAATAACACACCACCGAATGCCTCCTCTGTAATTTTAATCTTTTTGGGGGGTTTTTTTTTTTAACTTTTTGCGGGTTCCGTCTCCGGAACCCTCTTATTTCAACCGACTTCTGTTTTCTTGTCGAAGTCGTTTACACTCTTCACGCCACATGTCCCGGTTACACTGCGCTTCTTTTAGATCATCCTCTAACATAGAACAATCTTCTCTTAAATCCCTATTCTCCTGCTCCGATACGGCCAGTTTGTTTTCTAATTCACGAATTCTTAGTTCCTGTGAAGTCTCCGTATCCGTGGCTATTTGGCTGGCAGATTCTTTCGCTGCCATTTCGGGATACGACTCAACCGCTATCTGGGCTGTTGTAATGGTAAAGGGTTTCTCTGAGTCCTTTAAGGACACTCTTTTCTTATTTTGGTATCCTGCGGTTGTTGATAATCGTGCGACTTTCTGAGGGTTCTTCTGACAGCGACTCGCGTGGTCTCTTTTCAAGTTATCGTGTCTGGCTGTCCGCCAGTCGCAATATAGGCAGGCGAAGTACTTTATCTTATGTACTTCCCACATATGCTTGCCGAAGAGTCTGTCGTTTGATGTTTGGATATTGTGTTCTTTGCATGTATATATTTTACCGGGTTTGAGTGCGTGGGGTCTTTGTTTGTGAGTTTGAGTTTCGCTTGCTGATGTGAATTGAAGAATGGGTTGGGTTGATAGTTTTGGGATTGCAAGTGTTACTTGCTCATCAACTGCAGGCGGGGAAGTAGGAATACCTACATCACCCAGCGTACTTGTATCGGTTTGGCTGTGGGAGTTTTGATGCATATTCTGATGGTGGCATGTTGGTGAGTTGCTCAATGATGTTTCTGTCACAATAGATGTTGTAATTTGGTGAGAGTCGATAGACGGTGCTAAGAGGTCAATCTCTTTCGTCAAGGACGTATTGCTTAATATAGTTTCTTGGGTATATTCGATTGATTGGGGGTCTGTATATTCGATTAAATAAGCCTCAAATCCTTATAATCCACGACAAATACCATTGAGATTTAGTTACTCACTTGTAATGTGGGAAAGTTGTTCAATATTAAGGAAATCCAGGTTCTCGGACCAGATGTCCAGCAAAGGGTTGCCATTCCAGTCATAACCGGAATACGCCATTTTGGCAACCACGATCAGTAGTTTCGTGGTGTCGCGTATGTTTGGTCTCTTCGAAGCTCCTACAATCCTTATGTTTATTTTTCTTATACAGCGGTCCAGGGAAAAAATCATCCAAGGATTGTTTCCAGTAATCCCATAGGTTCGAGATTTTCCACCTGTCTGGATGGAGACTACCCCAACGGCTATCGGATTCATCTTGGACTCGCTCAAACTTCCACGTTTTTGGGGAGGCGCCATTGTGAGAATGAGTCGGGTCGGTGTTATTGATACCGCCTGGGTCACCCTTCCATTTGTGACGATGAACCCGGTCCAGATTATCAATTTTATTGAAGTTTGAGTCCGCGAAAGATGTAATGCAGAAGTCCATCTTACCAAATCCACTGATCTGAGGTGGTTCAAGTATCCTGTTGTATCTACAATCCAACTGACTAGAGCTTGCACCCATCATCATGAGGATTTCGACCACCTGTTTGGCGCCTTCAAACATAGCCTTGAACAACCAGGAGCTACGACTACCCTTTTGTTCAGCCTCGGTGTTGCCAGCAGCCCTTTCCCTCTCAAGAGGCTGGTAGAGGTTGGTATACAAAACAAACCGTCTAGGAATGTAGAGGTCAAAATTGACTTTGTAGGACTGATAGAGGCCAAAATTGACGTCGACGAGAAGTCTAAGACGCTGTATAAATTTTCCGGGTTGATCTTCTAACGCCAACCGCTGCCTTTTCTTGCCGTTCGTGCAAGGAAGTGTCTTCGCATTACCCCGAATTTGATGCGTAAAAGCCATTGGAAGAATCAAGACACTTTGGTGTAGATTACTCGCAATCACAATTTTGCCAACCCCTTGTGAATAATTCCGTTTATGATTCCTGCTCGATTGTTGAGATGAACAACTGAGGGCTCCTGGATCATATTGGCTATAGTAGAGGGGTCTACCCATTGTACCATTTTATTTCAAGAGAGAGGGTCTGTCTAAATTTGTATATATTGGTATGGCTCGAAGATGGAACGTAAATGTTGAATGCTAGATGTAAATTGCGTTAACTTATTATGCTGGCTCGTATCAGGAAGTGATATTTATATGGGTGTATAGGATATATGTGGGTGCATGGCTACAACTCAGGACTGATGGAATTCCTTAAGCCTGGTTCGAAAGCCCAGACAAAGCTCCTGCGACTCGGCAAAGCCGTTGAAGGAAGAAGCGTCGTAATTAAGGAAACAACACAAGATCTAAGGAAGGCTTGCTAGATCCTTAGTCTCGAGACTACTAGATCCTTAGAAATAGCTGGTCTCAGTCGCCAGACGAAGTAGCCTCGCAAAGACTTGAGGCGGACAATCATTAGTTTCCTGAATCCATGAAATTTCAGGATCTATCGGCTACAAGTACCAAAAAATCTCAATAGGCATTTACAAATATTACATTATATTCCTAACTATATGCCAAGAGATAGATACAGTGGTACCCCAAAATCCGATGCAGCCCATTTATCACTAACTGCCAGACGCCTTGCGCAAACCCTTACATCTAAATATCTACCTGCTGCCAGTTGGGAAATTTTTACTATAGCAGCGATTAGCCCTCAATCCTACTTTGCCAAATCTAATGGGGTAAAATTTTGCACTTACATATTCAACAGCACACCTTTAACACTCCTAATCTCAGCCTTAACTTTCGAAAACTCGTCCTCGTCACCTTTACCAGTCCCAGCACCCCCAGTAATGCTCACATACGGCGGTAAATAGCTATTCGCGCTATTAACACCGCCGTAAGTGGCTTTATACGTAATACTATTAAGATACTCTTTCAAATCCTTAACATTACCCCCCAAATCACCGCCTTCAGCTGCAACTACATCGTCTGCCTCGTCCTTCATGGATTTCAAAAGTCGTTGGATACGATCTAGCTTTTCGTCTGGCGGTAAAGCTGTGTTATCATCCGCACTGGCAACGGTGTGATTGGGTGATGTTTGAGTTTGCGCGTCGACGTGGAAGGTACGGGTTGGTGGCTCTGTTGATTCGTAGGAGTAGATACTTTCTACGTCTGATAAACCGTCTTCATCGCCTAAAAGTTCGTCCGTGGTGCCTGCTGCACGTGATAGTCTCGTGAGTGGGTATTTATGCTGTAAAACGCTGAATGGAGGGTTCGGGTGGGTTTCGGATGGCAGAGGCCGGTGAGCCAGATCGGAGAGTTTAGCATTCATTTCGTCCAGTTTCGTGAGGGTATGTGAGGAGAAGTCAAGGCGAGCATCGGTGAGGTTATCAATCATCGGCTGGAAGTAGTATTTCGTGGCGGCATAGATCGTAGCAGAAACACCAGCGAATAGGTAAGCGCCGGCTGTGAGAGTTTGGGTATTGAATATTGGCGGTGGGGGTGGTGGTGGGGGGATGTATTCGGGAAAGGTGACAATAGGTGCTCCGCCAGATGGCCTCGGTGGGAGGTTCTGCGGAATAGCCTGGTATATGTTAGCAATGTAGTCTTGACTGGGAATTCCCTCGTAATCATACTGTAGGAACACTAAAGGTCTCGGTTGCTCTCTTCGGCTGACTAGCAGCTGCACTACTTTCGCTCGTCATAGGCATTAGAGACATCGGCGGTTCGGCCTGCACCATCGCTGCCTTGCCCGTCCCGGATTTTGCAAGCTGCCAGCTAGGGACTCCTTTCTCGACGGGTAGCAGAGCATCAATCTCAGCTCTCGTCAGCCCCTTACTCTCCAGAAACGCGATCTTTTTCGTTCGTGTCGAGTTCTGAACTTCAGATTCTGAGAGAAAACGGAATGCTTGTTCTATTAAGGCTGATCGAGAGAGAGGC
This sequence comes from Arthrobotrys entomopaga, assembly GCA_012184315.1. Taxonomy (NCBI): domain Eukaryota; kingdom Fungi; phylum Ascomycota; class Orbiliomycetes; order Orbiliales; family Orbiliaceae; genus Arthrobotrys; species Arthrobotrys entomopaga. The sequence continues at coordinate 80,445 of LDDX01000155.1, forward strand.
TTCTCCTCTTGTTCCGTTACGGGTTCTGTTGGAGTCGGTGTAGGCGTCGGTGGTGTGTCTGTTGGAGTGTCGGCGGAAGGCGGGCTCGACTGAGGTTCCGACGGCTGGTCCTTCGGGTCGGTATCGTTAGCCATAGCGGTATACCAGGCGTATATTCTCGTTCAGTGGATTATAGTAATGTCGTAATTCGTTTGCGACCCGCGACTGATCCGGCACTTGGTGTTAGAAGGTATTGTACGGATTCGACTTGGACAGGAGGTTGGCGACGTTGATGTTGTGATGTTCATGTTGACATGCGACAACACGCGCCGCCAAAAACACTCAGTCGGTTCCAAGGATATGCCTCGGTTCAAATTTCCGAGGCTAACTCCTTCTGCCAATTAGCGTCTGAATTTCTTTTTATTTTCAAGTTCCGAGTACCATACCTTTCATGAATTATCAAATCAATTAAAGGTGTTTAGTTTATTCTAGTATCTAAATATCTCGAGATTACAGAATCTCGGTTGGCTAGTTATTTGGAACTCTCTAGATTTATAAATTTGGCATACGTCGAGCTTAAGAAATTTCAAAATACATATGCATGTTCCCGTTTGTATGCATTGGATCAAGGTCTAAAGATTTTTGCATGTATATAGTACGTAGTCTCGGTGTTAGCTATCATCGATGTAGATAATCTTGAATCATCGATGAAGCATAGACTCGTCTCTTTGAAGGACTTGCCCTGTGGGTTGTTTGCTGCTGATAATGAGAACCATTGAACGCGATATATATATCCAAGGTAGATCTTAAAACAGAAGATAGGTAAAATGCCAGAGCTGTAAAGATCTCATTAGACTTATTCGAGCTTCAACGAAACCTAAAATTAAATCACAAGAATATTAGAAGGGTGGGAGCTGAAGATATTCCCCATGTTGCGCTTCGGTCAGCCGTCGGTGGGGCTGCACAATAGTTATAACTTATTATCGATTTATTGAGATCGAGATAACTGTGCCGCACAGATGCATAAACCTCTCCCGTTTTGGTTTCTTGGATTCGGCAAACTCAAATATCAATCAGAACTCTCATTGGGCCGCCGCCAGTAAAAAGAGTAAAGTTGTGCAATTTTTGGCAATAACTTGACAATTTTTGCCAGCCTCCTTATTCTCACGAGGCTGCCACAATTTCAGACTTCCCGACTCCTTACCCCTCGCGGCAATGCTGCTATCAGAATCATAGATAAGCGGGTTATTGGGACAACGATAAACTTGTACCTTCTTTGCCGACGATCGAAGATTCACCTAAAATATATTTTAATTTAATTAGTCAATTCTCTTTCTCTCGATGTTAATATGCATACGTTAGTATACATGCATTGATGCTAACTGCCACTTCAGGATGGCGTACACTGGCCTACCAAAAATCGCAATCTTAATACTTGCCACCTTTATACCATCTGTTGCCTCTCAGCTCGCGGTTTTTCGCCCAACTAATAGCTTCATAGAGAATCGAGACCCTGCCGCAAATACATCATATTCTCTCTTGGGAACCTTAACATCATTTGATCCACCCGCTGGCTGTAACACTGCTATTCTGAAAAGTACTGACAGAAATACCCGAAACCCGTTGCCATACGCAGTCGTTTACGCTTTTTATAGCGTTGGATGCTTTACATCCGGCCCCAGTTCTTGCTGCCCTCCAAATTGGGCCGAAGCGGGATACTTCATCAGCAATGTTGCTAGCTGTCCACCCGGATATAGCAAAGTCTCAGGGACGGCTACCATACCCGTCCAAAGCCAAGAATCTCAAGTGATACCTATCTATTACTTGAGTTCGGGAACTCAAACTGTTTGGCCATGTTGCCCAACGTAAGTATGGAAGATATATTATATACTGGTTTTTGTTGTCTATATCGATATATCGATATATCATGATTAATTTCGTCATATACGTTATATAGAATGTCTGAGCACTAACACTCCGCTGCTTTGATAAAGTATAGATTTCTCTTATTCGAAGGGGTCTACCTCAGGCGTGCTAAGAGCTGCTGAGATAGGACTACAGCCATCATATATATCTGCAGAGAGCTCGACCGGCGAACAATATACCGCATTGTGCTTTTACGATGAACCCACCGTCATACAGAACTATACCGAATCTGGAACACCCACCCTTGTAAAAAATTACTTCTACGGGAATCCACTTTATATTTTTCAGGACGAAACCGAATCCAAGACTATACCCCAGAGCAACAACGGCGCTCCAACAACAATGGCTACGAGTCTTTCTGGAACTTCTACAGCTCGTCCCGGGTCGACCGCTATATCTGGTTCAGAACCTAGCCAGACAGGAGAGAACCCTGGTAGTGCTACCGGTGGGGGAAGGAAAGAAGGTTCGGGTTTGTCAACTGGTGCGGCTGCTGGAATTGGTGTTGGAGTTGGAGTTCCGGTGGTTTTAGCAGCAATATTCCTTGCATATTATTGTCTTACGCGTAGAAATTCGAAGTCACCTAAAGAACCCGAGGCTGCTCCGGAGCCATCTGCAGCAAATAAACCCTGCACTGACCATGAAGTGGGAGTCGGTCTCAACAGCTTGTCTTTGCAACGGCCGGTGGACTCAGATATCACGGATATAGTCTCGAGAACCCAGTCCGTGCGTACACTCACGGATCGTTGGTGGAATTCGAATTCAACACATGGAGTGGTGAATTCCAAAGGCGTGGAGTAGCTAGGAGTATATATACTAATCTCGTTGCTAGAGTATACTAGCAAAGAGTACATCCACCACCAATAGTAGAGAATTTAGGCTATAATGATTCTATAGCTTGTCAGTATATTAGCGAGGTTAGCGCCCGATAGTCTTGTGGTTAAGAAGCTCAGCGAAAGAGCGCCCGAGGGGTATAAGACGATAATTGATAACCGACGTATATGCACAACTTGAACCCCTGAATACACGATCCCGTTTTCGGAAGCAACGTCGCGTCGGACAAGAGAATGCAACACAATCAACTCCAAAGTTAACAATTATAGATGCGTTGAGGAGTGCTCTGTGCTGGGTCTGGGAACGAGACCACGTTGAGGTCATGAGGCGATGCGGATGCTAGAATTGGATAAATTTCATAAAATGTTACGATGGAGATTGAGAAAGAAGGTGGAATAATCACGTAGGATAACGTCCCTCCACAAAGTATTGAGACTAAATGTGTAGAATAGCTAGAGAGCTTGAGAGTAGGATAATTCGATAACGAATACACGTATATTGAATGACCCCAAGACTATATTGAATGCTATCATCTGAATTTATGAGCTACTGATATGCTATCCGTTAAATTCGGCTATAGATATATAATATAAGCTGATATATATGTATATATATTTTAATACACCTTCCATCATCTCAAGGCTTAATATCACTTCTGGCGACCTCATAAAACACTTTCATTTCTATTCTCCACCCACAGATAGCTCCCGCCCTCACTTCACAGTAACTCATATCAACGGCACTGGTTATAAAAGTTATTCCCACAATAATTTTATAGCGTTGCCATTCTAATTCGGGATATCTGAAGCAAAAAAAACCTCTTCTCTCTCTCGATCCACTCTTTCCTGTCATTCACTTGGCTCTCGGCCATCCCATACAACTCTCTTGAGGACCCTAGCTCCATTGACTCGATTTATAAAGACACTAAGAGAATTCTCCGTCACTTTCTCCCCGGCATCCAAAATGTTGTAATATTCGATCACACAATCCGCAATTTAAAGCCTCCAATAGAGCCGGTTCAAACCGCCCGATCCGGAAAGTTCACATAGACCAAACACCTACTGCATCAATCGCCCGTGGAAAGCTTCACTTGACTCGAGAAGAGTACGAAGCCGTAGTCGCAGGGTCAATCAGACTACGCATAATCAATGTGTGGAGACCGCTGAAACTGGTATATGACCATCCGCTTGCTGTCGCGGAGCCTAGCTCGGTTGATGCCGAAAACTTGGTAGAGGTAGACCATATTTACCCAGACCGGATCTGGGAGGCCTATGCCGTGAAATATAGCCCTGAATAGAAGTATTGGTATTGGAGTCGGATGGTACCTTTGGAAGGTCTTTTGTTGCAGTGTTATGATAGCATGAAGATAATGGACGACTTGGGAAGGGAGCAAGAAGCGAGGTGTGCGCATGCTGCGTTTGAGGTTTCAAAGCCAGGAGAAGATAGAACGGATAGAGAGATTGTAGAGGTTAGATGTCTTGTACTAGGTTAAAAGACCACACACTACACGAAGTTAACTTCGCTTTGTGGGTCTGGACATGTAATATCTATTACCACCTATCTGATGATTCTTTATGTTCAACTTGCTAAAGCTCAACAATGCCATCAGTTGAACCCGATACAGTCACATTTTTGCAGTAAATTTCGTCGAGGGTGCTCTTTATTGCCTTTCATCACCGTATACAGCGCAATCTGTTGTGTTTGTTGCTCACTATTTTTGAAAACGCTCACATAAAGTAACTTTCTCGGCAAAGACCACCAGCCAAGACGTTAACATTCTGTAAGATTCTGGAGAGTTGCTAATACTTAAGAAGAGGCGGAAAACTTGTTGTTCTCTGAACTAGTTTGAAATAAAATTTTGAATGATAAGTTTTTATAGTGCGTGTATATATGTGTGTGAAGAAATCTTGAAGGGAAGAATATATGTATGTTGATAAAGGTACAAATTATCGAACAGGCTTAGAAATTACAAAAATATAAATAGCAAAGCTCTAGGACTCTGTATCTTCTTCTAGAACCACTGTCTCTTTTTTGTTCATCCATTTTTCTCTTATCCATTTTTCCAAGCTAGCTCGACCCCAGTCTACGGCAGCCTTAAGAGCCATATCTCGACACCGTATATCGTATTGAAGGAAGAGAGCTACAAAATCTAGGCGCCCAAGCCTTACTGCGAACTCAACTGGTGTTATCCTGTCGTGGAATTCTAATTCCGCGAAACTAAAAAGATCAGCTCCATACTCAAGAAGGTATCTCGCGATATCGAGGTTCCCGTTCTCAATAGCGCTGTAAAGTGCCGGACGGCTCCAGAGTCCTGTTATATGAACATACCAAATGTATTATACGAGGATCACATCCATTCTGGAGGAGCCATAGGACACACTTGGTTCTATCCTTTCGGGCCGCGAGATCCAATGGCATTTCAACATCAGGTTGGGTCAGAGATATTTCTCTGTGTGTTTGCTCTGGAAGTTTTATGAGAAACTTTTGTAGCAACTCTGCGTCGCCAATAATGATGATAGAATGGATGGAAGTAAATTTTTCGAAGCCACGCGAGATCTCATGGCCAAGCCGATTCTGGTGAGAGGTTCGTAAATCGTGGTAAGGTTGAAGATCTTTTGGTACCCCAAGCGTAGCATAAACGGAATCAATTTTTTCCCCATAATATCGCATTTTTTGCAGTAGTTTTGGTAATTGTTTTTGATCCTCTGGACTTGTTCATCCCACAAAAAAAGAATCCGATCCATATCCCGGGTACAAATTGCGTCAAGGAAGTCCGGTAACAGGTAATTTTTGGGGGGGTTGGTTTCAAGATCAGGTTCCAACCAAGTTCGGTGCACCTCTCTGCGATAGTATTCTTCATCAAATTCGCTTGCACTTACGGGGTTGGCTCCTGCTTTCAGAAGGGCTTGAAGGATCTTCAATTTTTCCTTCCAATCAGATTCGAACCGAAGATTGCAGATATGACTCAAAAGTGGTGTTGCAACTCCAGATGGAATAAAGTTTGGATTAGCACCAATCTTGAGCAGAAGGTCGACAGATTCGCTTTGCTGATACCCCACAGCCTGGAGAAGGAGGGAATTCGAATCCCGAGGACAGGACATCCGGAATAATTGGGCATTTACATCCGCACCTGCTGCAATTAGCTTTTGCGCCCAGTTATACAGCTCCTCTCTTTTCCAGTAACCTTCTTCTTTTAGAGTTACATGAAAACATTCTTCTCGATGATTTTGGAAACTATTATACCAGGACGATTCGAATAACTCCCACAATGCTGTGGTCAAAATGATTCTTAATTCTATGTCGACGTCGGTATACGTAGTAGCATTTACCTGCGCTTGAAGAAAGCTAAGCAGGAAAAAGCAAAAGATCGTCATCCTTCAGATAGCATGCCATAAATATCAGGCAGCTCAATTTCAGCTTTGTGCCAGAAATTTTTGTCTTTGGCGCCTCTCGCTCCATCTCTGCGGAGGTTGCATCGACCAGACTAGCAAAACCCTCCATACCAATTGGATCCCAAACGCGCTCACCGCATGTGCAACCTCGCTTGAGTTGCTCGAAAAATGTGTTTGAGAGCCCAACCTCGGTGAATGGCAGTAAGTCGGAGCAAGCCTCAATATCGTTGCGAAGAACCGCTTCTAGGGTGATCGCATGTAAACTTCTCCGAAATCCCTGTTGTAGAAGTGCTCGCAACCCGAAATGTCGATTGGATCTGAGAACGGCCTCTTCAAAGCGATAATGATACTCCGTTTCGATATCCCCCAAGGCCATGGAGTAAGGCAGCAGTGATCTCATTGTCTCGGCTGATATTAAGGACCATTTGACCGCAAGGCTGATGAGAATAGCTGCTTCTGTAGGCGAGGCAGGGAGAATTCGTTTTGTTTCGATGATTTTTGCAAGAAACTGGAGAACCTCCAAGACATTACTGTACTTGTCCATTATCTTTTCCTCATCGTCTACAGCGTGAAAAAAGTAGCTTATAAATTCTTGGTAGGGCGGACCAGTATAAACGAAACTATTTTTAACTTGCCATACCCAGGACAATTCATGGAAAGCGATGTAATACTTTATCTGTATAAATCCGTGCACCTCGAAAATATGTCGTATTAGATCTTCATCCTGTCTGATGATGAGAAGAGGCAGGATATTTTCAGCGACAGTCCGAAAGGAAATGCCTTTAAGCGATAGTAAGCCCTTCAAGGAAGACCGAAATCCCAGATTCATAACTTTATCCAAAAGGTCATCTAAGATATGAGATTCCAAAATATTATTCGAAAGGCGATATATCAGGACTTTCAAAAAATGAAAGTAGCCGCTATTAGCGACGTTACCGATTTCCAAGTCGGTCTTTTTCTGCATTATTGCGTCGCACTCACACATTGTGAGCAGCGCGTTCCGAGACTCCCAAATAGGTAGAAGACCCAGAACTGTGTCTGGTATTTTCTCACGGGTGACACCGGTTGTAGGGACGTACGCTTTTATACGCCCTGAAACGAAGGATTGGCCTGGGTTTTGAAAACCGGGAACTATTGAAAGAATTTAGTTTTGATGAATCCCAACAATTAAGAAGTATCGTAAGACCCAAACCTTTTTGGTGCATTATCAAAGCCTGCCTTGTTGCCGAAATGTGGCGCGACATTTCTTTCTTGACCACGTCTGGGGGGATTGTATGAAATCCATTGATATTGACCGCGACCTCGCTATTCAGAGAGTTGCAAGCATAAAAGTAGGGCGCGATGCTCTCCCACTCATCGCTTGTTAACTTCTTCTTAAAATCCGATTTGTTAATATAGCCAGCGTACTGACTCGGGCTATGAGCATATTCAGATCAGTCACTGCACTTATACAAGCATCTAAGAAAATGAACTATCTTACGTCGCACCAAGATTAAAAGATATTTCCATTGCCTCGTGAAGCATTTTAAGTGGGTACTGCCGTGAAATATAGTAATATTTAATTTCTCTATCATAATACTGGAGCTGTCGATCAGGCTTCGCTCGTTTGGAGCTCGTTGACAGAGAGAGTTTGCCTGCGTGGTTTGAAGATTTCGTTCGATTATCTTTAGATATTCGACCGTCGAGAACTGATCGAGGCATGATTGCGTACAGTGCACTGCAGCGGAGAACAGTAGCTAGTAGAGTTGATGGCGAAGGATGGAGAGATCGAATCAAAGAAGATCAAGAGGAATTTCCACAGTGTCGAAGCCTTGTTAATTAAAGATCTAGATATATTGGACAAGAGAGCTACCTAGGTCTCGGGGAATCGAACGACTGGAGAACCTATGCCGATTTTATATTCTTTTTTAAGCAAAAGTAAAATAGGCACCATTAATAGTCCGCCTGGTTCTGTCTGGAGTGCGAATCGAAAGGCTGACCAGATCAGAGTTATGCCAAGGGAAATCGGCAGCTAGAACCGAGCAACAATTGGAATAAACCAATCAAAAGCTGCAGGATATACCCTGACGACTGTGCCACCACAGATACCTCGTCAAGACAAACATTGCAAAGATATATGCAAGAATAGGCTAATAACACGAGGTAACATGAAGTACTCTGGAGAAAACGTGAAGCTTTTTTTTTTTTTTTTTTTTTTTTTTTTTTTGAAATTTCGAAAGCAAATCATATTAGACAATGTTGCTGGTTCACCGCCATGCTGAGAAACAGCAACGCGGGTGAACTAGCTAACGATAAGCAAAAAATTGAAATATGAGTCTTTGGATCCAATAGCCAGCTCAACAGCGCTGCAAACGAGACTACTGCCATGACCAGCACGCCTAGGGAAGCCAGGGGTCATGTTAATCAGGATATTGATCGTTAACTCCACCTCAATATATTTCCGTTTAACCTGTTTTCCATCTTCAGAGCTGACTTTCGTTTATAAAACCCGGCCCTATAGTTCTAAAATTTGCAAATTTGAAAATTTAAAAGAATTAAGAAAACGTCGGCACTATTAGACTATTTTCGGTCTGAACGTCACACAAGCAGAGTAATACAACAGGGCCAACACCAAAGTTAACTACCAAGATGGGTCAGTTGAAAACAATAGCAAACTACGACATCGGTGCCTGATGAGGCAACTAGATCTTCTCAAATAAGACATTGAGGAATTGGAAAAGAAGATAATTGCAATACCATCGGAATTCATTACTAGATCAAACTTCAATCTTGGAAACTACTGAATGATAGGTTGGTGAGTCCTGATAGTGATGTAGGACTAAAATAATTTAGTATCTTTTTCACAAAAAAAAAAAAAGGGACGAAGGAAACTGTAATAGTAGCCCGCTCATGCGCATGCATATATTTAAAAAAATAAATTAAGAAGCCTATTAAGATTCCTTCGCTGAGCTTCGAGCGCTTCTTGACCACAAGACGTAGACTAATTCTACCTTTTGTTTTTTGAAAACCTTCTAGAAGACCAAATTCTTAGGAAACGGCCCGAGACAAGAAGACTTTTAATGACTGAGGGATGAATGAGCTGCACCAAATCGATAATCGACGTATATTCACTGTCTTGGGAGCCCTAGGAAGCGAAGGTATATCGATAGTCTGGGGCGTAACGCAACACGGATCTGTATCAATACGAAAATCGATTCGCCCGAGACGCACGCTAATCCAATATGGGACGCTATGTCGCACAAACAGAATACAACATGGTCAACACTATAGCTCAGATTTAGAAAGATTAAAACGATCGAGATGGGATATTTTATAAAAGCTAGGATGGAATCGAGAAAACAAACATTTTTCATATGTTATGGTCTCTGTGTGCCAGGTACTGAGTATAACATTATAAAAAGTGGGGAACAAAGAAATCCGATGGCACATCACGAAATATACCTAAATGCAATCGTTTGTTTCTCTAATGTCACAATATCATCAGTAGAGCTGGATGCCATGCAACAATTGATTTCACAGACTACAATTGTACTATTAATATCTGAGATCACAATTAATGGGCAAACTAAACATTCACACTCATAAAAATCCTCCACAATAAAAGCCCCATCCCAGTTCGCCGAAACATGCTATTAACATACATGATAAAACAATCAATCATCATCATCATCATTGTCATAAAACAGAAAAAAAAATGCCCATATTAAACCCATGAAACATAAAAGACCCACAAAATCCTTCACTTTTGCAAATCAACGCTCGTCGCCCGACTTCTAAATTCAGGCTCCACCGGAAATGCTCAAGCGAGATAGCTATATCCATATAACAAGAAACCATAGTGAAAAACAGAACATATCTCGTAGGGAAGCCTACTGAACATCTATATCGTGACTTCATAGTCATTGATATTCGTGACTGATGTCAATATGAGCAACCATCTGAGAAACAAATGTCACAGAAAATACAAGACACAAAAAAAAAGATACATGATGATGGTGATGGTGATAATGATGTGGGAGGCCACTCATCCGTCGCATGGCTTAATGGCGTTTGGATGTGGCCTCGCCAACATCGGGGCCCCCTGCTGCTTGAAGGCTTCGGCGAGCCTGCGGGGAAGGGGGTGCAGCTGCCCACCCGGCGCGAACGGGTTGAGGCCGAAGCCTCTGATGCCGGCAAAGAACGGCGGCGGAACGGGAGTGGTCGGTGGGGGGAGAATGGGGACCTGGCAATGGGCGAAGCCAGGAAAATCCTGGGCAACGACCCTCCAGCCCTGGCGCATCATGAGCTGCATTGTCTGGTGGTCGAGAAAACCCCCAGTGGTGATGTCGTCGACACCACCAAACAACTCGCCGTATGCCCAGGCTGGGCCAAACTCTGCGAAGAGTTGGTCCGCCACCGCCCCCACAAAAGACCCGAAGGTCTTGTCGGACCAAGCCGCCGGCGCCTTTCGCTTGATCTGCCGTTTGATCCACCGGAACAGCAGCTTGATGGCACTTATGTGCCCCATATCCACGGCCAACCTCGTCAGGAAGGCGAAGGCATTCGCTTCCCACCCAGGGGCAAACCCAACTTGATAGGCGTACCCATAGGGTAGCCCAAGCCCATCATCGACCCGCATGAATAGGCTATATGTCCCTGGGCAGGTCGCGTGGGAGACCTGCTGCCTCCAGGCATCCCCGTTGGGAGGGACGTATGTCTGCTTCAAAGAGATCACTCTTTGAGCATCGTGCCTGGGCAGCAGGTTCCCCCGAACGAGAGTCGCCCTGCCGCAAACTTTCCAGTGGTGCCTGTCGCCCCACTGGCAGCTCTCGCTGCAGTACCGGGTGGTACTGAGCGACCCACACTTCGCGCACCCCCTAGTGAGCTCAGCAGCGATTCGTTTGCCGCAATTGGCATTCGAACACTGGTAGAACATGTTGGACATGTCTACTGGGGTGTGGCAGAAGGCGGGGCGGAGAAGGGTCGCACCCTGTTCGGTGCCGTTCACCTTGAGAGGTTGACCGGGAACGAACCTCGGATTCGTTATATGGAAGACTTGTCCTGGGGCGCTATTGTCCGTCGTGAGGAACTGCCCACTCGTGACCGGGCGTCCGTCGGGACTGTAAAATAAAATTACATTAGCTCAAATCCGTGGAAAACCTTGAGAAATTTAAATGGAATACTTACTTCGTAGCCCATGTCTTCTCCTGCTCGGACGGCTTGGGGATCTCAATGGCTGCAGCACAGCTATCCATTGAATGGAAGCTATAAATCCTATTTGCTGGGCATTGGATCGCGACTAGCGTCTCAGCGGTTTGGGGAGACCCTTTGTCTGTCCCCTTCTTGGGTGATATGAGGTGAGGTTGGGGTGGAGGTTGGCGAATATCAACTGGTGACGCAACGTCCCCGTCATACTCTGCAGGGTGCCTATGGCCGCCCAAGTTGAATACCCCCTCTTCGAAATAGTGACCACCAACGGGACCGGAGGGACGTGTGATGAACATGAGCTCGCGGCGGGGGGGTCGGAACTCTTGTCTATGTTCCAAAGAGTCTATCAAGCCATCCACTTTATAGCTAGGAAACAGGTGGAAACGATCCATGATTTGTTCAGCGATATATGGATCCGATGGAGTTTCGTGACTTTCCCTTGTAGGCATAGTCATCGGATTACCCAGATCGGAATCTGCTTTCTACTCAGACTCATTTTCTGGCTTCTCTTGACTATTCTCACCGACAACTTCTTTTTGGCTACAATTGGGTGAAAGAACGAAAGAAGCATTACCAAATGCGATTAGGTCGTAGTTGCCTGCATCAGAACGATCTGAGATGACGATTTCGTCGTTCTCACTTTCACGAATCTTGTTCTCATCGTGAATTTCAGGAGTGCTTTGGCTTGGGATAGCATCTTCCTTGTTGTCGTTATTGGTTATCTCTTTCTGCTTGCAGCTCGGAAGCTCGGATTCTTCGTGCTGTGCGACTTCTTTCTCAACCTTAGACTCGGTATCCTTGTTCGTCTCGGTTGCTACTGGCTCTTCACTTTTATTTCCAATAGATTGTCGTCGAAGTGCTACTCTTTCTTTGATAGAGAGCTTCGGCTTGTTAGCATTTGCGGCAGCTCGCTGTGCTTTTCGCTCCTTCTTTGTAAGGGCTTTGAACTTAATCTTGTCTTCGAGAAGAAGGACAGATGACTGCTTCGAGCTTGCTGTCTGTGGAGAAGTATCCGTTTCAGGTTGTTCATTCGACTTTACAGTCTCTTGAGGACGAATTGGAGTAGCTTTGATAGCTGGTATGACCACCCTAGGAGTTTTATCATCTTCATTGGATGGCTCAAGCAGAGAAACAGTAGTGGGATCTTCTACCATAATCCCCGGAGCACAGCTCTGTTTTACAGGGATTTGCGTTCGGCTTTTCGTTTCCTGGCTTGCTTCGTTCTTCCTATCCCTCGAGGGCTTTGCACAGGGAGATGACAATTCTGGAGTACCAGCTGCCTTGATTGGTTGTGGGTCCGGAACTGAAATGTTACCAGTCGGGCTGGGAGTCAACTTCTTATCGTTAGAAATCGAAGGGGAATTTCTAAGTTGAGGTGTTCCAAGGCTAGGGAACTCCTCTGGAGAGTCGAAAACTGGCACTGGTGTCTTTCGCACACCTGTCCGGCCAATCTTTCCTTGAGGGCGTTTATTTTCCTTCTTGATAGTGGCTGGCTTCGGATCGATATTACCTTGAACCTTCTTTTCAGGGGTCCGATTTTTAGGAGCAGCCGACCTAGGTGCGGCTCGTCTTTGCCCACGCTGAACTGGAACTTGCTTGGGTCGAATCTTGACTACATTCTGGCCTTTTGGTACCTGTGGTCGAGTCGAAACAGGAGAATCGGTCCTGAAAACTGCATTGAAGCCGCCTTTCTGGGTTCTGTAAGGTGGGGAACTTTGCTTGTGAGATTGCTTTTGCACTGGCTCTACACGCGTCCAGGCAGCTTCTTCTCGTGTGGATGCCTCTATGGCCTTTTGAAGAGCTTCCGGATCGTCGTAGTATTCTGGCTCTGGTTTGACTACTTGTTGTTCCGTCTCCGTTTCCGGGGTTTTCCCCGATTTGGATTCAGGAGAGGAATTTGCAACTACCGCCTTCTTATCTTCCGTGGCCTTTGATTTACGACGACGGGGCATCTTTGTTTTACCTATCGGGAGAAGTTAGTCTACAGTACATTTTGTATGGACATCGTAATATATTTGGGCTCAGCAACTTACCCTTTTTAGCTGACGGCGAAGGACTCGAGGATTCTGCTTCTGTAAATTCGATTGCATGTGTGAGTGCAAAAGAACATTGAGGAAGAGATTTTTTATGCCTACCTTTAAGAGTATGTTTTTCGGTCTCGACGACAGAGGCTAAGTCTTGGTTAGAATACTTGAAGAAAATAGACGAGGAAGATGAGATGAAAGAAAGATAAGTGGAACTGAAGGGATGACGTAATATATATTGTAACCCTCGAAATATATTAAAGGAACAGGCAATAACGGAAGAGATATTTAAATTCTCAATGAACAGAATCACCCGTATATTTTTGTAATTGAAGAAACCGAGTGCCACTTACTTGTTGGAGTCTCCACTTCTGCAACGGTGTCAGCAATCACAGTTTCTTGTTCGTTTGCCCCCTTTGTTTTAGCCGACTTTGCTAGTGATTCGAGTTCAAGTTTGCGAGCTTTACGTCTCTCCTTCTTGGCTATACGCGGAATTGTTTTGTTAGATTTGCGAACAGAAAAGGCTTGAAGATGAAAGAACAATATACTGCTGCCAGTGTCAATAAAGGGGACGTACCTCGAGACTTTGACATGACAGGAGCTGGACCAGATTCCTCTTCTTCTTTGTCATCTGAAGCAGCAGGGACTACCTCACTCTTTTTATCAACGTTCAGATCGTCGAGAAGGGCCTGGCTTGGATGTGCTAAAACCAATTTGTCCTCAGACTCGACATCTTGGACTGGCTCCTCGCTTCCGACTTTCTCTTCTACATGCAGGAGTTAGCAAATGACCTTATGAAGCTAGTTGATTTGGGCTAAAAGATAATATTACTTACCTTGTCCAGTTCGCGGACGATTCATACGTTCAATACGTCGCTTTTCTGTACGCTTGCGGTTTTTCTTTTGAAGTTTACGCGCTTTTGCGTCCTTCAGACCCTCTTCATCTTGAATTATGGTTCGAGAAGAACGATCACTGGGGGGACCGACGTCAAGCATCTCCACGTCTTCGGCGTCATTAGAAGCAGGGGCGGATCGCGACTGGGCACCTTGATTCTTCGGGATAATTTCTTCGACTCCTTCTAAGAGGAGCTTGGCTTTTTGCTTCATTTCTGGGTGACTTTCGCGAGGACAGCTTCCACGAAGCATATTCTCTCTCAAACGGTCAATGATGTTTGGATAATATGGTAGGACACCCTTCATTGTTTCGAGATGGCCGTTCAAAAGACATTCATCCCAAACGCTGATAAAACCCTGAAGAAAGTAAACAGTGACTAGGGAACGGGAAAGGACGGCTCGGGTGTAAAGAGCTTCCCCGCTGTGATGATGATCGATGATTTTACGGAAGAACTTCTCGCCAAAATCGTCCAAGCATTGCATGGGATGCTTCTTAGTGTGAGTTATGAATCGAGAGTCGAGACGGAACGAATCATAATCAACAGATTTAGGGGGTTCCAACCAAGCATCAAGTAAATGGAGGATGCTATCACTTTGAGCATAACGTTCAATATCGAGGTCATATGCAACCTGATGGCAACGTCTGATGAGCTGACTTCGATTAACAGCAACATTCATGGCCGCGACGACTAGTTTCTCAAGTTCGGGGCCTTTCATGCAATGGCTGACTTGAAAAGAGAGAAATCCGAAACCACCTCGAATCTCTTTCATGAGCTCTTGCAAGACTTTCTGTTCCTCAATGAGGAGATTCTTGGCTCTTTCTTCCCAGATTGGAGAAGGAACGTCAAGACTCTCAATGAATGGAAGAGCTTGAGTGACTCCGTCGCCTGATTCGGCCTTCATGAACTTGGTCATGGCCGTGGTGTAGATCGTGTGCATGTGGGAGATGACGAAACGATAACCATTCGCCAACTCTTCTTCTTCATCATCCAAAAGATGGTTGACGAGGAAAGGGGACCTAGTGAGGTCATGAGGAGGAAGCTTGCGGTGTGGTGGCGGGATGACAGTGACGAGAGGAGATGAAGCACGGAGTCGAACGAGTTCGAGCAATTCTTCCGTATGCTTTGCTTCAGAGATGTAGGACACGATAATTTCACCCTTGGGTGGGAAAATCTCGGTCTTGATCTTCAAGATGTTCTTCACTTCGTACCCGGTTGGCAGAAGCAGGAGGAAGGAGCCATCTGAGATCTGTTTGGTTTTTGGACGACGACCGCGGTCGTGTCTTGCGATGAAGAGGCGCTGAGTGTTGGACTCGGAAGTCATTGTTGCTAGATTGCGTGATTGCTTGAAGAAGCAGGAACGTTGCAATGCTTTTGCTGGTGATGGATGTTTCTGATGAGAGACGTTAGCAGCGAGAAGATGAAGGAGGGATAGAAACGGGAGATGGATAGGGTAGAAAGTTTATTACGTCACTTTAAAGATGTACGAAATCACGAAGAACGCGAAGTGTGGAAATGAAAATGTCTGTCGAGAAGAAATATTTTGGAGAGATGGAGGAAAGGGGGGTGGAGAGGATTGGGGTTGCTTATATAGTGGCGGGGGAGAGAAGACTGCAACGAGGGTTCTTTTACGTGACATTCTCTGCAACGGTGACGACACACAACGCCTACCACGAAAAAGCCCTCTTTTCCTACTATTTCATATATCCATTGCACGGCCCTCTATATTCTCTAACACTTGTCTAGTTTTCCGTATGCAGCTACAGGTTATTTTGCTTGAGTACCACAGTATATATTAACGGGATTCCAGGGTAACTCCACTTCGCGAGGATTATCAAAAAAATTCGTAAATTTATGAATTCCTGTAACCTGATAACCTTTGGTGATATTTCAATTTCTATAAATACGAGATCCTCTCAGCCTCATAGCTATGTACTAGGCGTTCTGATGACTTTTGACTAGTAGAATTTCTTAAAATTCGTGATTTATCATGACCCTCTTCTACAATTGCGGGATATTGACAGAACCTAAAGGCCTTTGCTGTGAAATTGTCTTCTACTATTTTCCTATTTTTGCATAGAATTATAATTCATCTTTACAGTCAAAGGCGCAACTATCAGATTGAAGACAGTCATAGCTCAGCGTTCCAGCCTTTGCATTTATGATGCACTTCCCAGGCAGAAACCCTAGCCCTCTAGCATAGATAAAATATTCAAATAAATATAATTACTCAGTCTCGTAACCAGACCGGAGAGCCGAGCATCCAAAAGACCCAAAAACTTTGGAGGAACGTCAGCGACAGTCTGGCAGCGAATTGAATTATTTATATGACCTTTTTCCCTATATATTATAGTGGATTGTAGTCTCGAAGCCAGAGTGGATTGCGGATTAGCCAATTGGCAACGCTCGGCGATAATAGTACAATTCCCTGGTTCCAGGAAAGTTGTAGTACAAAATAACTCTCTGTGGCTGCTCATCCAAAAAACCTTTGTTTACGAGACCATCTGGTTACGAGACTGATAATTACTTACTTATGTCCTCATGATGATAGGATGTGTTGCTCGTGTTGCAATCCGAAAGGGGCAAAGCGTGGCGGAGCGTGCAAATCTCAGTTATTTCGCGCAGACGGCAGCCCGCCCGCCTGGCCAATCAGTTTTGGGCGCCGAGTCTCCCACACCCACACTCGCACCCACGCATCCACACCAACCTCTCCTTCCCTCTTCTCTCATCCCTTCGTCCATCAAATCATCATCACCACTCGCCAGACACGACTTTCTGTCATCGTAGACTAGGTCTCGTCAGACCGTCTTTCGTTTCTGCACTGGATCTTTCTCCTAGGCTCGTTTCTCTGGACTCTTAATTCACCGTACAATACCGCTTGACATTCCCTAGTGGTGTGGATAAGCCGTAACCCTTAATGGCAGACCCAAGCAATGTCGCCGCTCTCCTGGCGGCTCTAAGTATATTATTTGGTATCACACCCTCGTCTACACGCCCAGGCTAACAAACATATCCTAAACCACAGCCAGCCAGCAACAGCAACGTGGAGGCGGCGTTCAAACCCCCCAGCAAGCCCTTCTCGCAAATCTTCAAAGCCAACAGCAACAGCCATCCGCCCAGCAACAAACAAACCCGAATGCTCTCGCCACTCTGCAGAGTCTCCTAGCCGGTGTTCAACAATCTACGCCTCCTGGTGGTGCCGCTGCCCCCCCTCCTGGCAACTTTTCCCTTCCTCAGCCAACAGGCTCTGGTGCCTTAGATTTATCCAATATTCGACCAACTAACACGGGATCCGTCTCCTTGCAAGATGCAATGGCTAAGGCCCGGAATTTCGCGTCGGAGCGTGGGATCCAGCCTAGTCCGTATCCTTGTACGTTTTTAAATATGCCGGTTTCCGCTATTTCTTTTCGCTAACGTGTAAGCAGCCGGAGGGCAACGAGATTTCGACAGAGGTAGCGGCGGCGGTGGCCGACAAAACTACAATCAAGATGCTAGATCGCGCTCAAGATCTCCCGGTGGACGATCCGGATCGTATGGTGGCGGCGGAGGTAGAGATGGAAACTTCAACCCCAACCCTTATCGTGAAGAACGACGCGGTAGAAACCAGTACAATTCGCCTCGTCCTAGAGATAGATCTTTCAGCCCGCAAAATCGCAACAGACGGAACTCGCCCCGAGGTTATCGTGAACGATCACCTCAGGGTGAAGGAAACATCACCGACCATATGATGATAGACGCGTCCCTGGTCGGTTTGATCATTGGCCGACGCGGTGAGACACTTAAGAGGGTTGAGGAAATGAGCGGTGCTAGGGTGCAGTTTGTTGCCGACAGCAGAGGTGAGCCGGAGCGTGTTTGTAACATCACAGGTCCGAGAGCCGCCGTACAATCCGCCAGACAACAAATTCAAACCATCATTTCGGAGAACAGTGCCAGCAGCATCCGCGATGATCACCGCCGAAGCAACTATGGACACGGACACGGTAAGCACGGCGGTGGGGGCCATGGCGGTGGAGGTGGAGGCGGACATGGCGGTGGTGGCGGGCCTGGAGGTGGACAACAGCAGGGTGGCGGCCCTAGCGGACGACAAGACCCCGCCCACCACCCTGTTCTTAAAGAAGGGGGTAAGTTTTAAGATATCACCTTTAAACCCGTTCTTTGGTCACTAAAATATTCTTTAGAAAATAGTATGCAAATCATGGTGCCTGACAAGACGGTCGGGCTTATTATTGGACGTCGCGGTGAAACGATTCAAGATCTACAAGACAGGTCTGGCTGTCACATTAATATAGTGGGTGAAAGCAAGTCTGTCAACGGTTTCCGACCTGTCAATTTGATTGGGACTACGGAAGCCGCTATGCGTGCTAAAGCTTTGATTATGGAAATCGTCGAATCTGATGTCAGGCCTGGACCCGGCCCCAACCCCGGCCCACAAGGTGGCGGCGGCGGTAATGGCGGCGGAGGGGGAGGCGGACGTCAACAAGGAGGTGGGTATGGTAACCAAGGAGGAGGAGATAAGAACGGTGAGACTATTCGTGTGCCTATCGATGCAGTCGGTATGATCATTGGAAAAGGTTCGCATTACCCATTTTTTAATCCTTCATGCCAAACATTACTAAACCTATTCTTCTAGGTGGTGAGACAATTAAGGAGATGCAAAATACCACTGGTTGCCGTATCAATGTGCTAAGCCAGCAGCAAACATCGGATGGTGAACGTGAGATATCATTGTCGGGTCCCCCTGATGCGATCGCGCGCGCCAAGGCAGCTATCGACGAGAAGGTCGAAACTGCGGTATGTATCGACTCGACTATGCCACCATGAGTGCGATTATTGATTCGAATTGTTTCGCAGCGACGCCAAGGACAAGTGAAAGGGGCCGAAATGAGCCCTACCGGCGGCCAAGGCGGCCTTGACAACCAGGCCTACCAACAAGCTCTTAATGCGTATGCCGCCGCCGCCGCCGCCGCCGGTGGTGGTGGTGGTGGTGGTGCTGCTGCTGCTGCGCCCCCATCCGCAACTACTGACCCAGCGAATGACCCATACCAGGCTTATGGCGGATACCAAGCGTATGCCCAGACCTATGCACAAATGTACTATGCCGCCATCGCAGCCCAGCAACAGCAGCAACAACAAGGTGGTGCCGGTGGATCTGGTGCGCCCGGTACATGAACGTCGCCATCGTCGCCTCGTATGCTTGCATGACCGTACTCGCCATGATTAGAAATCGCATGCTGAACACGTGAATCGCCATAAGAAAAAGATACCCCACCGCACGTACGACTTCCTTGATCTGAAGTGGATAACTCCGAATTATGACGACAAATCTGTTCTTGTTGAATTTGAACCTGGTGCCGGATAATCATACGCACATACATACATTCATACATACCCCTTGACAATGACCGGTGCATTATTTCATGCTCTTTGCTGGTGATTCGTTTCGCTTCGATATCGACACATACTCCTGCTTTGAATACGTACGCCCTTCGACTCTTAATCATCTGCGATGAATTATTTTTATTATTTTTGACCAAAAACCCAAACCGTTACACCACTAAAAATCGAATTCTGAAAAATTTTTTGATACTATGAGTGAGAGCGCGACGACTCCCTCTCCGAATTCTCTTCTTTATCCTTTCTTTTACCTTACTTCGGGACTACTTCGGGCTCTTTTTTAAAAAAATTATATCTTCGGCGTGATCTAAAGACAGGATTAATCGGCTTCTTTTCCTTCCCTGCATAATTGTTCCCTCCTTTGCCCTCACTTTTCTCGACAACGTGCCTGATTGTCAATACTGCTACTTCGTGACGCGACCTTCTTATACTCTGACCCCTCTTAACCATCATCTGCATATCGAAAGAAACAAGACCATGCATACGAATCGTGTACAGGTGAGGAGCACGCAGGTATCCCAGCTAGTAGTGTTTCTCGACTCTCTCTTTTTTTTTTTTGGTTTTCTCAACTAGGATCTGATATCGACTTTTTGGGGGAGTATCGAAACAGGTCACTAGAAATATTTTTAGCTTTTGCCCCTTTTTATTTAATTCATATATTCATTGTACTGTATTCTTTTTTCTTGTTGTTTCACCCTTCATCTAATTTTGCTTTTCCTGGCTTTTTCATTTTCAATCTCGTTGGATTGGGATGTTGTATTATTTGCTGGATAAGTAGCTTTTCATGTGTGAATCGCAAGTGTAATTCTAGTGATATGATATTTACCGTAAACGTGCAATATGTAGATGTTTTTTTGATATCGTCCTGGACCTAGGAACTATTTCCAATGCAATACCAAGTTCTTCACGGTTGTTTTCAGAGTTCCAATTCAGGTGAGCAAATATGCATGCCCCGCGATGTCGGCTAGTGACCGTGGCGGGGGCACGTCGCTAAATCACAAACCTTCGCGCCAATATAAAAACCATGCTTCACACCGTAACACCAATCCACCATCCAAGCCACTAAATCGCCGAATTCATCCAATTGACGTGATGCAGGCATCGCGCCCTCTCCTGCTTCTCACTCGCCGCCTCGTATCATGGCAATCCGCAAAATCCACCCTTCTACGAAGACCACCATCATGCTTACACTATCGATATCTCACCACAACCCCCACACTCCGTCGATCCTCCTCCCAACGTACGTGAGTATCCTCCAATCGATCCCTAAACAAACCAATCCGCACGCACTTAATCAACCCAAACTAACATCGCAATATCCAATTCATACGATAGCTACAACTGACCTTCCCAACACCATCACACTCGCAAACATAACCTACAACACCGACGCCCACACCAACATCCCACCTTCACTCCCACCATACCTAACCCGCACACTCCACCTAACCCCCAACCACCCAATCTCAAACACTCGTCTGATAATCGAATCACTCTTCCCGAAATCACGATACGAGACACACAACACCCTCTCCCCGGTCGTGACCGTCGCCCAAAACTTTGACTGTCTCGGGTTTCCCCCCGATCATGTGGGACGCAGCAGGAGCGATACTTACTACGTCAACCGTCATCAGGTGCTCCGCACGCATACCTCGGCACACCAAGCTGAGAAGTTCCGTGGTATGAAAGATGTCGGGAAGATGGGGTACTTGATCTCAGCGGACGTGTACAGACGGGATGCGATAGATAGGAGTCATTATCCCGTGTTTCATCAGATGGAGGGTGCTAGGTTGTTCTCTCGGCTTCCTGGGAAAGCGGTGGAGGAGCAAGTTGAGGAGGAGTTGGAGGGTATGAAGGTTGATGGTGTGGAAGTTGTGGAGAGTTGTGAGTTATATGAAGATGGTAGTAATGCTGTACAGGTTGAGAAGGGACATACTACGTCTGAAGCAGTAGCGGTGGCAAAACATCTGCAAAGGCAATTGGAGATGGTGGTGTCGAAGGTTTTCCATTCCGCTGCTCAAGCGGCTGGTACTACTGCTGCTCGAGAAAATGTTATACTTCGCTGGGTATCGGCGTACTTTCCTTTCACTTCCCCTTCATACGAATTGGAAGTTCTTTGGAATGGAGAATGGCTGGAGGTTCTCGGGTGTGGTGTCATCAAGCAGGATTTATTAAACTATGCCGGTCAGGGTGATAAAATCGGATGGGCGTTCGGGCTTGGGATCGAGAGGATCGCGATGTTGATGTATGGTATTCCTGATATCCGGCTGTTCTGGAGTAATGATGAACGGTTCAGTGGGCAGTTTAAGGAAGGGGTTGTGAAGCGGTTTGAGGCTTTTAGTAAGTATCCTGGGTGTTATAAGGATGTGGCGTTTTGGGTGTCTGGTGAACGCGGGGCGAGTGCCGCTGGTGGGTCAGGGGAGGTCGGTGGAGGGTTTCATGAGAATGATTTTATGGAGTTGGTGAGGGGTGTTGGTGGGGATTTGGTTGAGGATGTCAAGTTGGTATGTATCCCTTTAAACAGTACTCTCAAGTTTTGGTTTGGTTGGTTGGTTAACGTGGGAGATAGATTGATGAGTTCACTCATCCAAAGACTGGGCGCAAGTCAATGTGCTATCGTATCAACTACAGATCTCTCGAACGGACGCTAACGAACGAGGAGGTGGATGAATTACAAGAGAAGGTCAGGTCCACGCTGACAGAAAAACTCGGTGTGGAATTACGGTAAACACCAATCATCAAGATGCATTATATATTTTTTCTCTTTGTTTTGTGAATTCTATCGTACAGGGGTAGGTACTCAAATAGATGCACTTGAAAATATGGATGGCATGGAGAAAAACGCCTGGAAATTTTGTTTTTTTTTGGCTGCAGAGAGGAGGAGGAGGAAGGGGATAACTAATGTATGTATCCCCGTAGATCTTTTTTTTCACACCCTGGTAATAATAGTGCGAGTGGAAGATCTAGTGGAAAATGTAAATAAAATATGTACAGTATAATATATAAGAAAAATATGTATAGAGAAGGGTATTGAGAAAAGTTCCACTCAACTAGAACTGGCTGAACCTGATATTCTTATACTCGTAGATATAGCATACGTCAGAATATTCAGACCTAAGCGGACTTAACGACACCAACTCTCGCAGCCTGTAATTAAATTCACTCCACGTTAGCTTCCCATCACAAAAAATAAGAACGAATGACAATATCATACCCTCAAAACTCTGTTATTCAACGAAAACCCTTTACTCTGCACGTGAAACACAGTCCCGGCCTCCTTCCCCTCCGCCGGCGCCTCAAAGATCGCTTCGTGCTTATTCGGATCAAACTTCTCCCCCATAGGATCGAACCGATCCAGTCCGTGTCGTTTCAGCGTTCCCATCAACACCGTCTCCGTCATTTTCAACCCATCGTGCAAGTTTTGGAAATCCTTAGCGGGGTCGGTCGAGCTTGATGGCTGTGCGGTGAGAGCGCGGTCGAGGTTATCGATCGATTCTAATAGATCGCGGGCGAATTTTTGGATGGCGAAGTCTTTTGCCGCTTTTACCTCGCGGACTGTGCGTTCTTGAAGGTTGCGGAATTCTGCTACTGAGCGGAGGTATTTGTCCTATATAAATCGATCCCCATCGTTAGGAACTTATGGTCTTATGTTTGTAGGGGCGAATTGGGTTGGGTGGTGGTTGTACCTTTAAATCGGCAGCTTCCTTCGTCTTAGCTTCAAGTTCTTGCTGTAGCTTAGCAGAGTCCGTCGCAGGTGCAGCTTCAGTCTTCGCGCCTTCAGCTGCAGGCGTCGACTCAGCAGGCTTTTCAGAAGATGCTTCCGTTGACGACCACCGTGAAAGAACTGTTGCGTTTCGCCATTGTAGGGGAGATTGGTATCTTGGGAGAACCTTAGGGGTGGCGGTCGGCGGTAATATCGACGAAGAAACCGAGGGAGAGCGGGTTGCTGAGGTGGTTAGAGATGAGAAGGGCCGTGCTCGAGCCTGAGATAAGATAGTGCGGCGGAGCATGATGCTGTAGGGTACTTGAAGTAGGGAAGTGGAGTTGCTTAAGACTCTCGCTCGATATCGAGTTTGTGGTGGTGGTGGTTGAAATGTGTTAGCTACGTTAATTAGGTCCTCGAAGGAAATATCAGTAAAGTAGTCCCTTGGGTATCCCAGATACGGAATTATCGAACGTAGATAGTATGATCTAAAAAGGGCGACACAGGTGATGAGAGAGAAAAAAAATTGGGAACAAGGAATGTCGTGTGTGTCTGCGAATGGGCTATCTTTTTTTTGCCATCCCGAAAAATTTGGGCTCCGAGCTCCTTGCTGGTTTGGTTGTTGCCTTCGCTGCGCCAAGAAGGCCGAGGTTTGGCGCTTGGGCGCTTATTCTTGCTAATTAGACGCCGCAACACATCTGAAATACCACACTATCCTTTTCGAGTTCGCAAAGTCAGATAAGATCCCAAATTTAAAGAGCAGTCAAGCCAGGTATTTTGGTTGAAAAAAATAAACTAGGTCACGGAAAATCGAATAGAAATCCGAGAAGCAGATTTGAGACCAAGAATATCATTTGATGTCATAACTATACCTAACCTCTTCCAGTTCTGAATTCGGATTTATAATATTTAGCGTGTTGTATTTCTGCGAAACAAAGCAGGAGCACCCGAAATGGTCAATATAACCCTCTACAAGCTTCACTTCCCGACTAGCCTTCGAATTCATTGGCATCATTTGCGAGAATCCCAACATAGATGTCAAAAATGAAAATGAATGTGAAAAGGCCAGTATCCCCGCTTTTTCCAAACCTTTTATATACCTTTTACCCGCCATATTTTATACTATCGACATGTCAACTTCACTAGCTTTGCGCCCCAACTCTTAAAGATAGTTGAGGAAATTCGACTTTTACCAAAATATTTGCGACTCACGGACTGTATATATCGATTATCGCATCATGTATCCGAGATAAAATAAAAACCTTTAAAACTCCAGGCCCGTAACCTTCAGTAAAACATCAAGTCCAACAATAACACCTTCCGTCAAAATGTCCAGCACACCACCTTTAGCAAAGCCGGAGGATGCCTACGACCTCGCAAAACTAGGCTACCAACAAGAACTCCGGCGAAACTTCTCAAAATTCGAAATCATGAGTACAGCCTTCACAATCATCGGCCTCCTCCCATCCATCGCCACAACCCTCATATTCGCCATCCCCGCCGGTCCCGTGGGCATGGTATGGGGTTGGTTCATCGCCAGCGCTCTCACATTCGTAGTCAGCGTAGCAATGGCGGATATGGGTTCCGCCATGCCCACGGCGGGCGGGTTATATTGGTGGACACATTACTTCAGCGCACCAGCGTGGAAAAACCCCCTTGCCTTTCTCGTGGGGTATAGTAACACCTTAGGTGTGATCGGAGGATTTTGCTCGACGAATTACGGCTTCGCTTTGATGTTTTTATCAGTCGTGCAGATTTCCGCGGGGGATAATGCCACTCTACCCTCGAATGGCGTCGTATACCTTGTCTTCCTAATCTGCATTCTCTCTCACGCGACCGTCATCACATTTGCATCAAAGATAATGGCAAAGTTACAAGTCATATTTATGATTGTAAATCTCCTGTTGATAGCAGTCACCATCGTCGTCCTCCCGATCGGTAAGAAAAGCACCAACAGCGCGGAATTCGTATTCACCAAAGCGGAGAATTTATCGGGTTGGCCGCCGATATGGACTTTCTTTTTGGCGTGGATGTGTCCGATATGGAGTATCGGTGGCTTTGAAGCTTGCGTCCATCTATCCGAGGAAGCGAAGAACGCGACAACAGCGGTACCTTACGGCATCATGGGTTCCTGCGGTTTATCTTCAATCCTAGGGCTTGTAGTCATGGCGGTATTTGCAGCATGCATGCCAACCGATCTTAACAGGTTATTGCACACCCCGCTCGGCCAACCCGTGGCGCAGATATACCTCGACGCGCTCGGCCGACACGGCGCGATAGTGATGATGGTGTTACTGTGTATAGCACAATGGTTGATGGGGCTCTCCGTTCTCTTAGCGGGGAGTAGACAATCCTGGGCGTTTTCCCGCGACGGGGCGCTCCCGTTTTCAAGCTATTTCAGCCAGATCAATAAAACGTTCGGGTATATCCCCCTCCGGACCGTCTGGGGCGCTTCATCCATCTGCCTCATCTTCGGACTATTATCTCTCATCGCACCTGCTTCCGCTGCAGCGTTATTCTCGCTGGGTGTCGCGGGGAATCATCTAGCTTGGTTTATGCCGATATTCGCGAGGGTGGTATGGGGAAGGGATAAATTCGTCCCAGGGCCGTTTTATACGGGTGCGTGGAGTATCCCCATAGCGATTGTGACTTGTGTTTTTCTACTGTTTAGTATTGTCACGGCGATGATGCCTGTGAACGGACCGCACCCCACCCCGCAGAATATGAATTATACTGTTGTTATTAATTTTGTCGTTTGGGGTGGGGCGTTGACGTATTATTATGTTGACGCGAGGAAGTGGTTCACCGGGCCAAAGGTCACGCTTGATAATTCTGCAAGATCGTTATTGACGGTGGAGGATCAGGAGAAGATTGAGAAGGAGGCGTTGGTGGATATAAATGAGCCGGATCCGCCGGCGTATAGTACTACTTAAGGTCATTTTGGTTTTTTTAAAGCTTGTAAATAAGTGTCATTTGAATGAAATCCCCGAAAGCAGCCTATTTTCAAGGCGCACCATTTACTTCGCAAAGAATTCAAGTTCCAATCCACTAATACGCTAAACGACCGAGAAAATAGCAAGCTATGACTCCAAAAAACACCAAAACCCCGTTAATATCATGCGTCAAATTGATCTTTCATTTTTTCTGAGCTCCAAGTCGTTTCACTTTAACCTCCAACTCGGAACACCACTCGTCAAGCTCCTTCACCAGCTTCTCAAGATCCCCAACCCGTTCATCGATATCGTCCACTTGTTTTGTATATTTTTTCAGTTCTGCATCTGCTAGGTGAACATTTTTGGTTAGCTTTAGCTTTTTCTCGCACCGTTATTTGTTGCCTTTTGCATTTCATCTGCACTCTAACC
>LDDX01000024.1:0-91305 GCA_012184315.1 Arthrobotrys entomopaga
CCGGCTAGCTTGCCCACCCCTCATCCAATCCACCAAACTATCTTTTGCCGTTTAGCTAACACACTGACTAAGTTAGTAGCTACCATAGGTCTAACCACGACCTGCGTAACGACCGAGCAAACGAAAAGATACAGCCGGACGAACGATAACTTGGTAACTTGCTTGTCATTCATTCATTTCATTCAAACGAACGAACGAAAAGGAAAACCGACAAGCCAGTTAGCTAGCTGCTCGTTTCCCATTTTGCTTGCATTGCAAGCTTTTGAGCCCAGCCCTCCATTTTATAGTTTATCCCATCCTTTACTGACAGGTATTATTATTGACTTGTCGTTATATACATTCCCATTATTATTACTATTATTATTACCGACCCAATGGATGGCATCCCTTTTTCTTTTTTAAGAAAATAAAACAGGAAATAAGAGAGAGAGAGGGAAAGTTTTATTTTATACTCCATACACATGCAATCGGATTTGCTAGCTAGTACCAAGCAGTTTGTTAATACCGCGCCCCGCGCCCTGCTGCTGCTAGTCCGATTGGAATAAAAAATTAAAAAAAAATAAAATAAAATAAAATAAAAAGGGAAGAGAGATAGATCAAGCTTTAAGTTAAAATAAGAAAAATAAGATAAAAACAGGAACAGGAAAAGGAAAAGGAAGAGGATAATAATAATAATAATGCCGGGCCCGCTGTCGTCCTTCTTCAACAACCACAAGCAGCAGCAGAACCGCCAGGCGACGGGGCTGCCTTCAACCAGCACCAACGTCTCTTCCACCTCGCTGCCATCCCCTCACCCTCAACAGCAGCAGCAGCAGCAGCAGCAACAGCAGAATACTCTCACCGTCCAGCACGAGTATCAGGCCTACTCTCCCCCGCCTGAAGCTCTCTCTCACCAGCTGCACCATCAGCAGTATCTTCAACAGCAGCAGCTCCAGCAGCAGTTCCAACAGCTCCAGCAGCAGCAGCTGGCTCGCAGCGGCGGTGGCATCGTCCAAGCAGGAGGCCCCGCTCGAACCTCGTCCGTCTCGTCCCACTCTCAGGATCAACCTCCTCATCCTCCTTCTCTCAGTACAGGCTACCTGCCAGCCAGTCTAATTCGCCAGGCCAGCAGTGGTGCGGCTGAGAGTCAGCAAACGCTGGTGCCCGATAACAACACTTCGGACAGCCTTCACTCCTACTCGACGAATAGCAGCAGCTCCACCACCACCGCAGCAGCTATCGTCTACGACCAACAGCAGCAGCAGCAGAAACAACAGCAGCAGCAGCAAGGTGATGCTACCCTCGCTGCCGTTCCCGTCCCTGCCAAATCTACCCTGAGAAAGCCTCTTCTCAACAAAGACCCGTCCTCCACCTCGTCTTCTGGTGGTGGCATCGCCGGTCTCTTCCACAGACACAAGAACCAAGATCAAGAGGGGTCGTCCTCGTCAATCGGCAGGAGACTCTCCACCCGCAAACAATCCTCTCAACCTTCCCCGCAGCACTCGCCAAACATCCCTCAGCAGATAGACGAGGACCACCAGCAGCAACAGCAACAACAACAACAACCACAACAACCACAACAACAACGCTACACCACGGCTTCCGCTTCGTCTCCTCAGGATTCCCAGCGTTCCCCTCGTCCTCAGAGCTTGCTGCCCCCCGCCGTCAATCGCGAGCACGCGGAAGCTCTTCGCGGTTTGAGAAGAGCTGATACCGAGTTTATTCCCCAGCAACGTCCTCCTTCTATCGTCAGTCCTCAAACTCCTGGCGGTCAGCATCAACCTTATTACAATATCGCTACCGGTCAGTACAACTCGGAATCGAATTTGCAGCAGCTGCAGCAGCAAAATCAACATCAAAACCAACAGCAATCGCTCTCTCCTTCGAGTCAACAGCTGCAGAACCAACAGCGACCACCTTCTTCTTCCCAGCAGCAGCAGCAGCAACAACCTCCACAGAATTTAGGTCAACCGAAAATCCAGCATCAACCACCACCTCAGCAGCAGTATCCAGGTCACAAGTCTCAACCTTCTCAACCGGTTGCTGCGTTCACCAGAAGCTCTTCTGATCTCACCGCTTTGCAAATCACCACTTCTGGTTTATCCGCTCATTCGCAAAATAACGCACCTGTCAGTCCAGGGGCTTCCGTTCATACCGTAGACATCATGCCTGGAAACCAACCACCCGCTGGTGGTAATTCCCAGCAGCAGCAGCCTATGGGCAACGACGGCCGTGCCACGCCCACCGGTAAGCCCGAGGGCAACAGTGGATCCGGCATGACACCTACCCAGGTGCAAGCTCTCATGACGGAGTTTGACACTCTACGTAAGTTTATTACATCTTCTTTTTTTTCGATTTTTAGTATTAAAACTAAAAAACTAATAATACCATAGAAAACAAGTATCGTAAGGTTAAGAACCTCTACTTTGAGCGTGCTGCCGAAATTGAGCGCCTGCAGAACACAATGGCCAACCAGCGCATGTCTCTATCCCGTACCGCTCTGGACGACAACGGCTACACCTCCCGCTTCGAGCGACTCGACGGTGCCATTAAAAACTTGGCCTTCGAGATCCGTCAGTCGTGGAAGGTGATTCCAGGTTGGTTGCAACCCGTCGTAAATCCAGGTGCCGAAGTCAAGGGTGGTCGCGAGATGACTGTCGTCGGCCGTGCTGCCATCAGTCGCTGGGTTGTGGATGAAATCTTGGACCGATACTTCCACCCTGCTCTTGACATCAACATTAGCTCGCACCTAAAAATTATCGAGAATGGGATCCGTAGAAACAGTCCGCAGCCGCAGAGTATCGAGGAAGACGACAATCTGAGCGCCAAAGTGTGCACGTGGCGGATGAGCACCATTGACGGTGTCACTCCCCTCATTAATAGTCCCGCTGGAGCGGCGAACATTGAGAACCTGAAAGGCCAGCTGCATGAAAAATTGCTGGCGAGCTTGGGGATGCATTTGAACGAGCCGTTGCCGCCGGGTTTGCCCGGTGGTGTTACCACCATTATTGACATTAGCATCCAATTATTGCAGCATCTTCCTATGGAGAGTCGAGATGTGAGAGTGTGGTATCCGCTACCCGGGGAGAAATTCGATGGGGTGTTTATGAGAGGCGAATCGGGGCTGCCACCCCTCATCGCTACCGCTGCGCCGACGGACGGGGAGGCCGGAAAGGCGCCGATTATGGTCGACGGTAAACCAATCTCGCAGGTGGAAAAGCAGGGCGCGACACCACCCCCGCCGCCGAAGGACGATTCAGGCTTGCACCCGTCCAACAGCGTTAAGAGCGGTCCGGACACGGGCAAGAAGCCGAGCGTGCTTAAAGGCATTCGGGGTAAACTGTCGGGAGCGGCAGGCGGATCCGCGCCACCGCCCCTACAACAACCGACACAAATGCAGCAGAGCCAGCCGAATCCGAGCCAGACTAGTTTGGCGGAGAGCCCAGCTACGTCCGGGAAGCCGGAGAATGCGGTTACGAGTCCGTTGCCGCAGAGCCAGCCGGGTGTTGAGAAGGTTAGAGTTGCCGGCTTTATGGCGGTGGAAGTTAGGGGGAAGAGTATTTTGATCAAAGCGCCTGTTTGGACGTCGACATGATATGACATTTTTTTTTTTTTTCTATTTATTCTAGTTGTACATGCATGAATACGTTGTATACTTTTTGGAAAAGGTAGGATATTATTTATATATATGTGTATGAAATGCATGCATTCGTTTGGTTCATTTATATACATACATTACAAAAATGGTGTGACGGATTTTTTCGGGAGACGGACAGACGGACCATTGTGAATAGGATGGGAAGTTTTTTTTTTTTTTATTTGTTCGGTTGGCATTTCATTTTATATATCTTTCATTTCTTCACTTCTTTCTTCTACTTTTTTTTATATTTTATTTCATTTGAGGTTTTTTTTTTTATTTTTTTGAGTGTTTATTTTTTAGTAGCTACTTGAGTAAGTAGTGTTTAAACCATATTTTTATATATATGATCATGAAAACTAGCTGAGTTGGCTAATGAATTTATATTTAAATATTTTCTGGTATCTTTCTTTCTTTCTTTTCTTTTTTTTCGGTATAAGTCGGTGTAGCTGTGAGGTATATATAGATTATGAAAGCAGGTTGACTTGTTATCGTACTTTGGCTCTTCTTCTGTATAGCTACGACTTTCTTGTTCTACATTTACCGTTGAGATATATATATACTTAAGTAGTTTCTTAAATGTATATGGATGAAAATGCACCCAAAATATACCTCTACTTACACTTCACTCAGTACAATATAATAAAACATCACGGGGTATTGGGTTGTAATACACTATACCATATAAACTCATGCATAATAATAATATCGCATATGTAACAAATACCTAAACTACACTCTCATCTTCTACACCCTCTCCTTCCTCACTTTCACTTTCACTTTTAATCTTATTCATATCGACACCACCGAGTCTTGTACGTGTACGTATACCCCTCCTCATTGATATCGCCCTCTCACAATCATCACACACCCTCCCATCCTCAACCTCCACTTCCACCTCGGCGCCTATAACCCTCACCACCACCTCTCCGTTTTCGGATATAGATTTAGATAATGTGGGGAGTATACGTGGGATTTGGGGACATATACATAGTTTCAAACGGGGACGGAGGTACGGTGTGTGGATTTTGTGGGGGTTGGTGTGGGTGCAGAGTGGGTAGTGTATTTTATGGGTGTGTGGGTATGTTGGGGTGAAGTTTTCGGGGAGGGGGTAGGATGATCTGGATCTTGAGGTGGAGGTCGTAGTTGTAGTTTTTGGTGTTTTTGAGGGGTGTGGGATTAGGATGGGGTTACTTAGTGGTTCTTGTGATGTGAAGTTTGGGGGTGGAGGAGGTTGAAGGTATGCTGGGTTTAGGGTTAGTGGGATTTTAGTATGTTGGGTATGGTTTATACGTCGTTTGGGATAGCTACGGGGTATTTCAGCTACAGTAGATGGAATGATTGCTTTCTCGGATTCGATCTGTGAATGTGGTGGTATGCAAAGTGCGAGAAGGGCAGGGTCTATTAGATCGTCCGTATATCTGTCGAAATTCCAGTCTGGGAGTAGTGTTTTGTGCGAGATTGGCGATGGGGTTGGCGGGTCTTGAGAAGGTTGGAGGTGGTGTACGTATGGTGTCGGTACGGGTGAATCTGGGAATTTGAATGCTATATTGAAACTGGATAGGTCTGGGTGGGGAGATGGTGAGTATATTCTGCTTGGTGTGTTATTTGGGGTTGCTGGATACGCTGTTGAGGAACCAAAGATGTATGAATCGGTGGTGGAAAGGGTGGAAGGATCGAATTTTGGAGATGGGATAGGAGGAGACGTCGACGGGTGGATATCATCGAGATTGAGAAACAGATCTAGAGATTCATCTGTGTCTATTTTGGAAGACCCTAGGTTTTCACTCAAACTCGATTCACTAGACATGTTTCTAGGTGTTTGATATACGAGATGACGTTCAAGTATTTCAAAATGGATACCTGGTTATTTCTGGCTAGGCTTTTTCTTCGTCTTCGCTGAACGTGGTGTTAAAAGGCTCGGAAAGACTCTGTCGAAGAAGGTGAATATTTGAAGCGATCTAGGTGTTTTATGATTTTGTAGCTCAGTTTGATGTATAGTTGAAGAAGATAAATTCTGATTTTCCTGCGCTTGAAGTTTCGATGTTGTAGGTGGGTGACTTTTGTTGATGGACTCATTTTTGAATTTTATGTACTATAAGTACTTAGCTAGAGATGTATACTTTGTAGACAAGAGTGCTGATGAGGTTTTAGAATATATGACCCAAGTTACGTTACTTGTAAGTCGAGACAAGTTTTCAAGTCGTCGTTGAGGCGACACAGTTTTATATATCTGAGAGATGTCGCAGACTTAGGGTTATATGCGACGAGTAGATCAAATCTGACTAACGCCGTTTAGATCGAGTACATTATTTCTAACATTACCGGTTTATATAAAGAAAGAGTGGTGTAGACAAAGAGCTCAAGAGTAGCAGTTTATTATATTCGCTCAATGTTACAGATTATGATCATACAGGTTTTGAAACATCGAAACTTCAGATGTGATTACTATCTCTAATGATGGCTTTTATAAATTGAGGTGTTTCAAAATAGGAGAATATATAATATATTAGAGTTATACAAAATCTATAAACTCCCAACCATAGCAGCAAATTCTTCGATACAATCCAGTGCCTTTGTCACAATCAAGGCCGCAAACTCCGCATAGGCTTCCTCCTCCTCCTCTTCCTCCTCCCCGCTTTGATGCTTTTCCCTATATTTTTCTAGTATCTCCAAGTACTCCACTCTACCCACCTCTTTATCCTCCCCAATAATAGATACAACCCCCAACTCCTTCATCAGCACCCCAGCCAAAATAATCCTACTCATCTCCTCATTCCCCACTACAAACGGGTGAATATGGAGAAATTCAGAAATAAGCCATGCAGAAAGTGCAAACGGATCAGAAAACGTCGTCTCCCCGCCACCGTCAAGATTACTAATCTGACTTTTATCCATCGCTAGTTGGGTATGGTACGAATACACCAGCTTGGACATATACATCCCCACCGTTGCCGGATTATAACTATTCGACCCTCTTCTTCCTTCTTTACTCTCGAAACTTGAGTGTCTACCTCGCTCGGATATTGGGGTGATAGGGTACACAGTACCCCCATGACTGCTAACCGGTGAGTTTACCGACGAAGCTCTATGAGCTGTTTCAGCGGTGATCGTATCTTCATCTGTTTCACCTTCACCGTCTAAAATGAGATGGTGGTGGTCTCTATAACACCCCCCGAATTCCTCCCAAGTTTTATCACCAATCGGGTCAGAATCTCGTACTAGAATCCTATGCGTTTCTCTGATGAGATCTTTTGTGAGTTCACCATCGGGACGGATAAGCGATTGGATGAAATATACCAGAGCGTTGGTATAATGTGCCACCGCTTCACGACCGCGGAGGATGGTGGTGAGTGTTGGAGAACGACCTTGGGATACTATAGCGTCGAGTTCGGAACGGTATCCTGCGGTATTGGGCAGGTTTAGTTCTGTTATTCCCGCGCCGGTGAAGATTGAGTGGCATATTTTGGTTGTGGTTGGGAGATCCGTGCCTGTATTGGAAAGATAGGTACTGCTGTGGATTAGACGGACGAGGAGGCTGGAGAGGAAACGTTCGAGGTGAAGGGGGGAGATGTTGTATAAATTTATGTCGATGCGGCGGAATAGGTCTGTTATGTGGTTGTAAGTTTGGGCAAGGTGTGGTAGGTAGGTTTGGGAGTGGATTGGGGAGGGATGTAGGTGGAGGAAGCCTTGGGAGAGGCGAGATTCGGATAGGTTTCGTATATGGTTTGATAGAGAGGATATGAAGGAGTGGTGGTCTGGTGCTGATAACTCAAATAGCGGGGAGCCAGGCTTTTGGAGAGATAGAGGTATTGAGGATTGTTGAGTACGAGGAGGATTGGTTGGTGATAGTATTAATGGGGAGACTTGTTTAGGTTCGCCGGATAATATCCTCGACCGGACTGATTCATATTCTGATGACGTCGACATTTTTATTCAGAATTGCTATCGGAAACAATCTTCAAGGGACGCTAAAATCTAACTTGGGCAAATATTCATCAAAAGCGTTCAAAATTTCAAGAACATGAAAGTTAACATGTTGGTAAGTTAGAAATCTATCTCGAAGAGAGAGCTTGAAATCAAGAGCGAGTTGGATAAAAACGTGGGTATAATTATTCATTCAAAATGGACACGAAGTTGAGATGTTATTTTGGGAACGTGCTAACCACTGTATCGTTGTGATAGCAGTGATTGATTCTAGAGCTCTATATTACATAGCTTTCGAGAGAGAACATAGGAAGGTTAAACGTTATTTGAATTAAGACACCTAAACAAGTGTCTATGTAGCTTAGATAAATACTCTTGTTTTCCTGGACAGCAGGTTTACCAACAACTCATTTCGACGTTACATTTTGCTTTCGTGTCTCAATTTGCATTCTGACATTATTATAAGCTAGCGAACTATCTGCTTGTGTCCGCCTCGAAATAAATTTGGAGTACAATTAGCATCTCCATAATTAATTTCCTTTCTAACGCAGTTTTTGCAAGTCAAGTTCCAACTGGACATGTTGTGGGTACGGGATTTCAGTATGTATCTGTACAGTTGAGTGACGTCTATAAAGTAAGGTGCTCCACAATACGTATTACTACAATGCAATACAGAAATTTATTAATTTATTCCTAGTCTCGAGTCTCCAGTCCAACCACCAAAACGACTCGCAAGTTGACATTTACGGTATCAAGCGATTAAAATTACAAATATAACAATGAATTGACGGTTATAAAGACAAAGATGAAAGGAAAACCTAGATCAGGACCGCTTGGGCCAGTTAATTTGAAATTGTATATTTGAAAGGCATGCACGAGTCAACTTTGGGTTGCCGGGTTCTGAATTTGCTGAATGACGTCCCTCTCGGCTATTATCAAACCAGGCGGCCTTTGATCACGTACCTCCTCTTGAGTAAGATCAATAGACGTTGTCCTAAACTTCCTGGCAGGGACCTTTTTGTCGAACAAGATATCAAGCTCTCCGTAAGTTCTCCCTTTAGGCTCCGGAAGCCTGAAATAGCACCAGATAATACAACAGAAACAAATAGAGCCCCAGAAAAACCCTGCCTTCCCTTTCCAATTCCATGCGGTTGGGTTTAGCATGTGTGGTATAACCACACCGTTTACAATACTAAAAACGTTGTACAAGTTCCTGGCCAGAACAATTGTTTTCGCTCGGAGACGGGTTGAGGACATTTCTGAGACGAGTGAGTAACAAACTGGACCGACGGTAGTATCGTAGAAGAAAGTGTACACGAGAAGCATCGAACCCGTGGCCCATCGTGTTGCTGTCGTGGATTCCGCGAGCGCGATGAAGCCGATAACGAAGAGAATAACATCCAAGATGACGAGGCCGGTGATATATAAGGGTCGACGTCCAAAGTAAGACATAAAGATCCACGATGAGATGGTGCCGATGATTCCGATGGCGTATTGGGCCATCGCCATATTGAAAGAGTTTTTGGGATCCAGTCCGGCTTGCTCGTAGAAATAAGTAGAATAGCCCATTAAGCCGGCACCGCATAGATTCTGAATCGCCCAAATGAAACAAGCAATCTCCGTTCGTCGACGATCCACGCCTTTGAAGCAGTGCCAGTATGACATCCCAGTAGTGATGCGCTGCTCAATTTGATTCGTGTGGATCATCATCGCAACTGTCTTTCTCGGATCAAAAGACCGAGTACCAGAGTTCTCGGGTACAGCGGCGGTTAATCTTTTCAATGAAGCCTCGGCCTTATCGTATTTGCCTTTGCGCACGAGCCACCAAGGGCTTTCAGGTGCTACGAGAACTCCGATACAGATCGGTATTGGCCACACCCATTGAATAGCGAAAGGAATCCTTTCATTTTTTTAGTTAGCCGGATCTGTAATAATTATAGTACTGAGGAAATAAATTGCTTTTACTAACCTGTAAGACCATTCGTCAGTCCTGTCAACAAGTGCTCGTAAGACCGCCGAAGCCAGAAGTTGCCCAATAACCCAACAAAGATTGACGTATGTTGTCAGATAAGCACGAAGGCCAACCGGGCAGATTTCCGACGCATATGCGACCGTCAAAGTCTGGAAGACACCGAGGGGAATTCCAATCAAAATTTCGCCGACCAGTAGTGTTTCGACGTTCTGGGCAAAAAAGAGAATAAAGATAAACAAAACGGTGAATAAAAGAGAACCCATCATAGCTTTCCTATAGCCGTAAATCTCAGATATGATACCGTTTACCATCAGCCCAACAATCGCTCCTATGCTTGTACCGTTCGAGAGGCCTGATTGCCAGGCGGCGGAAAGATGATAGGTCCCATCGGGTTGCAGTTGTCCGTACTTCTTGTTGAACGAGGGATAGGCGTAGAAGGAGCCCATAAGCACCACGTCATAACCTTCCATAATGATGGCGGTTGACATGAGCATGGACCAGGCGATGGATTTCGGATACAATTTGATATTTTCCCATAGCGTCAGATTATGCTCGATGTCCGTGGCTTCCTTGGCCTCCTTGAGGATTTCAGTTATATCACCATATTCGTTGGTGGCTGACGCCTCGGTCACCTCAACCATATCCCCGGTTTGCTTTTCCATGTCGCTACTATCGGTTGAAGCGTTTCTTTTGGTGGGTGTCAGAAAAGAAAAATGCTTATATTGATATGAGGCTATAAGAGAAGATTATGTCTACAAGGAGAGCGATATGCAGCAAGAGAGGAGAAGGGAAAAAAACCCCAGGAAAATATTAAATTTAGCTGCTTTACTAGATTTTTTTTTTCTTGCAATGCGATCTTGCTAATTGAGACATCGGAGAAGTCTCCAATCGTTATATTATATCTTGTTCTGTAGATTTTTCTAAACTCTTTCTCTGTCCGTATCGATTAAATCGTGAGCACGATAATTACCAAAGTCCAAATTTAAAATGTGCTATTCCGGACGACAGCCCCATGACCAGGTAGTTAACCTTCGGCTCGTGTTACCTTTGAGCTAGCTCCCCACGAGTCCGGCGTCCGGGGAAATATCATTTTCGGTTAGACGGTACTACCAGCTGCTCGCAGGATTCTCAAATGGTCAAGAGCTTATATCATTTCCCTATACCCCATATGAAGCTTTCCTGAGCTTGACAGGATCATTTTCCAGGCTCAATTTCAAGACTTTTTGGGTTCATGACATGCATGCTGCTGGAAAGATGTGTTGTGTTTTGTTACACGAAGCTAGCTCCGGATCCAACTTGCGCCCAAACTGGTCTCGCTAGCCCAAACTTGTTTGCGCAACACTGGGATCCAATATGACGTTTCGGCTGATCTCGATCTCTCGGTGATCTGAAAAGCTTTATAGTTGGACATTGGAAAACACCATGAGGCTCTTGTGGCCTAAAATGCCGAGCTTCTAAATCCCCGACATTGAGTATTATTCTTTAGAGATGTTGTTAAGCTTGTCATACGTTTCACAATTGGTCGCAACGAAGCTCAGGCCTAAGCTCATTGAAGTACCATCCAAATGAAAGAAACCAAGCTATCTGGTCTCGCAACGAAGCTATCCAAGAATATTATCCATTTCCACCAAAAAAAAGCTACAAACAACCGTGGTAATAGATCTAGATAATACTGTATATGCACCACCCATATCTTACTTGTTAACCAGGATCAAGTTATTTATGTAAATTTACGTTTCATTGTGAATATGAATTAAGAACAGGAAATAATAATATGTGAACCGTTAATGGATCTTTAAATATTGGAATTCGCTATACGAAGTAACCATCTTTTCGTCGTCTTCTCCGATCCGTGTTTCCGTGTAGGCCATGTATTTTATTTATACCGTCGAGATTCAAAATCGATATTTGTGGAGATATCTTTGTCATTAAGCCTCGCACCTTACCAAGTACCGGGTCCATATAACGGGATCGTTGGCCACAGAAGGTCGAAAGAAGACCTAGGGAAACATGTAGATGAGCTTGCCCAAGGCGAATAGTATCATTATCCAGCCTATCAGGGTTACAGGCGATAACATCTCCTAGACGTATGGCGACATCAGAAATCTTTTGCTCCAATAGCATCGAAACATGAGTTCAAGCTAGTATCTAGGATTATTATCTATTGGCTCTAAGCCGGCCATGGCCATGGTGGCATATACAATGATATTGTATTGCCATAAGACATACCATGCCAATTCCATGAGACTCCAATGACAGCTTTTGGCTGCTTGTGATCACGGAAGCGAGATTCTTATAGCTACTTAAGTATATAGCTGGGTAACCAGTTCTTTTCACTCAGTTTCTGTTGCATTTGGAAAAATTCAACACCTTTCAACGAAACGGAGGAAGTGTCCATGCCAGATCACATTTATTTGGGCTTTTAGGGGTAATGGTGAATCTTAACAAGCCCAATGAATACGACAACTACCTGAAATCTATATACGCCTAGCTATATATGATTATTCCAGCCTAGATGTTTTAGAACTCCAAATGTACCCTTTTGTCACTTTTGGACTTTATCAAACTGAATATGCTAACCCCATAATTTTAGATATAAAACCAGAAGAGTTAGCGAACATGTCTAAGTTAAGAAGGGTGACCATGTAGATAGAAATGGTAGTTACTTAGAAACCGAGATTTTCCCAGCCTTGGATAAATGGTCATTGCAAATGCAAACATGCCTATGAGCAGCATCAAATTAATTCCAGTCACTTGGAGCTAGTGAGAAGGGCCTATTAAGGACAAACAATGAACCGTGTTTAAGATCGAAATACTCAAAAGGGCAGGCCTAATTTGAATTTTATTGAAAGGGAAAAAAGCAACATTAATCCATCTCTAGATGTTACCTGTTTCCTAGTTTGCGAACCAAGAAAATTGATACGCCGAGTCAAAGGAGCAGCTAACATTGTTAATCTTTCTAGCAAAGGGCTGTCGCTAAGTTTGAACTGTGAACATTTTGGATTTGCATAACAGTAAAAGACTTCCAAGCCCAAGCACTAGAAGAGATTAGGAAGAAATCCATCTTCTCGATCATATAAACCAAGCCCTTATAACGGGCAGGATCGAAAATCATAAATTACAAACAAACTTATTCAAAAAAACCATTAAAGAATAGCTGCTGGAATTTCAATACAATAACCTTTTAATTCAGCTAAAAATGATCAAAATCTACCTAAGGCGGTGGCATGTAAAGGTGAGGATGCACAAAATCGCAAAATCAGGGTAATGGTCACATGATCCGTTGACAGCTCGAAGCTCCACGGCTTCGTATTTTTTCCGCTACGGGACATTTTAGCTTCCAAAAATCGAATATGAGAATTGTCATTAAACGATCCCTATGACACAAGCTTTTTCGCCTTCGCGTCACAGTCGCTGCTGTTATCCAAACTTTAAGAACCAGGAAGACCTTGTCGGAATTGACAAATTTTGTGTTGCCAACCACGCCTAGTTGCTAAATTTGTCGCCGTACCCCTTGGCGCGAAGATCGAAGAGCATGTTGCCTGGCTTTTGGCTGGTCAGGCTAGTACAAAGAAGGAACTGTCACCAGGTGCCCGATTTGGGGCTCATCCGACAAAGTGGGACTTGATCGACTTATACTTTGTAGTAGCCATTAAATCATTGAAATACATATTAGGGCCAAGATCGTGCGTAGAGGCTCGTTCGAAACATGGGTTTTCCGGAACTGGGACTAGTGTACCTACCCAGAGCTTTTATTGGATTGACAATCTTTCGCAAAGGCACCAATTTCGTCTGGCACTGAAGCTGGGAGCCACTTGAAAAATTCAGACATTTTCCCTAGTCTTCATTGTTCTTTTCTAAAATTGAGAATAAACGCAATACCTCCGAATAGTAAGTCTGCCTTAGGGTTCCGAAGCGCAACTGTTTGCATTTGGCGGGATTATGGGATTATTGTGATATAAGATCTTAAGAGTTCTGCGTCAAACTTCGCTTCTCGGCTTTGACGGGAGAAAAGCTTATCCCGTTAGCCTCGCCTTCCGTGAGCTTTCCGGAGTTTGCTGAAATTTTGCAAGAAAGGATTTTTGTGTTTTTCTTGAATGGTCTGTTCCTTTTGCTTTGTTGGAACGGCATGTTGAATTAGTATGGTTTTTTTTGGATTTCTGGTTCGTATCCCAAGATTTTGTCGACACGAAGGGGTTCCGAGCCTGAACCCTGCACTCCCATGACAAGGCTCCTGCTAATTCTTTCGTAAACCCCAGTAACTGGTCTTGCTTGAGAAACGTTATATTTATCAGCTCATTCCCCTCCTTCTTTTTTGATTATTTATTTTAGCTTGCGCGGTTATAGAACTGTTACTTATTTCCTTTCAGTGTTTTTCGTTCCTTAAATGTTTCGACGAAGACTTTGACGACCCCAGAAAATTTTATGGACATTCGTTTTATGATTTTACGTTTTATTGATTAGTCTTTTTTGCTTGCATTCGTCGACCTTTTTCGAGCAAGCCCGGTCCTTTCCTGTTGGTTCCGAACCGAACAAAACTTTCCCAAGTTTTGGACAGCACTAGCAAACGGCAATAATTAAGCAGCGATCGTTCGATATCGAGCTTCTCGGCACGGGCGGTCGACTGTCGTCGACAATCTACTCGGGTAATACCGTACTTTATAGTATATAGCCATATTTCGACATGGTTGCTATCTTGTCGTTATGTCGCGACGGCTTGTTGCTGTTAACGTTCGCGAGCTCATTTACAACTGGCGTTGAGGCTCTGACGATATACGATCGGGCGGTGGATTATTTAACAACGAGGACAGGTCTGGTGAAGAGAGCGGCAACAGATTCGGTGCTCGTTAGGTATAGTGTAGGTGATATCAAAGCTCAAAAAAAACGCTTTATATAATTATGCAGGGACCGACCGTAGAGTGCGCTAATACAATAGCTTTGTTTTGCTGTTTGCCAAATAGATCCTGCGATACGCCTTTTACGTCAATCTCCAGATAGGATCGAATTCAGACTCCGTCAACGTGCGGTTAACAGATCAGCCATGGCTTTGGGTTGGGAGTCAGAAACCATCGAACTGCAGCGCCAGTATTAGGAGTAACCACCTTCAGTGCGTTTATTCAGATTGGTCGGGTATTTGTGAGTACACAATCGTGATACTAAGTTTTGCGGCTCGCAATGCAAACTGACAATGCTCGTATTTTCTCAGACTGGCCGACTATCTCTACCACGTTTCGAAACGTATCGAATGCAATTCTCAGTTTAACACAATCGGACACGAGCCGTTTCGCACGAGGATATTATGGAACTGATACTGTGAGGTTCGGGTCACAGGTGCTAGACAATGTGTACGTTGGGGTATCCGATAACTTTACGGAAGCACCAGAGCTCGGCATTGGAGTATACGGTAGCGACAGGCAGACATTTCCTGGATTTCTTCAATTTATCTACCAACAAAACGAGATCAAATCCCTTTCACATGGACTATACTTCGACTGGATGGGTAAGTCTAACTATGGCATATCTGTTTCGGAAGACTCCAATGACTAATTGCAATATAATAATATAGAGAGGAACCAAAGCTATCTAAATTTCGGTGCTGTTGATACAGCTAAATACTCTGGCAACCTTGTGACTTTTAACGCGACCTCCGCGGCTAACGATATCACGACTATTGAGCTTCTCAGCTGTGCCTTTGGCGCTCCGGGTAGTATGGCGGAACTCACTGCTGTAAGCAACCTCAAAGCCAACGTCGAATTCAGCACCGCTCGAATATCTCTTCCCGACAGCGTTGTAGACACTATTGTCAACAGACTAGGCGCCGTATACGACGATAGTTGGGGCGGGTATCTCATTGATTGTTCTATGCGATACTCAGACTTCGTTTTCTTGTTCCGGTTCCGAGGTATCGACATTACAGTATCAGCAAACCACTATATCACTCCGGCAGTCGGCATTCTCGGCTATCGATACCAATTTAAGGGCAAGG
Source organism: Arthrobotrys entomopaga (assembly GCA_012184315.1). Classification (NCBI taxonomy): domain Eukaryota; kingdom Fungi; phylum Ascomycota; class Orbiliomycetes; order Orbiliales; family Orbiliaceae; genus Arthrobotrys; species Arthrobotrys entomopaga. The sequence goes on from LDDX01000024.1 coordinate 15,502, forward strand.
ATGGATGTTCTTTGCAGATCGGTCCGATGAGTAGCTATAGCGTCGCTACGAATCTCGGTTATCAAGCTGTCTTGGGGACACCGTTTGCAAGACATACATATCTAGTCCACGATTATGGGAATCGGCAGCTGAGTTTTGCACCGGCAATATTTAATACTACGGCTTCCAATGTCGTTCCATTGGATTCTCGTGGCGTGGCACCATTGTACACGGTCGTTTCTGACAGCACACCAACAGGAAATTCGACAAACGAGCAGCCTACGGGTGGATCGAGTATGAGCAGCCCTGAGGCTATTGCAGGTGGAGTTGTGGGTGGTATTGCAGGGGTGTCTGGTATTGCGCTTTTGACGTGGTATATGATGAAGAAAAGGCAACAGGGTGGGAAGAATTTTAAGCCGCCAAAGATGCATGGAACCGAGCCCACAGTGGTAGGATATCAAGGTGGATATAGCTATCTGGCCGGTCAGGACCCTTCGAAGGGGTATCAACCGGCGGTCAGCGAGCTTGGGGGTGGGGACGAGACCTGGCCTCAACAGCAGCCTGGACGGCATGGGACACCCTATGTGGGATCACAAAACGGGTATTATGAGGGTGCAGCGCTTGTTGGAGGTTACAATAACCAAACCAATGGAGGCCAGTCCTTTGCGCATGAGCTACCGACGTTAGATCAGAGTCGTCGATGAGGAAAAGTATGTGTGTTTTAATGTCTTAACGTTGATTGCATCGATTGCATTTTTATGATAGCGATTTTATTACCCTTCTGAGGCATATACTGGACATTTTTCTATTATTCTATCTGGGTGTATATATGGGATACCATGGCTTCTGTGAACTTGAATTGAAGTTTCTTCGCGATCAATCAATCATTAATCTAACGTGCATGGTGCGACCATATAGCTATAAGTTCAGTCGTGAATTCGAATTCGAAGGATCCCTCGAGTTTTCGGGTTGTTTGGTTGTTTGTGTGTGCGGCTCTGTTGTGATTGCCTGATTGGGCAGGGAATCTATGCGTTGTTCCCTCCGCCTTCCAGAAAAAGTTTTAATCGCCTCCCAAATTTCCGGGGCTTTCTCTGGACAATTATTTACTCATCCATCGTCAACCTCCGTCACCCACGATTCCTCGACCGTCATCCTCACCAACAAATATTATCACCATCAAATACCAACAAGAAAGATATAGAGACTGTGGAGAAGTCTTAAATAGAGGGTTTGAGCCTCCTCTCCCCCGTTTACTGTCAGGGGAACAAGCCACCGTGAAGAAAAAGATCCTTACGTTTCCGGCAGTTCGTTACGATTCATACCCACCATCCACAGATTACACGGTTTTTTCATCGAATTTCTTCAAGAGACCCCGTCGGGCTGGTATAAATAGTCGGTGAAACTGATTGTAAGGCCGTAAAATGTCTGCCCTTGATATTGAAGCGTTGGTCGAAGAGCCGTTCCGGGCCGAAGAAGCAGCGGAATCGAAGAGTCGAGCCGATCGATCCGGTTCTCATGACGACGAAAGCAGAAGAAGCGACGCTGGTAGTACCAGATCTAGGAACAGGAGACGCCGTAGTCGGAGCCGGGAAAGTGATAGGTACGAATTCGCCTGATTGACTGTATCGAGGTGTAATCTTATTGACATTGTATGAAATATAGACACCGATCGAGACGACACGACGATGAAAGATACTCTGACAGGTATTCCTCTGGCCGAGATCGTGATAGGGATCGAGAACGTGATCGCGATCGCGAGTATCGGGACAGAGACAGGGATCGAGATTATCGCGACCGAGACCGAGACCGTGATAGAGACCGTGATAGGGACTATCGCGACAGAGACCGTGAGCGTGAGCGTGAGGAACGCTACAACTCCCGTAGACGAGAGCGTGAGTCTGAGTATGATGATTACTACGGTCGTAGCCGTCGTCGTTCTAGGTCTCCCCGCCACAAATCAAGGTACTATAATTTCAAACCTACTTTTGACCAAAATTTGCACTAACAGACATCTGAAGTAGATCCGGTTCTCCAAAACTTACCGAAGACGAGAGAGATAGACGCACCGTTTTTGTTCAACAACTTGCCGCTAGATTGCGTACTAAGGAATTGATTGCTTTCTTTGAAAAAGTTGGAGCCGTGAAAGAGTCACAAATTGTTAAGGACCGTGTCAGCGGAAGATCCAAAGGGTATGATGAAATCACTGATTCCGGTATTAGATATATTAATGGTTACTAACGTGATTGTAGAGTTGGCTACGTTGAGTTTAAAGAGGCAGAGTCAGTCCCTAAAGCTATCGCGCTTACTGGTCAACGATTGTTGGGAATTCCCATCATCGTTCAACTTACAGAGGCAGAGAAGAACCGACAGGCTCGTGCCGAAGGCGGCCAACACCACAAAGACGAGAACCATCGTCACACCATCCCATTCCATAGGCTTTATGTCGGAAACATCCACTTTAGTATCACTGAAAACGAACTCCAGCAAGTCTTTGCACCTTTTGGTGATCTTGAATTTGTTCAATTGCAGAAGGAAGAGTCTGGTCGCAGCAGAGGTTACGGGTTTGTTCAGTACGTCTCTCAAATTCACCCCCAATCTTTATTTATTATGTGCTAACCTTTGCAGATATCGTGATCCAAACAATGCGAAAGAAGCTTTAGAAAGAATGAACGGGTTTGATCTCGGCGGTCGTCTTATCCGTGTCGGTCTTGGGAATGACAAATTCACACCTGAATCTACTGCGCAGATGCTCCAACGGTTTAACAACGGACAACAAGCCTACGAGGGCCGTCAACGACACAATCAAAATCAAAACATCAACACTAGTGGAGCTGCTAGTGCTTTAGATGATACAGACGTTGCTGGAGTCAACTTCAATAACTTTAGCCGAGATGCGTTGATGAGAAAGCTTGCTCGAGTTGAAGAGCCTGCCCCAGAGCAGAACGGCGATGCGAATGGAGAACAGAAACAAAGACGGCCAGCTCCAGCCCCGCCAAAACCCCAAGTATCGACAAGTTCTGCCGTGGCTAGTAGATGCGTTGTCGTCAAGAACATGTTCGATCCTTCAGAGTATGTCTCACACTTGATCATTCTTTTATGTAATATGCTAACGGTTTGTTTCCATAGGGAGAACGGTGACCATTGGGTTAAAGATTTAGAAGAAGACGTTAAAGCTGAATGTGAAACTAAATACGGACACGTAGTGCACATATCTGTCGATCCCAATTCTTCCGGCGACGTTTATATCAAGTTCGATAAGATTGCTGGCGGCGAGAAGGCCATACAGGGCCTGAATGGCAGATTCTTTGGTGGACGTCAAATCTCGGCTCTCCCTGTGGTAGACGCTGTTTACAGTAGTTTGTTCTCCCGGGTTAAAGCCATGTGAGGGGATTATTGAGGGGACCAATGGTATGATGGCGGTATATACTCTCATCGGATCGAGAATGTTCGCAAGACTCACTCATGAGCAGAGGACTACATCAATCTTTACCAATATCGATGGCAAAATACGCCTCTTCATATATACCAAACTCATCGTATGCACCTTCACCCTTACGTCTGGGAGGAAAGCCAAACTTCAAAATTGTTTTATAGGAATCCGCTACCTATTTCATTCGACTAAAATTTTCAAAAACACACATTTTTAATGCACGACGGTTTTGTTGAAACATTTCAAACTCGACAACGGGTGAGGTTTGGTAATACCTTCCTTGTTTCATGCCTATCAGTGGATGGAATGAACGCAGTAGCTATTTCTACCTCACGCATTTTTTGTTTTTTAGGTCCTCGCTTCCACGACACTTCGGTTGTATCTGTTTCTTGTCCTCGTCTTTTCTTTTTCCCTTTTATAACCTTTTATTTCTTTCTCTTTTTGCTTTTATTGTTCTTTCTCTTTTCGGCCACACTTACTTGATCTCACACGTCATGTCTAGGGAACGCAGTCAATGACGGCGGTAACTGTTCGTCATCGGAACATAAGATTTGTATTTTTGCTTGGGTTTAAGTTTCTGAGGCAAGAGATGATGTTCTCACCTTCTAGACATATTTTTTAGTCGCAAAATTCGATAAAAAAAATGCATATATAAGAATATTTAATGCCAATCATTTTTTCCTTGAGAACCTTGCTTTTCGCGCGCGTGGGTTGCCTCAGTTGCTTGGTTAACCTCCATTACTTCCACCAATTCCATCTCCGGCTTTTTCACCGTTTTTATTTCGCCGCCCGGTATCCTAATCGGTTTCTTGATCGAAATATGATACCCGAATTTTGCCCGGTGTCCATAATGCTTCGATTTTTTGGCTCAAATCCTTAGTGATAGTAAAAGATGATATACCCCCGTGGCGTGTTTTCCGATCGATCTAATACCACATTATAAGGCCCCTTCTCCTCCATCTCTCCTCGCCATTTTCGGTTTAGGCTAGGTTGAACAAAAGGGGGGAGATAAAGCTCGTAAGCAAATATGCAATCGGTGATATCGATACGGGGGAATGAAGAGATATGACTGGATATATTGGCGATAATCATCTTTGGAACTCTGTGCTCGGCCGGATTTCTTGGTTCGAGGTCTTCAACTTCACAGCGAAGTATTTCCCTCTGCAACAAACAATACGCAAGATCTTATTCCGGCAATATTAATATCCAATGAACTATGGAATTCATACGGAATTCATGTATTTTTCCTTCCGAATGCTTCCTCTAGATCTCAACTACTGATAACATGCGGAACGTTCAAGCCAACAACACACCAGTTTGTGGTATTTTTAAGGCAGCCTTCAGCTGAGTTCAGAAACAACCTTCGCAATCAAGCGCTTACTCTAGATACAATAGCAAAATGTGCCTATCCAGATGAAATCTTTAGAATTACAATCGGAAACTCATTCATATATATCATACCTCAATCCTAATCAACGAAACAATATGACGCTAATATATAGATCCATCTTGTCCCTCCAGTTGATCTCCTTCCTGAGCCTTCCGGGATTGATAGACGCCTATGCCTGGTCATTCGTCAGAAGGAGCGACACTAAATTCTTAGAAGAAACAGGACGAAAAAGTTTCATCTCGTCAGAAGTTTCCAGCCCGGATCCAAAACCATGCGCCAAAATAAGCTACAGCAAAGCGAACTGGATCGGCGAGAAGAAAAATCCAGAAGGGGATCTGGGAAACCTAGCAGTGATAGTTGGAATGAAGACGTGGACGATTCCAGCTTTTGGTAGAGGACCGTGGGCTATGGCATGGTATTCTGGAACTCAACGATGTTCGAGAAATGGGAGTAACCCGACCGTAGTCGCGTATTTCTATCAAGACACAGACAGAGATACTTTACAGTACGCAGATTGGGAGGAAATCGCCAGGGCGACGGATTCATATTGGCCATATGGATCTTGGGAGGAGATCAAGCCGAATACGACGGCATGGGCTAAGAATGTAGAAAAGTATAAGTTGCAGCCGGGACAAATACTATTCGATGCCGCGTGGGGGTACGGGGACAGTTTGCGAGTAGTCGATTCCAAGTTGGCGAGAGTTAGGCGATGGGATATTTCTAAGCTCGGATATCGATTCAACGAGGAGCCGTGGGTGCTAAAAAACGATGTTGTCATGTCGAAACTCGAGAGGGGCGATATATCTCAGCAAGAATGGAGCCGGATCAAAGACGAAACTATCAGACAACGCCAAGAATCGCTGCCTTCTTCTATTTTGCTCTGGGATGATATTATCAATCGAGAGGAAGCTCCGTATATCGAAAATGTGCAGTTAAGTGCGACCAACTACGGGGGACCTTATAGTGCGGTATACGGCGAGGCACAAGATGGTACGCATGAATAACATGGAATCCCCGAAGCCACACAAAGAAACTGATCTGTATAATCCTGATTCACAATAGATTTTGCGGACGGGTTTCCAGAAGTTAAATATGATCCATATCTAGGAGCTAAGCAAGAGTTCGGAGTTACAACAGACGCTGAAGGTGAAGTATTGGAAGTGATCAAAGATGAAGATGCACATGGAGATCCCAGGCTAGGGATTCAGGCAGGGGTTGGAGAAATGGAGGAGTCTAAAAAAGAAACAAAAGAAGAAATTAAAGAAGAAATTGAAGAAGAAATTGAAGAAAAGGTGGAAGAAAAGGTGGAAGAATCTATAAGGGAAAAAATAGAACAAAATTCTGAGGGAAACTTTGAGGAAAAAATTCAAGGTGAGGCAAAAGCTGAAGTTGAAGCAAAATTGGAAATAAAAGTGGATAGCGAAGAGAACCTACTTGAAGAGATAAAACAGGAGTGGGTAAAGGATGAATATATACCACAACAAACAAATGTCGAGCCATCCATTCGAGATCTTTTTCGGAGCACGCGATGGTCTTATTTCGACAACGTTACTCCCATTTCGAGATTTGACCCGATCCTTCCGCCCCAAATTCCTGGACTCGAGTTTGTGGATTCACATTTCCTAGAAAACATACCGCGGAATTTAGCACAACAGTATGCAATAGCGAATATAGGCATGAACGCTCTTGCAAACCGACAACGGAGTCTCTTGAGGAACATAAAGAATCCGAGGAAAACGGATAATATACAGCAAAATTATCAGCCTTCAAACGACAGGCCAAAAAATCAAGAGACAACCATGATTCACGGAGGCGATGCCCCGCAAGACATGGAAGGAACATATCGGAAAGTGGAGGAGAGACTCCATGAGGGGAGAAAGCTAGACACGGATGGTATACCCTATATCCCCGATGGCAGACAAGGGAGAACGTTGAGGCGAAAGCCTAGAGGTAATATTATGGATCGGAAACCCAAGATAAAGCCACAATCATATAGGGATATCGTAGTTCAGGAGCTAGAGGAGCTTATTGAGGATACTAGAAGATCTCAGGGGATTACGAACAAGATGCACAAAGCTAATTAACAAAAAAATCAAGCTGAATGAACATGATACTCACGCTTAGTCTCGAGGCCAGACTCACGCTATATATTAAGCATGTGATATCCTCTGAGTATAAGTGTCTATACCAGCTCTTGTCCATTTTCAAAGGCGTCTTAAATAAATACAGCCGATATATACCACTCTACAAATCTAGAACTACATCGTAAATAATGGTATGCTTTCTTCGCGTTTATTGTCTTAGAGAAATTTCGAAATGAATTGATAAAGGGGAGGACAAAGAACAGATGGTACAAAACATATGCGCTGTCGATTTTAAATATGTTTGTGGTCAATATTAATGCACTGTACGTTAAATAGCATAGTCGCCCAGTACCTGGTGTCGCGGCTTGTCTGAAAGGGAATATACCACCCAAATTTGAATTAAGACCAAAAAGGAATTAGAGAATGAGCCACATGCACAGGGAAATATTTGTAGTCAAGACCGTCCAAGAGCTGAGATTTGGAGTCAAGATCGAGTCCACCAGACACCCAAAGCTTTGCCTAGCCTCGCGAATCGACGCCAAGTGATCCAAGACCCTCAAACGATAATAGCTTCCAGAAAACGAAGCTTTGAACCTGGCTGTACCTTGCAGCTGATGATTCTAGTGACATGAGTGCATATAATCATCTATTTAAGAGGGAGAATCTTTGCTCCGTTTTATACTATATCATGTCACTTTTCACGCATTACCGTTTCTCCTTTCATTAAATTACTCTTCACTTTGTTCCATACGAATACACGTCCCCAAAATGACGGCGGATCTTGACTCTACAGCAGACATCGTGCGGTTCGTATTAGAACACAAATCAAGTGTAACGATAGTCTTCTTTTATGATAGGGGCGAATCTTGGGCGGGTGGCGTCGTAGCTGCCCTGAAGAGCCCCAGATACCGGAAGGTGCAGGCAACATTTCAGAGAGAAATAGCAGAGCGACAAGTATTCTTCTACCGCGCGGATGTCGCAAAGGACCACCAGATGAAAGCCTAGTTTCGAATCAGCAGGCATCTATGCTTCCAAATATTCTGGGGTGGACTACGTCTCAAAGAACTCGACGGACTTTTATCGAATATCGAGTACGAACTTTTATTTTGGATTAAAACACCACTATGTTGAATAGGTCACGGCCAGACTGAAGCTAGCACATTCCTAAAGACATCCGCGTTTCTAGTGGAGCCTTATACATTGTCAACGACTGCAACACCAATCACGTTTATTGCGGAACCAACGTCGACTGAGTATGATACTTCGATCGAGACGGGAACAGAGTGTCGACGTCAAGGTAAACGCGTTTAATATCTTTTTTTTCGGTTATTCGATTATTAACTTGCATGCATATACTATAGCTGAACGTAAGAAGTTTCTTAGGGTTGGGAAGCTTGAAAATCGTGAAGACGCAGATTATATTGATAAGCTGTTGACTCACTGTGATGATTACCAGCCTCCTTCTGGTGCTAGTCTCGTTCGACCAGGCTGAGGTAGAAGATTCTAAATATAATGACATCCAAACTTGGTACCAGCGAAGAATGGAAATATACCTACATTTCGCAATATCGAATCTAAACACTATAAATACATCTATGAACTGAGTTCTCACGGCTTCACCTAGCGCTCACTAATATAGTGACAAGTGATACAATCCATCGGACCCTTGTGAGTGAACTAGAATATATTTGTTATACAAATAATGGATTATTTTATCCGAATTTTATGATAAATACTAAAATGTTTGTGCTTCGGTATGTATACTATATTATATATCATCAACAAGTGTAAGTTCCATATAGCGCTGACCATGATTTCTGATAAATAAGACTCGGTCTTACCAACCTAGCAAGTAGTGCAGGAACTATCACAGCAATTCGTGCAAGTTATATATTTGTTTTCATAACATGCAGAGTAACACATGTTAGAAACACTGCCGCAGCTTTTCTGGCAAGCGCTGTTGCTTTGCAGATAGCAGGTATTGAAGCAGACGGCTCGATCAGTCGAGGTAGTACAACCGGCGCGCTCTACAAGAAGAAATTATTAATAAAAGCTGATACCGATTGATTTTTTAAATCCAATGGCTCATATAACATGAACTATCAACGTTACGAAGGAGAGAGTAGAAGGATTTTTTGACGCTACCTACTTTCGAGTGGCGACGACAAGGCCAGAGGAGTCAACGCCAAGATTGAAATAATAGCGATAGATTTCATGTTTGATAGTTCTAGCTTTCAAGATATCGCAAAAGTGTGATGAATAATTTTTTTTTTCGGGTGCAAGCACGATTAAAAGAGTAGAAATGTGCTTCTCTTGTTGAGCAAACTCTTACCAGGCACGGTTGTAAGCAGCTGCTAGCAGGTATGGTCTCCTACATATGGCATTCTCTACCACTTTATAATAAATTGTGTTAGAACACCCTTGCATGGTTGATTTCTAGCTTTCGTTTTTCGGTTCGGCTGCACGACTATATAGGCGAAATGTATGGGGCTAAATTTGGTAAACTTTCAAGATTTTAATGTACACATACAGTATATGCCGTGCTATTTTAAGCATCGGGTTTTATTGAACAAAGTAACCAAGGCCAAGACTCCTGCAACGACGGCCAAGCGGGCCGGAGAACTGTTATTTTCTCACAATGGAGAAGTTTGTGGATACTCACAAAGCAGATTTTTTCTCTTAAATCTGTCATGATTAATAATTTAGTTTTCGTGATATAGTATCCACCGATCTACCATCGTCAGACACATGGGGTTTAGCAATTAAACCAGACCAATGTGGCTATATTGGGCATGCATATAAATTAATTGTCTTGCAGTGGATGTGTCCGGGACAACTCGTGCGGGCTCGTATTTGTAGTTGAGCTCCCAACTTCTGAATGATGACCCCTAGGCGATCGGAGTTCAGAATATAAGATGGAGTTATCTCCATTCTGCATCTGAATTCCCATGAGAGCCTATTTTGATTCTGCCCTATTATATTGGCGAGATTTATTTAGCCGAGTCGATTTTGCGGTTTCATGAGCCGACTCTCGCACTAGCCGCCGTGTTAGCGAAAGTCTTTATATTAGGATATGCCCGAAGCTAAGACTGAGTACAAATATGTAATTGGATATATTCAAGGTAAGCTTATATTGATCGCTACTTTTAAACAGGATATTTTCCGAGTTTCTATGCTGGAAAGAATTACTAAAGAATATATAATCAGCAGCTTTCGCTGAAAAGGCTACGTTTTATCGGAGTACGGTCCGTTAATGCGACGCCACCACGTGGTATAATATTATTATGCAATAGTAATTTACCTTGGCGCTTTTAATTCGTTTTAATCGGGGTAAGTGTTCTGGTAGCGAGTAAAATTTTATACTATCGCTCGCTAAAATGCCAATCTCGATCGAAGGAAGCTCCGTAGATTGATACCAAACAGGTAGATGGCGAGCAAGGAGGTTCCGGAGAGGCATGATTTATAATTTTATTATCCAGGGGATGAATTCGAAAGTTTATTTAAGCAGTATAGCACTCCCATCCATGATTCTGTTTATTTGTTTCTAGCACATCAAGTCAACATCAATCTAGCTTCACAAACTATATTCTTCCGTCAGAAAGTCTTTCATTGTATCGAAAACCTCCCATTCATCAATCTTATTCTACACCTATCTCCAAAATGCAGTTCTCATCTACCCTCCTCCTCACTTTCCTCGGCATTTCCTCGACCGCCGTCCTTGCCGCACCTCAACAACCCGGTCCAGTTGCCACTGGTACTTGCGCATTCACATCCGTCTGCAATGCTCAGGGCAAAAAGTGCCAGGACCGATGGGTTTGCCAGACAAGCTCAGGACTTTTCGGAACCTGCTCTTCCTGCACTGCTGCTGGACAATCATGCACTTTGATCAGATACCCATTCAGCGGAGATATCGCTTGTTAAAGAAATAGTTGGAAATAGTTGTATATAAACTGGTAGAAATCTGTATATTAAGCTGTATAATGGAGAGAGGTTTTTGAAGAGTCTCGAAAAGTATGGAAACTAAACATCGAGATTTATCGAACTAGAATGATATCATGTTGTGTAAAAATTAACAAAGAGAATATGGCCTATGGTATACTCTCAATCCAGTGTGCCTAATCATCTGTACTCAGTTGCTTCTAACGTTTTCTATATCCCAAGCTGACGAAGACCGATTCTGACTTTGAGAATATCTCAAAAAATACTTCTTATTATATTACAAATTTACCATTAAAGATATGAGAGTAAAGTATTCACATCCGCAAGTGATGGTCCAAACCAAATGGTTCCCGCTCGGAAAACCCTGGTATGTGTGGAGTTTTATATAAGCAAGAGCAAATCAAACGAGAACAAAAAGCTAAAAAAAAACTAGATATCAATTGATATCATCCCACACTCCGATCTAAACTCTGTGCTAAACACATCTCGAAATACCTTCCTTTCTTCTTCAACAACTCCTGATGAGTCCCCTGTTCCGAAATTCTACCATTCGCAAAGACATAAATCACATCAGCTTTAACGATTGTGCTCAACCTATGCGCCACAGCAATTGTGATGCGACCCGTCTCTTCCTTTGCTTCATCGATAGACCCCTGAACAAGCCTCTCACTTTGCGTATCAAGCGCGCTCGTTGCCTCATCCAATAATAAGATCCTAGGATTCCGGATCAAAGCTCTAGCAATCGCAATACGCTGTCGTTGGCCGCCGCTAAACTGCGCGCCGTAAGAGCCGCAGGGTGTATTAAACCCTTCCGGTAAACTCATGATGAAATCATAGGCGTTGGCCATTTTGCAAGCCTTTTCAAGTTGTTCCTTTGTTGCCTCAGTTTCCAAGCCAAGCGAGACGTTTTCTTTCACAGAGCCTTGGTACAACGTCGGTTCTTGTTGTACGAGAGATAAGTGTTTACGGTATAGCTTTGGGGAGAGTGATTTGATATCCTGGGATCCGAGGCTTATGTAACCTGACGTGGGGTCGTAGTAGCGCTCTAGGAGAGATATTATTGTGGTTTTTCCGCAGCCGGATGCACCCACTAATGCGATGAACTTGGATGGCTCGATCTAAAAAAAGAAGAAATATCAATGATATAAGTTGAACGAGAGATTGAATGATGGTACATACCCGAAGATCGATTTCTTTCAATACGCGGTTTTGTTGTCTTTGAGGATATGCGAAATCTACACTGTGCATTTCGAAATCGTTATCCCCGTCCGGTCCCTTATCTTGGTTCTCAGGAGTCACTGCAATCGTAGGTTTGAGGGTTCTCAGCCACAAGATGTAATTGGCTCCTTCAGCAGCTTTGGTAAGACTAGTCGAGTATCCGAAGAATTGCCCAGCCGCCTGACCGGCAAATATCACACCAAGGAAAATGATGTAAAACTGACTGGCAGTGTATTCGCCGGCGACGAGAAGTTTAGAACCGTACCAGAAGCCTAAAGCCATGGAGAGGAAGTCAAAGGACTGTGAGAGGGAATAGAAAAACATGCGCACTAGAATTGTCCTGAAGGAATTTTCAACAACCTCGCCCAGTTTTGCATTGAACTGTTTAAGGACCTGTTCTTCGAGAGTTAGTGATGCGACGGTGCGGATTGCAGCAATCGCTTCACTGGCGATTGCGGCGCTCTGTGCGAAGCGGTCGCCATTGGCTTCATCCACCTTGAGCTCGAGTCGAATACGATAATAACCTGCAGCAAGCAATGGGATCATGCCACCCGCGATAACGACGAGAGAAAGCTTCCAACCAAAGTAAAGGGCCATTATCGAACTCCCAATGACGTTAAATATCACCATCAACAACAGAGGTAGATTCATTGATATCAATTCCGTGAGTTGCTGCGGTAGAGCAGACAGCTTAGCTGTGAGAGCTCCGGATGCGTTTTCTTCATAGTCGTAGAACGTCATATCCTGTCTTAAGACGATCTCCATTATCTCCTTGCGGTATTTGTGACTAATGGTTTGGGCTTCCAGGTTGACAATCCAACCCATAGGGGCGTACACCGCAATCATGCTAAGAGCGAGCACAAAGAACATGAGTGCCCAAAAGTTAGCGTCTTTAAGGGCTTGTTCGGTAGGTTCAGTGAAGACATTGAGTATACGAGAGAACAGGATGGCCTGAGCCGGGTAGACTCCTGCACCTGCCGCAGAAAGAAAAATTACAAACATCATTTGTGCGTATATGCCTTTCTGTTCAGCAAGGAGGATCCAGATGCATCGAACGATGCCATAGTTGAGGGTTCCCGCCGTAGCTGCTTTTCGAGCAGCCTCTGAGGCCTCTGCCTTGGAGGCAACGGTCCTGGTGCGTCTTAGTGCAAGTTTCTCTTCGTCATCATCCCCATCTTCTTGATCCGAAGTCCAACCGGCAGACTTTTCACCCCTATCCCCGAGGTCTTGAGCACGCACGAGGGCGGCGTAGTGCCTATCCAAGGCGACAAGCTCCTCGTGAGTACCCTGCTCGACGATTTCTCCGTTAGACATCACCGCAATGTTCTCTGCCTTCTTAATGGTAGAGAGTCGGTGAGCGATGGTAACAGTCGTTCGACCCTCAGAAACTCGATTCAAAGCATCTTGAACCACCTTCTCGGCTCGGGGGTCCAAGGCGCTCGTGGCTTCGTCGAGGAGTAGGATTTTTGGATTGGAGATGATGCTTCGAGCGATAGCAATACGTTGTTTTTGACCTCCACTTAGCTTGCCAGCTCTTTCACCAACTTGTGTGTCGTAACCATCTGGCAGCTGAGTAACAAAGTCGTGCGCGTTACTTAAATTGCAGGCTTCCTCGACAAGTTTCCGTTGTTCTTCGAGAGACAACAAGCGTTGATGATCTAACAAACCTCTGGAGACATTCTCGAAGACCGTTCCCGCGAAGAGTACTGGTTCTTGTTGCACCAGCCGGATTTGTGACCGCAGCCACTTAACGTTGTATTCTTTCAACTCCTTGCCGTCGAGTTTAATTGTACCAGACGAAGGTTCGTACCATCTTTCGAGCAGGCCTACACAGGTGCTTTTACCGGAGCCACTAGCACCGACTAAAGCAGTAGTTCTCCCTGCGGGTAGGCGGATGGTGAAATCTTTGAGAACTTGTGCAGTGGGACGGGAAGGGTAGGCAAAGTTAACGTTGGTGATCTCGATATCGCCAACACAGACATCCGGCTTATCTCCGGACTTGTCAAGGGGATCTAACTGTGTCGGTTTATCAAGAATTGCAAACAGCTCAGAAGCAGCAGCCGCGGCTCCAGCAAGTGTTAGGAATTGCGGCGATATGACTGTCAGACTAGTAGCCGCAATCATCATGGATAGTTCAACCCTTTAGAAATAAATAACATTAGTTTAACTGGGCCGTACTAATTGGGATATAAATACTACTTACGTAAAGACCGTTCCGACATCTGCGATCTCTCCACTTCTGTACATACGATGACCTTGCCAAAATGCGAGAGCTGTTCCCGAATACGTACAAAAATACTCTGAGGAGAAAAGAACAGCGTATATCGGGCTCTTCTTTCTGGAAACAATATGCGCTTTCTCCAGATATTCATCATATTTAGCCAGCATTTTATCGTGTGCAAAAAAGGCATGAATCGCACGGATGGATGAGAATGTTTCTTGCGCGAGAGCCGATGCATTCGAGTATAGTTTCATGATGGTGGCTTCGTTTGTAGAGTCGAGAGCGACACAAATACTAACTATAATAACGATGACTGGAACCACCGTCATAGTAATAAGTGCCAGCTTCCACTGTGCTACTATAGCGACTATGAATGCTGAAGCGAACATCGAGATCGACTGGACTACCAAGACGAGCTTTTCGGCGATACCAGAGTTGATTCTGTTACCGTTGGTTGTGACTTGAGTAGCTGTCGCGCCGATTTCTGATTTATCAAAATGCGCAATTTCCATACGGAGCAAGTGATCCAAAAACCGTTGTCGGATATTTCTAACTGTCCGAGTGGCCGCTATAGTAATGAGCGTGGTCGCGAGATACGTGGCCACCAAACGGCCGATGAAAAGATAGACGAAGTATAACAAGAATTTGTTAACATCCTTCGTAAATTGATCGGGAGTTATATCAGCGTCTGACGCATAGCCGTTGAATTGGGCAGTGAAGCGGCCGAAAATGATGGTCATTAAAGGCATGGCTGCACCACTAGCCACAGCCATGAATAGTGAAATGGCATAGAGAATACGGTCAGCCGGGGAAGCGAAAGTAAAAACTCTCTAATAGTTCAAATTTAATCAATACGGACGTATTAAACATTCCAAAATAAGAACCATACCCAGTAGTGGCCAAATCCGCCCTTCGCTTTCTCTTCCTTCTTCTTTTTGGCATCCTCCTCGGCTTCATCAAGAATAACGATTTTAGCGTCATCTGCAGTTTTTAGGAGAGAAGGGTCATCTGGAACCACTTCTCCTTCCGCTGCTAGCTTCTCATTGCTATTTGAAATCGGCACACTCGAAGATGATGCCGTCATTCTCGGACGTCGAGCAGCGCCAGAACAATAGTTCTTGATATCTGGAACTTAGGAACTCCAGCAGTTGTAATCAAAGTGGTCTTATGTAGAGATATCTGAGATAGATTATAAAATTACTATAAGCCTTGCGGCAACAGATTCAATACCAGGTGGACCTCGAAGATCTGTGCAGCGTGTAAAGTGCCTAAGCTACTTCCTAGGTTGTTGTGTTGGATGATTATATAAGCCGTCGCGGATTCAAAAGAATCTGGGGAAAGGCAACCAGAGAGTGCCTGATTCCAGAATGCTGAATGAATCCGAGTAAACAGACGATAGTTGTCTCATGGAGCCCGTGGGGATCCAGTACGTTGAAGGAGACAAGCGAAGGTGTGCTTAAGAATTCGATTAAAAGGAAAGCCGGTGGTGCTCGATACCGATATACAACTTAATCAGGCGTCCAAGCCCAATATATCGGCTTTTCGATCGCGGGTGTGTTTACCGAGATACAAGGGTCTTCATCAAGCAGAAAATAAACCCAGAAAGAGAGAACTGTATTACAGTCACAGGGAGAATGTTTTAAGCTTACTCCGTAACGTCGGATGGCCAAACTCTCTTTCGATATGGAGGCGAGCGCGAACGTGCGCGGGGCCCGAGGGGCCCGAAGCTTCGTAATAAACCATTCTTTAGCTTTCGCCAAGCGAGTCCGCTCTGTTTGGCAGAGAAGCGGCTCATCGCTCGTATGTTCAAATGATTCATTCAAGAGCTAATCGCAAGAAAATTTGCCTGCCCATCCCTTAATAGCCCCGGAAAGTCTGTGTTCCGCGGTCTTGGGAGCTTGGCTTGTTGTCATCTTGTTTCTTTCTCGCACCCATACTCGGTCTGACACGTTTATTGTTTTCCTAAAGCAGGCCGCACGGCACAATTGTTGTCCGACAGAAGTACCCGTTTGCACGTCGGCAGCATCCCCGAGGCTACCCAGGCTCAGATACCGCAGAGTACAAATTGGAAAAATTGAAAGCTTTTGTATTACCGGTGGGAGAGCTACAACATATCGATGTTTGAAAATGTTATTGGTTTTAGGAATAGTTTTATATATTTTAAGTGAGTTCATAATTGTATAAAAGTAGTTTCATTAAATCGAGCTACGGAGATATATGAATAGACAGGGGAAACATGAACAATACCACTGAAATACCCAAATAGGAACAGAAAATGATACGAGCCAGTTTTATTAAAGGTTTTGCATATAATTCACGTCTACGAGTGAGACAAGGATATCAACAGTCTTAAGCAGGCCTGTCGTCTCCTACTGTCTCAAGTCTACTGGTCTTCCGTACAACTAGTCCGGAGTCTAGCATCACCAACCCGTGCGGAGTAAAATCGATACCTGCTTTGCAGGGCGAAACCTTGCGACATTCAATAATCTACGTGGGCAGGGCGGAACCTTGCTACTTCTCTGCGAGTTTGGATGGAAAGTTTGAGGGTAGAAACCTTAATGCTCAATGATTGAATTTCGTATCATCATGATTCTCTCTCGCCTGAACTCCAGTTATAAGCAAATGTTGAAGTGAAAAGTCCCATTAATGGTAGGAATAAAAAATATATGACATGAGGAAGAGAATAAGTTTTTGATATAGGCCGTAATATTGAGCGTTTACCGATTGGACTTGGCAACACTGCAGAACACGTTAGTATTGAGAAATGCTATGTTGTGATTAAATGTACGTACCGTTCAAGTTCGTCCTTCTTCTTAATAGCATAAGAGTTGGAGGAACCCTTGGCAGCGTTGATCAACTCTTCGGCCAAGCATTCAGCAATCGACTTGACGTTTCGGAAAGCAGCCTCACGAGCACCAATGGTCAAGAGGTGGATGGCTTGGTTGACACGTCGGAGAGGAGAAACATCGACGGCTTGACGTCTAACGGTACCAGCGCTGCCGATACGGGTGGAATCTTCACGGGGACCGCAGTTGACGATGGCATCAACGGCAACCTGGATGGGGTTGAGATCGGTGAGAAGGTGGATGATCTCGAAAGAGTGCTTGACAATTCGAACTGCCATGAGCTTCTTGCCGTTGTTACGACCGTTCATCATGAGAGAGTTGGTGAGACGCTCGATGATTGGGCACTTGGCCTTGCGGAATCGCTTGGTAGCATAACGACCAGCGGAGTGAGGGATGTAGACTGGGGATTTGATTTGAATGTAGTCCCTGCGATTTGTTAGAAGTTGGAAAGAGATAATTAAAACTATGGGATCAACGCACTCGAGAGAGATGTCGGTGACACGAACATCCTCATAACTCCACTTGTTGAAGAGCTTGACGGAACTGATCTCGTCGGTGACTTCCTTTGGGAGAACGTGGGCGTTGAAGGCTGGAGCCTCGACCTCGACTTCTTCGACACCGGCGTCAGACATGATTACAGATGGTAGGTTAGAAGTGGAGAGAGTATTCTCGAATTTGGCGGCGGTGGTAGGTGAAAGTGCTTGAAGGAAGTCGCGATACTGATGTTCAACGTTTCGACGAAATTTGCGGATGGAGGTTTCA
Source organism: Arthrobotrys entomopaga (assembly GCA_012184315.1). Classification (NCBI taxonomy): domain Eukaryota; kingdom Fungi; phylum Ascomycota; class Orbiliomycetes; order Orbiliales; family Orbiliaceae; genus Arthrobotrys; species Arthrobotrys entomopaga. The sequence continues at coordinate 33,371 of LDDX01000024.1, forward strand.
ATGTTGGAGCTAGCAGTGGTTGAACTCATTCTCGTTGTGTGCAGCACTCGCAGGGCTTGTTGAGCCAGAGACCTAATCTTATCTGATTAGATCAAATTAGGTCAAATCAGGATGCTTATTCCTTCGGTCAAACGCGTCAACCAGTCTCAACAACGCACAGTGCGCGTTAACAACTCGGCAACACCTTTTCCATCTGCAAACAATACCCCTGTCTATCTGAGGCTCTTCTAGACGTTCATCAACGTCATGCATTGACGCATGTCCCAATACTAGCACCCGGTCCTATCGATGCGACGACCTCCAGCGCAAGCCACAAAATTAACGAAACGTAATATGCCCACGCAGCGTCATGACGATGTACTCCACCGGTTGTATGCACGTGTAATGTGTAAACAAGATGGTTACTTGAGTATTCTCGTTTCAGAGAATCCAAATGCGCAATCCATTCCAATTTGCGGCATCCTTCGCTAGCCTCGCGGGTTATTTAGATATATAACACAAGGACGGTATTGGAGCCGTGTTAAAGTAGATGACGAGAGCAGTATTACGTCGCCACTATGCCCCCCTGTATCTTTTATCATGCCTGTCGCGGACCTAATCTCTCACAAAAGTTGGTCGCAATCCAGCCTCGCGCTCGCAGTGGGAATGCCGCGTGGAGGATGCGTGCCAAGCGCCCCTCGTGCGACGTCCCTCGATTCGTCCATTTTCGGAAGTCTCATACGTCCGGACCCCGCGGGCGCCGCCTTCTATTGTAACGTTATAACATTCTCCGTAGCCTTTAAAGGACACTTGTGTTCCACGGGCATTGGAATGACTAAAGTTCCACGGAGTCCGAAATAACAAGACTCTGTCTCCCGAGACATCTCTATTGTTTTATCCAATTTTTTTTTTGCTGAAGGGCGAGGAAATTAATGGAGCTTGAGTTCCAGAATACGGCTGGTCCTTCGAGTGGTCTTATTATGGCATCAACTGTGTTGACACAAGCGGTACGTTTCTGACCTGAGTTTAAGACCAGCCATCTATTCTAGGCTGCAGGGTTTGATCATGCAAGGTCCCTCGATCGATCACTGACGGATATGCCAATTGTGCATAGTGCGAGAATTGCCGCCGGCGAAAAGTGCGTTGCCTCTCCAAAAAATATCACAAGATGCACGTTCTGGTGCGGGGAAGGAGAGTGGGATGATTGTATCGTCTCTTTCCCTTGACGAGCGCGTGCGCGGTGTCTCTGGCCCTAACCATTTCGCCGACTTGCACCGACAGGTAAAATGTAACCGGCAAGATCCGTGCTCAAATTGCACGACTTCGAACCTCGAGTGTCGCCCCGCGAAACGGGTGGTCGAACATCGTCCTCGAGTCGTTCTTTCTTCTAATTAGTACGGTACTCACACGCGATAGAATAATTTTCGTGATGACTCGGTCTCTAATACTCTTTCTCGACAGCCAAAGATCGATCGAGGAAATCAACAGCCGATTGATCTCTATCGAGCAGCTGGTCAAGGACCTCACGATAAATGATCCCTCTCATTCGGCCGATCACCGAAAGTTGCGAAGGGACCCGGAGAGTAACTCTAAAGCCGATGTCTCTCCTTTCTATACTTCGAATTATAACAGCTCTCCCTCCAATGGCGGCGCCTCAAGCACTTCCGTGCAAACACCCGTTCCAGCATCATTTGAAGGCGATTCTTCGTTTGCGACACAAACGGTTTTGGCCGGGGAGCTTGTTGGTATATCCGCCAGCCGATTTCAGCAGTCTTCTGAGATCCTCGATGCGTTAAGCTCCTTGAAGGATTTGGTGAATACCTCGTCGGTGGATGGACTATCAGGTGGATTTGACGATATGTGGTTCGAAGACGACGAAAAACCCAAAGGACTTCCTTCTATGGAACTCCTCCCACCCCAGTTCGTAATTATGTTGTTAAGAAAGCTGAGAGGTATAGTTTAAATCTGTTTCATATCACTTTTTTTAAATTGAGCTATATCTAAAGCTATGTATTAATTTACTAGAATATCCATCCGTACACTATCTGGCGTATTCCATGCGCGACCAAATGGCCCTGGAAAAACTATGCCAAGCCGTCTATTTCCCAACGGAGCCTGTGACACTGGGCCAGCTCACCACTATGCATGGACTGCTGCTGTTTCTCTTGCAAGAATATGTGGCACTAGCCGATCCGATATTGGACGGCTGGGATGCAGACGCTTTTATCAAACTCTGTGAGAAGAATCTGCATATTGGCTGTCAGAGTTATGAAATCCATGCGGTACCTCATATAGATAATGTCAAAGCCCTCCTTCTCGGGGTTAGTATCTCTTCAATCTCGTATTTGGAAAGGAAACTTCAATATCTAACGAATTCGAACAAATAGATCGTCTTCGCTCAGCTTTCATCCAAACCTCTGCTCTCATGGACGCTCTGCTCCGCTGCCGCCAGACATGTCCACACTCTCGGATACCATCGCGAACGTTCCCTGAAGGGCGACTCTCCTGAACTAGCAGATGAGAAGCGTCATCTATTTTGGTCTTTATATGGCGTTGATAAAAATCTATCTCTGAACCTGGGCCGCGCTTCCAATTTCCAAGACTATGATATAGACACGGAATATTTCTCTGTTTCCAACAACGAAGCCGTAGCTCCATGGGATCGTGCGTCTGTCACATTTATCTTTCTTAGTAAACTCCAAGGAATGGTCTACGACCAACTTTACTCTGCCACTGCTTTGAAAAAATCACAGGGCGAAAGAAACCGAATCATTGCTGATCTTGATAGGCAGCTGGTTCCATGGCTTGCGGAATGGCGCGACGTTCAGCGCTCTCTAGCGATAACAGTAAGGGGCCCAATAATATGCTACCAAGCCTTGTTTTCACTAATCTTACCGGTACAAGAACGAGGAGGGTCGGCCCGTATACTACCCGGAGCTATTTGACCTTTTCTTTGGGCCTACGGATATCATCTACTACTCGGTCCAAACCACCCTCCACCGTGCAGCATCAATGGGAGAAGGCACGCGAACGACCGAGATCACAGCTTCGTGCTTCGAAGCTGCCACAACAAGTCTCCACTGCCACCTAAAATTTCTCCCAATTTTCAGAAACAAAGCCGGTACCAATTCAATGGATACCTACGTTTCTTGGTTTGTTTCCCCGTCTCACATTTCTCTTTGTTGCCCTGCAGCTAACAAATTCCCAGGATCTTGTTGTATACCTCCTTCACCCCACTCATTGTTGTGTTCCTCCACTCTATCGCATCAAATTCCGCCAGCGACGTAAAACTTCTCCAAGATTTCCTCGACTCTCTCGAACCTATCGCCGATGTTTCGAAAGATTCAAAACGGCTTTACGAAGTCACAAAGGTGTTCTGTCGTGTTGCCAAGGCGTTAGTCGAAAGCCATCACCAGCGTGCGGCTGGTGTTGCTTTGGGCACCTATTCGCACCAATCCAACACGCTCTTCCTACCACAAGACCATAATATTATGAACTTTGGTGAGGGCAGAACCGATGGAGTAAATATGTACGGTCAATTGCCGGATATATTCATGCAAGATTTTGAGGGCGAAGAAGGGACCAGCTTTAGTGAAGGGGATGTGGAAGCTATGAGTACTTTTTTTGGTAACTGGATGGGGAGTTCTGGTCCTATCGTAGATATGCTCAACTTGGACTTCAGCAGTTGTTTTTAGGGTTTTCTTCTTGGGAAGGTTAGGATAATCGTCCAATATATCACGGAGCTAGATAATAGGTAATATATACATGTATACAACAATGTACTTAGGTAATAATCATAATATATAGTCCTTCTTAGGATGATTGTTTTTGTTGTGTCCTTCGATCGTGATCACAAGATCTCGTGCGATTTCGACAGCGATGCGCCGGCCTTCCATTTTAAGCTTGATAATGACATCAAAAAGATTAGAAACAACTAATTATTATCGGGAATCCCCATCAAGCAATTTTCGGCCAATTTCCTTGACGCGACTTGCGATCAGAGCCACATATCTCGATCGTGGGCGGCCAATAGAAGGCACCAGGGATGGTTTTGAAAGGATATTATGTCATGCCAACATCCATCAAAGGATGAAGTCAGCCAAGGCGGGTGAACAACCGACGTCATATAAATTTTACAATGACGAAAACAAGCTCTTCCTGGGCGCAACAGTGAAACTTTGTTATTTGGCGTCGCATTAATTATCACGATAGCGCGATTGCAACCCAAGATATAAACCAAGCAGGTCGCCGTGTAGTTCTAGATACTTTTTCTCTTTGAAATGTCATTGCACTGCTAGCGCTTATTCCTTCCTTTGTCGAAGAAGCTGTCGGCTCGCGCCTTTGCAGATCGTCAACGCACTGTCGTAATTTAACGTCGACAACACAAATCGATTTTACATCTTGCAAGCTTCAACTTAACGTTAACAAGGACAAAGGACAAAGGACATCGACAAGATCTTGCAAAATGGTTTTCGGTAGGAATCAAGCAGCAACTGCTCAGGGTGATCCTGCAGCCCCTCGTAGCAGTTTCTTCAGTCGTCGCGAGAAGCCGTCTGTCTCTAGTGCAGGGACGGCAAACAACACCGGTGTTTCTCCAGCTTCTCCTTATGCATTCGTCAACCGACGACCCACTATGGGAGGCTGGTTTAGAACGATATGGGTTGATATCTTGACCATGGCTGCTCTGGGAGCTGTTGGCTTGGGGGTATGTCTATACCTTCAAATATTTACCTAGAATGAGACTAATACGGGTAACTAGGTTTACATGGCGCCACCAGCACCAACTAGAAGCTTTCCAGTCTATTTTTCGAATGGCGAAATCGTTAACCCAGAGTTCGCATTGTATGTCCCGCTTTCAAATCTGTCAGACACGGGGAGAAACTGACATTGAAATATAGTCCTCTTCGCAAAAACATCATTCCTATCTGGCTCGCCGCAGTCTTGGCATCTCTCATCCCAATCGTCTTTATTGTCCTTTTCCAGATTCGCGTTAAATCTTTCTGGGATGCCAATAATGCCATTCTCGGTCTTCTTTACTCTTTGATCAATGCTGCTGTCTTCCAAGTATTCCTTAAATGGCTCATTGGTGGTTTGCGACCTCATTTCTTAGCCGTCTGCGACCCAGACGTCAGCCTCCCACCAACTGCGGGCGCAAATAATGACCAAATCAATTTCGATAAGAATTCAGCCACAGGATTTGGATTCTTGATGTACACAAGAGTTGTCTGTCGAGGGAACAAAGATGATATCGATGACAGTCTTGAGAGTTTCCCATCTGGCCACTCGACTGCTGCATTTGCAGGCTTCGTCTTCCTCTTCTTGTATTTCAACGCCAAGTTGAAGGTAAGATCATGATGCACATTTTTTTAGAATACTCTAGAGCTTGAACTAACATTTCATTTTCAGCTCTGGTCCAACTATCATCCAGCAATGTGGAAAATGACCCTCGTCTACGCTCCCCTCCTCGGTGCTGTTCTCATCGCTGGCTCTCTCACCATCGACGAGTTCCACCACTGGTATGACGTTCTCGCTGGCGCGTGCATCGGTACCATCTTTGCTTTTGGCGCTTACCGCATGGTCTACGCTGCAATCTGGGATTGGCGATACAACCACATCCCACTTCCACGCGGTGTTGACGGCATCAACTTCTCCAAGGATATGGGATACGGTGGATTTGAGAATGCTGTTATGACCAGGAAAGCTGGATGGGGTACATTTGTTGAAGGAAACTTCTACAACAACGGACACAGACACCATGGTCACCACGGACGACGGAGCATGAGCAGGAATAGGGGGGATATGGGCAACGGTGCTGGATATCCAAACGGTGCTGGGTATCCGACCGTGGCAGGACCAGATCGCGTTTAGATTGGTGGATATACACATTAAAGATGGAATTATGCTTGCGGGGCTAGCATTGCAGTTTGGGAACAGAGCGAAGGTGAAGATGGTAAACGGTTTGTGATTTCATTTCACACACGTGTTTAATAACGTAACTTATAATGACGGCGCATCGGCGTTTTGCATCAAAATGCGGCTCTGTTCTTTTATCATCATAATTCGAAATATAATTCTCGTCTATCCTGAATTTCGTTTGATATCGCATAAGTAGCGTGCTGAGAATGATTGCGCAGGATCTATAGCATGGCATTTAACCCTTACTAGTTATGTGAGATTATATGAGACATATAATACCGACATGCTAGCGCGTATTCCACGTCGCATGGGTAAACCGGTAGCAAGAATGTATCGTCAACTTATTCATCCATCTCGGTGAGACACTAGTAATAGCGACAATGGAGCCGGCTACGATGTTTCCTCGCCTGGGATTTGTTTTTGTAACATTGGTCTCCACCGCCCATGCATGGAATTATCTGTTCACAGGTGTTGGATACAACGGTCCCGATCAATTCGAGAATTTCATCAGCGTAGATGATCCCAATGACTATACCTGCTACCCTGCCGGCCTCGATATGAGTCTACCCAAACCAGATCATCTATACATTGAAGTTCCAGATGGTGAATCGAAAGCACCAAAATATATGGGTCTCTTCGGGCGACCATTCAGAGAGATCTCAAAACTTCAAGATAAATACAGTCACCTCAATGATCCGAATTACGATGGCTGTCAAGATGACAATCTATTCGCGATCGTAGCATGGTTTCAAGGTTTTCCCAACCTCCAGGAACTCCATTTTCCATTTTACAACAATCAACTATCACACATACGAGCTATCGATATCAAGGACCCGAATTCGAAATATATCGCAAATCTTGAAAATAGATTCAAGCTCTCACAAGGCGACGTCCTTTCCAAAAACATAATTAACGTAAATAACGGAGATTGGAGACTCGAAGAAGGGAAGATCGATCTCATGCCTTTGGGTGTTTACCCGCCCCGTTATCGAGGCGGGGATAATTGGGTACCGAGCCCTGATGTCATCAGAGCGGAGGACGCGTTCTTATTAGAGGGGAGGGGACCATCAGGGTATATCACCGACGTGGAGTATAAACGTGGACAGAACCAAGTTCGAAACATCTACAACGATTATAACAGCCCCAGCCCGGCTTATACACGGCTTAAATTTGGAAACGGAGAAGGTGCTGCTCCCGTCAATAATATGGAGGGTGATGATGTTATTGATGAAGATGATGATGACGAGGAAGGGTCTCCGGTAGAATTGAATTTCAACCTCGCGGAACCACAAATCCGACCTGCACCTCGCGGTTATATGGAGGAAGAAATGGAACAGAACATATCGCAGGAACAAGAGGATATCCGAGAGAGCGAGATGGAAGAGAAGGAACAGGAACCAGAAGTGAGATATTCGAATCGAGAGATCATGGAGATGATTAATTCGGGTGCTATTAGTAACTTGAGTCCAAGGACAAAGGAAAGGGTTTATAGGCAATATGATGAGCATATGAGAGAGTTTCGTGACGAACTAGAGGAAATGCTTCGCATAGAAGCTGAAGAAAATGGGGAACAAATACAAAGCGACCAGTATATATACCGTCCAAATGGACCTGATGGCGATTACAACTAGTACGAAAGTCAATGTATACCGTTTAGTATACCAGAATAGAATTAAACCATATTTTGCAAGTATTGTTAAATAAGTTTACTAGTCACAGCCATTAGTCAAAAAAACTAGGAGATGAGCTAATGAGTAAAATTCTGGTCTGGCGATTTATTCAGTATAGGTTACGATATTCAATGAATCGGATTTTTTCGGTGCTACAAAATTTTACTATTTTAAATTTACTGATAGATTCAAAAATTCGATTGAATCCCGATCAATAGAAACACTTAGTCTCTGGAGGAATACTATGCAATTTAGCGATATTGAGCGAGTTTGATGAAATGGCATCTAAGAAATCCTAAACTGTGCGTGATATTCAATATGCATTTGGTTCAAAGTTTGAAATTCAATCCCTTCAACTTCCCGATATTATTAGAGATACATACAAGTCCTATGGCCCAATTTAAATAGTTTTCTAAATGCAATAGATTTATCTCGAACAGAGGCGCGAAAAACGACACAAATGCTGCTGCTGCCAGTTTTCGCTAGTACTATTGTAACTCTTCTCACAATAACGAATTTTATCCTTGGCCTCGACATTATCTTCCATCATTCTCATGAACGAGATCCAAGCGAGTGGACCTTCAAAACTCTCGACCCTTACAATTTCCACGAATGCAACAGAGTTACCAACACATTGCAGGATCCGATTTCGAGCATTCGACTAAGAACCGGCTTGACGGATTTTAATGCTGTACCACAAGCAATTGCCTTCTATCGCGATAATTGTGAAAAATTTACGGCACAGTTTATAATATTTTATTACAATGCTGTACACGTCGATCAGATATTCCACCTCGCAGAACTCCCGGACGAGCGTATAGGCATGTTTACAAGGTACAAAATAATCCAGGAAGGATCACCCACGTGGCTGTATTTACTCGGTAGCTACGGCAAAACATCTCAGCGCCTGAGGGAAGGTGATGTGGTATACAATAGCGGAGGAGGAGGATGGGAAAATATTACCAATGCGTTAGAAGTATTGTCGACCCCAAGCAATTATGCGCCGAAGGCAATGGCACTTGATTGGTATAATAAAGATATAGGATTGCGGAGTCGGGTATCCGATACTCAACAATTGAAAGACTCTCTTAAAGGTTACAATCACCGGTTGAGTGGAGGCACAGATCTAAGGGACGGAACAACTAGAGGTAACTACCCCTTGGAGTTTTTCTAAAACAATTCTTCAGATATAAAAGGGAAAACAGACCCTTCTTCGCGCGAGAATAGAAGTTTTCGAGAGCATCATCAGTTAACTTAACGGTTTTAATATATTCGAATAATACAGATGATATGAGTCTGCTGCCGGGCATGGCTTTATCCAAGGAGTTGCAAACTCTGAATATTCCACCATCTACTGGTAGGGGATCGAGCAGATTTCGCGTATCTAATCCTGTCACTTCAAAGTTATACAACCCTTCCGCTTTCCCTCCGGGTAGAAAGTTTGTCTATGGACCTACGAATAAAAATGGCCCTCTCCCCTTATTACGGCCAAACCCACCAATTGGCGACGTAACTCCTCCAAATTCACCGGAAAGAAAGCTTCAAGGGATAGCCCAGGAAGATGATCCGATACCTGATGAGCTCGGTCCGAATGAGAAAATCGGATTTGGAAGATTTCACAAACCTGGATTTGACGCATTGGAGTACAAAACTTGGTCGTCTGAGTTTGATTCCGTGTCCGAGCCCGTAATCGAATCTAATTTCTGGTTACCGTCTCGAGCTGGTTCCAATTTCGAGCCACGGCTACAAGGACTAGCTTCAGAACAGAGAAGCCGATTGCAGCCGATTTCAGGTGGAAATCCCGAAGGAATATTCGAGGGTTCTTTGGAAGAAAGTTCAAGAAGGGTCGGCACGGAAATTTGGGATTCAGAAACGTGGACGGAATACCAAAGTTTCGACGACGATGAAATTTAGATTATTTATGAGCATAAAGTTCGCTCTGCATTGTTGAGACTATAAATTTCGGATAAGGTATCTCTCTGGGGGATTGAGACCAGTCTTGTAACTGAATTATGGGCTGGAGGAATTCAGACTACCTCTTTTTGATGCTTACTAACAAGTCAACATTCAATCCATCGATTAGATATATAATATCAATTGATCAATTGACCTTAAATTATTTTTTTTCTCTGAAAGAGGGTATACCACATGCAGCCCCAAAGCTAGCTCAAATGATCGCACATATCTTGATGGGTCTTACTAGAAGAGGCTTCCTTCCTTCAGCGCAACTTTGAGGTGGATTAATTAATGTATTACGATTTACAACCCATAGTTTTTATCTTCTGTACTAGCCGAGCGCTCGGCATGGGCAACCAGACCGACATTCATCACATCACTAGCTCGAGTAATTTCGAGCTCCATTATCTTCTATGATGCGCTTCATAGGGAGTACGCTCCTCGTTATTCCTGCCATTTTCTGGTCTGTTGGCACTAGTGCGTATCAAATAGCTTGGGGAGGCATAGAAGCCACCTCTGACTATGTGGATGTACCCGGCACCGACCCCAGTCCGACATGTTACGAAATCCCTGAAGAGATCGGTGTACCAACAGATATCTACGTACGCTCGACTACCAGCGAAAGGGTCCCGAGATTTATCGCTCTTCACGCCCTAGATCCCGTAACCCAAGCTCAAGGTTGTATGCGAGATAATATTGTCACGATATTTGCATTTTACCCTGGGGCAAGGGGTCTCATGCAAGGCGCTTACGTCAACGCCTTTACAGCTTCCTGGTGGAGAGAGATCGATCCTGCCACTATTCCACCCGATTATACAGCTACTCTCATTCAACGCCTTCACTTACAGCCTGGTGGTGTTGCAGCAAAATACACTGCTCCGGACGGGACATCTGGGTGGTCGTTCGATCCTGATTCGCAAGTTTATCTGCAGGATTATAAATTCGACATTTTTAATCCAGGATATGAGCCATCTGAAGAGAGCTTTGAATATGGTTCTGACGAGGCATGAGTTAGAAGAGAAGATACTACGCATGAAGTGAATCCCACGATCATGTAAATATATATATATAACTTCTACATAATATAGATAGAAGGATGTAATATAATCTAATTCCATGTAACCTAACTCAACAGATGTCTTTGTATACGTTCATATAAGGATATATTTAAAAGAAATATAAACTCTAGATGGTACGGTATCAACATAAGGCAGGCATATCATAATATTGAAAACGCAGAGAACGCTTTTTTTTTTTGTTTTTTGCAATCATTCTAGGTATAGGAATATCCCTGCTTAGTGCTATAGTCTCGAAACCAGGCTTAGTGCTAGTGTTTCTAATTGGTTAATATGATAGTTCACTCGATTTCATTTCTTCTGGTTTGGGTAGGGTCTCAAGGTGCACGAGAGGGAGATTTTTAGAGGTATTTTCCAAAGTCTATACTAGTCGGCATTTGCTACTTCATGAAAAGGTACAAAAGACTCTAGGATATATAGAAATACCAAATGAAATACCACATTATTGTCTGAACATCAGTTCTATCGACCTTAGTTTGCCATAAATTAGCAACATGAGCACTACTTATAGAGCGATAGGATTTTTTTGCTTGGCACTTTTGCGAACGTTCACTCACGCTTACGAAATTGCTTTTACATCAGATGAAGTAGAAGCAGAAGGTTATCAATACTACTATGGATTCCCTGCCGTCAATGGAATGGAACCTACATGCAATAGCATGCCGCCAGAATACAATCCACTCGAAGGAGCCGAAGAAGTTCTCGTTCGGGCGAAAACAGGCACCCCGCCAGTACCTCGCTTCATCGGTTTATACAGTCTAGCTTACCCCAATCTCGGGAAATGTAATTCCAAAAGCTTGGAACAAATAGTCGCCTTTAACCCCTTTATATTTGATAAGCAGCAGATGGTACAAGTGTGGACGACTCGACTGCAATATTGGAAAGAGATAGTTTACGATCCCACAACCCCCGATAAAGACCTCGCATCTACATTAATTACCAAATTTCGCCTCCTGCCAGGAGAGTTTTTGCTCAGGAGCAACGAGAACCTAGATTGGATCATACAAAAGAAAGAATTGGCGACTTTTGATTGGGACGAAGATCCGTTTACGCAGGACCCGAATGCAACGCCTGAACTGGAACAGATGGAGTCTGAGCTAAGATTTAGAAATGAGGGCAAGAAAGACACTTGGATGAATGATATACAGTTCGCCAAAGGACAGGAATATTTGAGAAAAGAGGGGTATAATAGCCAGACAGGAAGCCCATTGAATCCGCGGAAACCATCTTGGGAAGATATCCCGTCAGCACCCACCTCTGGAAAACAAGAATTGGCACTGTCACCAGTTGTTCCACCAAATTTTGCGGATTACGAGCCACAAATACAGGATGAAGAGGTTCCTGGTGGAGGTTTTGAACATCCGAGGGATGAAAATGGTTTCCTTGTAGCGCTCGAAGGATTTCCGGATATACCAGATGATCTCCCTGATTTCAGCAGCATACTTCCAGATCCTGACTTGAATTAAATTAAATAGTCGAAACCATCCATAGTCAAAACCACCCATAGAGCTATGTACGGCAATCAATCATAGAGGAAGTAAAGGCAATGTTAGATCCATTGGTAATAATATTTAATAATCTTTGAAGTGATTATGTTAAAAAGGGAACTCAGCAGGTTAGAAATTTTGTATTGAATGGGCCGACACCGGGTCGCAGAGGCGAGTCGGCAAAACTCGATAAATTTATAAAACAGGAGTGCACTGAGATGCCGGCAGCGCAGCGGTTAGCAACGCATGTGAAGGATCATAATATAGAAACTACAACAGTTGACCGGTAGTCTCGAGCGATGGAAATTTCGATCTCTATATTCGTACGGACTTTTCTCTGACACAATTTTTTGTTGCTGCTCTCACCCTTCCTCGCCGTTCACCACTGCACTGCCCTGCCCTCCTGTCCGCCTGGTCTCGAGGCTATACTCGTGTTTAGATTGAGATACGAAAGTTCTTGAACGCCGTACCTTCTCATATGTTTGATTTCTCCCTCCATCATGTCTTATAAAGTCTACCGAGTCGAATTTACGGTATCCATCTTGGACCCAGACGTCCCCCAACCAAGGTATCACAACGTGATCTTCGTCGAAACTGGATCAACGGACGGATCTGGTGTTATTCACAACGTTGCCGGCGATCTGGTAGCCGGGATGAGATATGAAATCGAGAATAGCCCCAAACCAGAAGACTCCGCGAACTACCACGCAAAATTCCTTCTCGGAACCGTCGATGTGTCTGGATATCCTGCTAGCGTGAACGGGGTCCTGGAGAAGATACCTGCACCCGGGCCCCAGAAATCATTCAATCTTATTACTATGAGGACGGAGCAACATAAAAGCCCCGGAGTCTTTTACGCTGAGGGCGAGACCAGGTCTCCTTTGTACAAATGCACCGAATGGACCATCAATCATGCTATACCTGCGCTCAGGGACGCAGGAGTACTTCACACTTAGTACTCAAAGGCTATTCCCCCCTGGCTCATCCGAATTGGAAGGAGTTTTACACCATTTTCGAGGTTGAAATTTGACATACATAAGGCATCAATCGGAACACATAGCTTTGGTGTTGAACGGACCTTTTCATGATCAAGGCCAAGGGAGAATGGAGATTATGTCATGGTATGATTTCAAGGTCGCGAAAGTCACATCACGGTTCTACACATATAATTATAGCCATTACCAAGGCTGTACTATGTAGCTAGGATCAAAAGTGAATTATATCAAAATTGAACTAAGGATGAGGATTTACCATGCAGACCTGCATGAAACTCATCTTATCCAGCAACAATTAGGCAGTGGATCGAGAAACGAGTGTAAATTATTAATCATAGGAATCAATAGATCTACCATCCCCATACGACCTTTTTTTTCAATTCTGTTAATAGTGTCGTATTCTCGGCACCAATATCCTTCTATATAATTCTCGCTATCAAATTATCATTCTTCCGTCGTCTCAGCATAGATCTCTTCATCCTCTGCGGATTCGTCATTTCCAGTAGCTAGTAGGACCGCCCCAAAATCCTTGCTTTCCACTTTCAAGTAGATACTAGTGTAGTCTTGTATTAGCGTATTGACGCTGCAGCGCACAGCTGAAGCGTCAATACAAGACTAAGTAGATAAATTTTCGTCATTGCATTTCCATGGTCAAACCTGTTACCATTGCCTGGCTGTGATGTAGCATCTAAAAATTCTGTCTTCATAAACTAAAAATAGGAGATCGATTGTTTCCGTAGAGTATAATAATTAAGAAGCTATGCTAATTGGAAAGTGTCTTCTAACTCGACAACAAAGGGTCTAACAGCAAGATGAATTATTTTGTACGTATTGCACGGTTTAAACGTTTTGTTACGAGACTGTTGTGCTACAACTTTTCTGAAACCAAAAAATTTCTCAACCGGTAACTATTTTTGTAGAATTGCCGTTTCGGGGCTGAGAATTCTCTAGAATTTTACTGCAATCCACTATAATATTAGTCTCGGGACCAGAGGAGCTATTGGTACTACTATACTATATAGTAAAAAGAGTTGTCAAAATAATCAACCCACTTCGCGTCCAGACCGTCCCTAACGCTCCTAAAAAAAAAAAAAAAAAAAAAATTTGAAGCTTTTGGATGCTCTGTCTGCACACGCTTAACTAACTATACCCAACTTGGGATAACTGCCACGTTTTAATCAATCCCCGAAGACTATTACCGACATTCACCAAAGACTAAAAAAATTGCAAACAAGCCAAAAAAGTAACAAAAAAAGTAACAAAAAACAAAAATATGATACTGCGTTGATCGCCCCCTGCCAGGCTCGAACTGGCGACCTCCAGATCATCCTTTGGAAGAAGAAGATTGAATAATCCTCTTAAAAGTCTGGCGCTCTTCCGATTAAGCTAAGGGGGCTTGGATGATATGCCACATCTTTTTGTCGCTGATAGAGAGTGGAAGATTTTTTATCAACAGATGCAACACAGAACGAAACAAGATAACAGAAACTTGGAAGAGTCCGGCTGCACTTGCGCTTTACACATTCATAGCGGAAAAACTGGAGTGGTTTATTTTGACAACTGCACACCCCATTCAATTCTCAGAATAAAGAAAGCATATGGTAAGCCAAAGCGGCGTTTTGGAGGACAAAATGTTTTCTGCACTGACAAAGCTCGGCGCCGACCTTTCGATGATATACAGCTTCCCGGGCTACCAAATGAACTCAACGCCCACATCCGTAGCATATCATTTGCCGAATCTTGACAAATTTTTATCATAACGAGAGGCTCTGTGCGAACGAATTACGAAACACCCAGAACTATGTTTGAAAAATGTATGATCCACTATTAGTTATACTATCAAAAATAATCATATTTTCCACAGAATATATATATCAATTTCAAGTTGCATACAGCCGTTATTCGTTTTGCTGAATATATTCGCTTAATTAACAGCAGCTGTTGGAATTTTGACCTATGAGTCTCTCTCTGTGTGTTGAATTTGACGTTGAGGTTGCGGGGGCTGACAAACATTTGTTGTTGTTGCTAAATGTGTTGCATGGCAAACATACATGGAGCGTGGCGAAGGAGGGGCTTAATTACCATGTCAGTGAAGAAGATGGTAATTGATTGCAGGGGTTTATTGGTTGATTTTGTTAAATCGTATTTAGGGCTGTTGTGTTGGAAGGCGTTGGTGATTATACCTTCTTTGCTTGAGCATTTAATCATTTGTTCAGAGTAGAGCATCTTGTTTTTCTGGGGGTATAGGGGGTTCAGGAGCGAGTGGAAGTGATATCATGATATGGGGCTAATTCGGTATACAGAGTGGGACGCGTTTTCACGTTTTCAATTGAAATTCAAGATAGATATATCTATAATATATAATCCATGCAATCCCCTTTCCGATGGCTTTGCCAAAAAATTTACTCCCGGGTTATACGTTAAGCAATCACTCGGCTCTTCCTCTTCTTTGTATTGAATTGGCAAACTGTGGCATACACATTTATAATATTACTTCTTGGTAGGGTTAACTTGAAAATATATCCGCTAATGTGAGGGGCTGCGTTGCATGAAAAATTAATCAAGTGGGCAGCAGCAATGCAGGAGATATATTGGGGGAAAAATAAATGCAATGCTTGACTGACGATGGATAAATTTTGAAGAAAACAAAGTTTTTAGAATTTAGAAGTCTCGCTCGGGAGCGTTTCAGGTCGGGACGTTTCGAGGATTGCAATTTTTAGTGAATGCATGTCCAATGCCGGGAGGAAATTAGTTGCTTTCGAAGAATTTTCAGAATTTCACGACAATCGCAAACGAAGAAATGGAACGTTTAGTGGCCGAATGAAATGGAGAGATCTGATTGAAAGATTACAGATACAGTCAGAATTTAAAGCAGGGGAGAGGAGAGTGCGACGGGGCGGCTTTCAATCTTATTATAGCACCAAATTCCCGGGGTTGGATGTGGACAACCGCAGTAAGCAGGCAAAGCAAAGCAAGCAAGCAAGCAAGCGCACAGCATGCAGCGATCCAACATGAAAGCCCCCCTTCGCCGACAAAATTAGGTACTGTTGATAACTTTTTAAACGGACTATTAAATCGGCAGCTGTGCCTTTTTAATTTTTTTAATTTTTTAATTTTTTTTTTTTTTTATTTCTTGATTTCTACGAAATAATACTTTTCTATACAACTGCCTGGTCACCGGCCTCCTGGTAGTCGAGTCTCAGTGGCGGGAGTTCGTCGACCCCATAATATCAATCAAAACTCAGCCCGTCCTTTTTTTCAACCGCCATATCCGTACCGTCGATTGATCAATAATAATTGATTGATTGCTTCGAATTATAATAATATTCAACCAGACCACCTTCTCGTCGACCGATAGAGGGAATACTACAAAAAAGGGCGAAACCTGAAGCGGAGGGTCGGTTTCAAGCCTTGACGGTTCGAGACTGTAGCGGCGCCTACGAAATCTCATAATATTAAAACTAGGCAGGCCAAAATCCTGCTTGCTCGTTTCGGTCGTTCGGTCCAAGCCCAGTCGTCATTCAAACCGCCGTGGACGGGCGATAGTTTTGCAGTGGCATTCCAGAAACGCGGAGGGCCTCCTTTGGATTTCGAAAAGCGGCCTAATTACGGATAGTGGCCAGCTATTATTTGATTTTTCTGGCACGCCTCCGCCACCCTGATGATAGCAAATACCGGATTTCGATTTATTTAGTTCGAGAGGTTATCCACTTTGCTTCAACAGACCAGATTATATATTATTATTACTATTATCTACACCCGAGTTCGAAGGTGTTCTCTTCTTATATTTCTCCATTCCTCTACAAATATAATATTTGTTATTACGAACCGCTAAAATTCCCCGCCCAGCCTTTTGAGCCATTTTGCAGCTTTCGATCCCTTCGTCTTCGGCACCGTCTACTAGTTTTAGACCGGGTCCCTTCGTTTTCGTTTCTTTTATCCGAGTTCCCCGACCTGTCTGTCCCATACTCACTTACTCGAGTCCTTCTTACTACGTACAATACAGTCCAGTCCAGCATATTTCGTTCGTTCGTTCGTTCGTGGTGGAACTGCTGCAGCGGTGGTGGTAGGAGCGGTGGCTGTCCTGTCCTGTCGCCTGCCAACACACACCTGATCAAACATCGAGTCCACCCTTCTTTGCCTCTCTTTCCTCTTCCTCTTCGTCTCACCCCGTTCGTTCTGTTCTCATCATCTCCTCCCATCGTCTTAAGACTCTCCTCTTCAACCTCCCTCCATCGCCTACCGTCGCCCTTCTCATCCTCTCCGTTTCCCTCCAATCCACGTCTCACTCCCCCCTCTCCCCCCACCCATCGTAGTCTGTAGATTAGGCTTTTGTTTACCCACCATCCGTGACATCCCTTGCATGATAGACCCAACCGACCGACGCCGCGTCCCCGCATCTCCCGCCGACCAAAAGTTGGGAACAACGGCCTCGATATCCCCCCCAGCCGGCCTTCCCGGACCACCTGTACTTCCAAAACCTCCTTCGACATCTTCATCTTTGACATCGACAGCCATCGCGTCGGCTTCGTCATCCGTAATAATGGCCGTAATGGCTACCGATAACTCCCCCGGTCGGGGGGTTCTGATCGCTCTTCTCTCGGCGTTTGGATCCGCCGCTTTTGTCCTGTTAATAATCGCCCTGATATACTTTTTACGGTTCACAAACAGAGGACGGATATTACTAGATAGGCTAGGAAGACCTGGTGAATTTGATGATGAACAGGCCTTCCTAAGGGAAGAAGCGGAGGCGCTGGAAACCATGGATGAAATCGAACGGTCCGAATACTGGCGAGCCAGAGGTGAGATTTACTACACGCCATCATGAGTTTTCGAGCATTCTCTCTAACTTTTCTTAGCCTTTGTTGAATCGAATCCGCCCGACTCGATTCCAACCGACATTTCGCTGTCCCAATTTCTAGCAATTCAGGAAAAGGGAGTCTCCGCTTGGGAATTTGAAGCCGAGCTGGAAATCGCCAACTGTTTCGTGGAAGCCCGCACCGAGGTCGAGTTTTACGACACCGAATGTTCCGTCCAAAGCAATCTACCGGTCCCCAAACAAAACGAAGTTTACTATTGGGAATGCAAGATCTTTGAAAAACCCGAAACCACCCTCGTAGCTATCGGAATGAGTACAAAGCCGTATCCAATGTTTAGATTACCTGGATACCACAGACATTCCGTTGCATATCTCTCCGACGGGTCTCGCCGTTACAATCAGCCGTTCAACCCGACTCCGTACGCACATCTATTCCGACAAGGTGACGTTATCGGTGTCGGTTACAGACCTCGCACGGGAACCATATTTTTCACCCGCAATGGTAAAAAACTCGACGATGTATGCCACGGATTGAAATCGCAAAACTTCTTCCCAACTGTCGGTGCCAGAGGTCCCGCGAAATTACACATCAACTTTGGCCAGCTCGGATTCGTATTTATCGAAGCAAACGTGAAAAAGTGGGGATTGGCACCAATGACCGGGAGTCTCGCACCGCCACCACCATATGGAAACGAAGCCGGAAGTATCCTCTTGGAAAGCGGAAGGGCCGGAGTCCGTGAAGGCGAGAGTTTGATGGATGCCCGGACTTTTGCACATCATCATCAGGCAATCGCCTCACAGAATCTCCCACAACTGAGTACAAACGTTCAACCTCCATCCCCCGGATCGACATCGGGAAAGCGAAGGACCAAAAAATCCCATAGGTACACCCAATCGCAACCCCGCAACCTTCCACCAACAAGCCCAGGCCCAATTCGAAGTCCCACAGACATCAGCCTCGCACCCATCAACCCATCGCAACCACCTCCCGAGTACACTAGCGGTGGCGAGGAAGACAGCAGCGATGACACGGATGGCGGTTACAATGACGAACGGAGAAGACTCCTCGGTCCTTCCACTAGCCGAACGCAGAACAGGTCACGAAGTCAGAGCGAAGCCGTTCTGAGGCGAGTCTCTCCACCTATTCCCAGTTACGGCGAGGTCATGTCGTCAAGAAATAACGGCGAGGGAACTAGTGGAGGCCATTAACCGCTTTCTACCGGATATATTGATAAGAAACGTCATGCGTCGACTTCTCTTTTGGGAAAGTTGGAACTCTCACACAAAATTTTTGAATTTTTTTTCTTCGTTTCAAAGTGGAACTCGGGATGCCTTTTGTTTCAGTCTTGTCACCAGCCCGAGCCCACTAATATGTTGCCCATATACCCTTTTTTGTGTGCTATTTTAGCTCACCACCTTGTATAGACCTACTCACCTCTTAGAAAATTGGGTTTTCTCTGCTTCCACAACCAAAGTCACGACCATTTGGTTTTTTTTTTTCCCTTCTCCTTTTCACCTCTATTGGTTTCATCATTCAAGGCGTTGTCTCTTTGCTTTTCATCGTTTCACAGCCTATTCATTCTTTTGGTCAGGTATCGGTCGCTCATTATTTACGGGATTTTTTGATGGGATTTTGGGTTTCTCTGATTTATTATTTTTTTTTTTTCACAGTATCGTACGGGAGGGTAGCGGGTGTCAGTTTGTCTTTTTGCTGTTGAATTTGATATTATTTTTTTTACCGTTTTTCTATCCGTTTTATCATTGGATTTTTGGCTTTCATCTGTGTAGTTATTTACATTGGGATGTTTGCGGGTGATGAGAATATATTAGTCTCGCAATATACATATTTCACACACATATTCAATCTTTACGTTTGGTGGTGTTCCCTTCCTGCGTTCATTGGCTTCATTTTCTAATCACAATATGAGTCTCATATATGTCATGACTGCGCTATTTGTGTATATCCTTGCGTTGATATAAAAGTCATTTCAACCCGCAATTTCTCCACGCGACTTCAACATCAAGAGCTAGCTGCCGGCCAGCACACCTCACTCACAAAAACCATCCTCTCTCTCCCTCCGTAGGTTCTCGTATCACCAAAATGGCGGCTCCATCATCAACAGCAACGACGACATCTCAAGCATCACAGATCCATCAGTTGGCGTTACCTCTGCCCCGCACAGCCGATACATCACTCCATCTCCACCTCACCATCGCATCCCGCCACATCCTCCTCTTCCTTACCACCACCACCACATCCGCAAACCCGTCCCTTGAACGGTCGATACTTTCAGTACCCGGTGTTAACACCTCCTCTATTACTACTAGTGGCGAGGACGTGTTGAACCCCATACGCGCGGGTGATAGTGCGGTGCCGAGGGGTAGAGTTGCCGTGGGGAGTTTAGTATACGCTATGCCTTCTTTGGTATGTTCTCTTAAACCAATCACATATGCAAACTCGAGTATATGGTTGAACACGATGTTATGGAGGGATGTTATTAATACGGTGTGGCTTGTTTAGATGAATGAGAAGGAAACGGTGTGTACGGCTTTGATACCGGATATGACAACCCTGGAGACCACGGAGCGGATAGCGAGGATATTGGCGAGGAGGTTGCAGGTGCCGGTTTATCTTGGGAGTTCGATGAGTTTTGCGGCGATGGGGGGCGGGGGGAGTGTGGAGGAGGAGATGGGGGTAGTGAGGGATGTGGTTAAGGTTGTGGTGGGGGTTTGGGGGAAGAGTAGGGAGGGTTAGGGTATTTGTGGTATGCTTGGGTTATATAATACTTTGGATTTGTATTATATGATGTTTATATCTATAGATGGGTGGTTGTTAGTGGTGATTGTATACTACTAACTATAGTTCTAGAACGGAGATGAGACCGGTCTAGACGCTTCCTGATGCCGCACTAAAATATGTACGATTGAATGTAACGCATACCAGTCTATAGCAAAGAGCAACGTCCGCCGTTTGCAGGTGTCTTGACTCGTAGAAATATGCTGCGTTTGTAGCGTCGTACCACCTATAAACCCCTTTGCTGAGCTTCTTGCCCCAAGACTGCTATAAACCTACACCAGAAATCGATTAAATCTTGGTAATCGTCAAATAAATCCCTCGTCAAGGCCGTGCGTATTTCGATCTCCAAACCGGGCTCCGAGAATGCGATTCAATCTCAGAATATTATTAATATAAGATTTAAACTTCTTAGGATCTTGCGGATTCCGTCAATCGCAAATAACAGCCCCCAGTCTGGTTACGTTGCGCACCAGTATCAAGTGACACTGTGGTACCGTCTGGCCTGACATGCCTTTTGTCCATCAAATTTCCGCCCGTTAAGCTTCCCCAAATTGCAAATGATACTCGTCAGCGAAGCCCTTGTCTACGCAAGAGACGACGTGGGCTCGCCATGGTCACACCACAAGCGTACCTCGGCCACAAGCGATGCTCCTAGTCTCGGGGCGATGCTCCATCGTGCACTGCGATCAGATTAAGCATGGCAGTACGGTGGGTAAATACGATTGGTCATGATATACAGGGGACCTCAGCGAGATTTTTTTCTCCAAGGAGAACAGTTAGCCGAGTCTTGCCAGATCGTTTTTTGTTTAGTTGGCTGGCATACCTAACAGAGCTCAAGCTCCTCTCTCTCTCTTTCCCCTTAATATCCGAAACGAGAATACGCACCTCTTCCTTCTCTCCCGCCATTTTCGTTCTTTTCCACGGTCGAAACAGTCGGAGTTTGACGGTGCTTCTTTCCTTTTGATCCCGACTCGACGAAGTTTTAGCGGGTCCTCGGAATCCGCGTTGTCCGACGTTGTTTCCCTTTTTATTTTCTCGCGCAGACCGACGGGCTTCGACGAAACGTAAACAAACACTCTTGCCAGCCAGGAGTCGAATATAATTTGAGAACCCCGCGAAAACGATACCGACGACCGAGATACCCCCATCATTTGCCATTCATGATGCCGTCAGCAAACCTCCCGACCTTCACTCTGAAGCAGGTGGCGAGCCATTCGTCCAAGAAGTCCTGCTATGTCACCCTTGGACCGAAGGTTTACGATCTCACAGAGTTCCTGCCGGACCACCCAGGTGGTGACGATTTGATTCTCGAATACGCCGGCAAGGACGTCTCCCAGATCATTGTCGACGCTGACTCGCACGTTCACTCCGAAGCTGCCTACGAGATCCTCGAGGATTGTCTCGTCGGTTTCCTCTCACCCGAAGATGCTAAGAAGATTGCAGCCTCCAATCTAACCTCCCAATCGTCCGTCGATTTGCCTACCTCCAACGGCTCCACAGCAGCAAAGAATGTTGCCTCTGCCGTTACTCATCCAGTTCCTGCAGGGAATACTCCCAATCCTTTGACGGGCATGTCATCCGCGGAAGAACTCTCCATTCCTACCGATTACACCGCCGATTTCAAGACCCACAAGTTTATCGACCTGAACAAGCCAATGTTGATGCAAGTTTTGCGAGGAAATTTTACCAAGGAGTTCTATCTAAAGCAAGTTCACCGGCCGAGACACTACAGGGGTGGTGAATCTGCTCCGTTGTTCGGGAACTTTTTGGAACCTTTGAGCAAGACTCCTTGGTGGGTCATTCCAATCCTCTGGCTACCTTGCATAAGTTTCGGCCTGTACAAGGCGAGCGAGGGGTTGAACACTGAAACTGTTGTCACATGCTTCTTTGGTGGACTCGCGATTTGGACGCTTGTCGAATATTGTCTACACCGATTTTTGTTCCATCTGGACGAGTATGTTTTTTTCTCCCCATCCGCTTCATATTTCGAATCCGACTGACTTTTTTCTTTTTTAAATAGATATCTCCCGGATAACAAATGGTTCCTCACGCTACATTTCCTCCTACATGGAATCCACCATTATCTCCCAATGGACAGATATCGCCTCGTCATGCCACCAACGCTTTTCGTCGTCCTCGCTACGCCATTCTGGAAGCTCGCACATACCCTCTTCTACATGAATTGGTATCTTGGTACAGCCGTCTACTGCGGTGGCATCTTTGGATACGTCTGCTACGATCTTACCCACTACTTTTTGCATCACAAAAAGTAAGCATTCCCCCCCTCCCAGGATCATTGCCTTGTAATGAAGATATTAACTTGTAATAGCCTGCCATCATACTATCGTGAACTCAAGAAATACCACCTCCAGCATCATTTTGCAGACTATGAGAACGGATTCGGTGTTACTAGCAGATTCTGGGATCGGATATTCGGTACAGAGTTGCCACCACTCCCGCAAAAGACCGCCTAATGCTGTTCAAAGCGACAGCATGAATCACGGTGAAATCTTGAACAGTGAAGGACTACACTTTTTTCGTTTGTGAATATTATAACTCCGTTTGTTTTCGGTGGGTGGATGGCGAGGAATTATGTATATGAATCTCTCTTCTTAGTCGTATTTTTTGGCATAGGAGGCATCAGTGGGGACATTCATGGCAATTGGGGCGTGTTGTGGTATGATTGTTTTTACGCATTTATGGATGCTTTTTTTTAGCCTGGTAGATATATTATATGATAATAATGTATAATCGAATGACAATCTTTATATATATATATATGAATGGATACAGTCTAGTTAAAAGGTAGTTTTTATAAAGTAGTTTTGCTCAAAAGTGCAAGTTAATTTGCGTAGATAGCTTGTATCTACCCGATCTCGGATCTTATACTGAAGTTCATGATGATAAACTCCTCATTTCTTTCCTTCTTGAGGGTTATAGTTTGAAGCTTGTGAGCAATCAGATGGGTGGTGATACCAATATTAGCCTCGAATCCAGGCCCTCGTTACAAAGGATACATCTCATGATGTCATATCCCCAACTCCAAATGCGTTGTGCGATGTTGCAAATATACAAGTCGCCATCGCCGTCTACAGTACTCTAGTGCCGAGACTGCGTCTACAGCACAGTTAAAAGGCTGATCTTATAATCTGACCAACCATGAAAGGATAATCAATTCCAACTTCTTTATACTGGTATCTTGAACCCCCCCATTCTCAGAGCCTCCACTTTGTACACCCGTAATACACCAGGTATACATATCCCGATATCCCCAAGAAATGGAGCGTCTTCCGATCGAGTTACTGGATGGGATTGCATGTCGATTGTCCTCGGCGGATTTGAAATCGTTGGCTCCTGTTTCTAGTAGATATCGGGATGTATGTTACCGATATCTCCATACGACGTTGCAATTCACGTATTCGGCGCCAA
Organism: Arthrobotrys entomopaga; assembly: GCA_012184315.1. Lineage (NCBI taxonomy): Eukaryota > Fungi > Ascomycota > Orbiliomycetes > Orbiliales > Orbiliaceae > Arthrobotrys > Arthrobotrys entomopaga. The sequence continues at coordinate 57,495 of LDDX01000024.1, forward strand.
CGGGAGAGATAGAGCTAAGGTGTGATTTGCGAAAGTATGAATTCTATGTTAGGAATGCGGTACATGTACGGTAAGTTTCTCCAACATTGTTTCCCTTGGATATCTACTTCATATTTGTCTCGCAAACCAGATGCCGTCCTGGTCCCGCAAAGGATTTCATATGTATATCGGATCAGGCTGATCGGAAACTAGAAAACTCCGGTTGACAATCGGTGGCACAACTTCACTAGACGACCTCACAGGTCAGGAGCTCATGAAACAGAGCCTCGTTCATAAAAACAGTGTGACCAAGCTCCTCGAGCCGTTTGAGAGACTGGAGAGCCTCGATGTCACGGAATATCGGATGAACGCGCCCTGGTTTTTCGATCTGGTGAAAACCCAATTGGAATCGAAACACATGCTGAAAGAGCTCAGCTTGACTCCCAACATTCTCAACCTGTGCAGGGGGCACATTGATACGAGCGAAAACGACGACGTGGATATGGGTATTCCGTTGAGGGATACTGCGGTGGCGAGGATCAAGAGGTTAAAGTTGACGTTCAGAGCGAACGAATACGATGCTATTAATTCCAAACGGGCGGCTAAATGTATCGAGATCGTAGCCGGGTTCGCAAGATCGACGGAGACGGTGGAGACCCTGGTTTTCGATGGGATTTTACCTTGGTATCCGCGTCCTACCAGACGGTTATCACTACCTCATCTCACTACATTTCTCATCCATACCCTGGTGTATTCTGAGCCTCCGGTGCCAAATATCGTTTACGGTTTGATAGAACCCGAAACGCTCTCGAACGTGCGTGTACATTCGGTTCTCAGACATGAACCTTGGGGTAACGCGAGTGAAGTAAGCTAGTATACCGCCCACGAGATTGAATATTGCTAAAACAGTAAGGCGGTATAACTGACTGTATATTAGTTACTAGAACAGTTTGAGCGCTTCCCAAACCTCGAAGAACTCCATATCTACCATTCCTACGATCTTATGGACTGCACGGCCTGCGGAAATACACACAAAATACTCCACGTCGAGGTCTTGCCAGCTTGGGGAGACACAAGGATTCTGACTCAACATTTGAATAAGCTGAGGGTTTTGAAATGGTACAGCTCTGATTGGCAAGTTCTGCTTTTTCAGTATCATATCGCGCGAGACCCGGGGCAAGCGCCAAAGTTAAGGTTGGAGAGATCGAAATTCGAAACGATTGAAAGGAAGGGTTTGGAGGCTTGTTTTGATTATCATGGGACGCATGAAGTTCTAGATGTTATTGGGGAGAATATTAGTCCCAACTTGAAGGATCCGTTGGATTTCACCTCTCTTCCGCCGAGGATAAATTGGATGGATTTGCATTTATTCAAACGAGGGAGCTTGGGGTATGGGGTTTTGATTTGAAACAACCAGGTCAATGGGAACTAGTTGTCTACTTGCGATATTTCAGCTAACTCTATTAATTAGGTTCCAAACAGCGAGATATGGGTGTCCCGAGCTCGCAGGGTAGCGGTTTTTGTGAATATCATCGAATCCTTTTTTATATAGCTTACTATAAGGCTGCGTATCGACATCTACTATAACCAACTAAACCTCAATGTACCTTCCTAAACGCTTCTCGTATGAATTTTTACCACCAAAAGTAAGAAGGTGAATGAGAGAGGTTCATAACATTCATTCTTCGTTTTCAAGGTTGTCGTATTCGATTCCCGCCGTCCTGAGAACTAGAATATCTCAAACTTCACGAGACTTAACTGTTGAAATGCATACACCACCACCACCACCACCACCAGAGCGCTCTTACCGTTACCCATAACCAGTTGATATCTATATCATTCGATTCAGCTCTCCGGCCTCTATCACATATTTATTTTTTATATTCCCACAGACTATTATTATCACACAATTACAAATACAATTTTAATATTTTTTTACAATCAATCTGTTATATAATCAAATTATTATTGATTATTTTTAAAACTAATCAATATTAAATATACATATCTTTTATGATTAGCAACAAGATTATAAAGTATAGCTAAACTTATCTAGCTGTAATTATAATATAATAAAACTCATTTTATTACGTTTTTACTTTATTTTATTTTCATTTTTATTTTCTTTTGATTTTTTGATTTTTGTTTATTAGTAATTTATACAATAAGCAGAGAAGCCCCCAGCCAAAATTGGCCATATGGGGTAGCAACCTAGAAGTTGCTTACACACACACACATGCCAATATCCGCGACAATGTGTAAAAAGTGTGTGATACTGATGTGCTGATAGCTAACAAATTTTAATAGAGTTTCAGTTATACATGCAAACCCCAGTCCCAGCTCTCCATGGATCCGTCTCATTTTTCATCTTCATCTTATGAATATCTCAATTACCCATGAACTTGAGATCTGACTGTGAAAACTTCCTTTCGGATTTTTTCTCTCGCTTTCTTACCATATTGTATCACCTAAACTCAACTCACAAGTTGCTATCCAGATTCTGTGACTTGTGTTACTGATATGTAGAGGTGGAACCGGTATGTATCAGTGGGTGAAAGTAATTCACTAGCACTATATGCTCTAAGTATCTCCGTTCTGGCAAGTGATGCATGATGTCAAGCTTTAAGAGCTGACAAAAAGGCTTACTAAAGCTTGGTAAAAGTCAAGAGCTGGAATGTTGAATACCACTTATCACTAGCGCTAGCACGTTAAAGTGCGTGATAATAATGTGTTATACAAACCTATGTGTTAGGATATCTTAAGGATTGCATGATATGATATTTACGAAGCAGCAGTTCCGTTGTCAGAAACCCTCCTTGTGCACAATATAATAATTATGGGCTCGGGAACATTTCCCTTGTTATCATCAATCCATTTTTCATAAGATCTTAAGAAAGATGATGGCCGTCGTAATTCCAACGTGTACGGGACGAAATCGCCTGATCCACCGAAATATCGAAGCCTGGAATTCGAACAACACTTTAACTGGATCTCCTTCGCTCGCCGAAATGGGAAAGTCACCGTATGTGGCTAGATCCTCGATTGATATAGAGTGGGAATGGGTTCACTTCCACCAGAACTACTCCTTCAGATCATTGAATATCCGATTCTAACGGACCACGATAAAAAAAAATATCCCTCGCTGCTACATGTCGCTCACTCAAAGATCTTGTGTGTATTTTTTATAAACAATATAATAACTCTCAGACGACATGGAAGAAATACTTATATTGACAAAAAAGAAATTGAGTAGATGATTAGAAATGAAGTAAGCAACTATGGTATTCCACTGTACGAACTTTAAATTAAACTAATTTCCTGACTCAAATGGTTAAAGAGAAGCGGGCGTAATCCACTCAGCTTGCTTTGGAAACAATGACTGTATGTGTGACCTCTGCTTCTTTTGTTTTGGTTGCTGTTATAGTAGCCGTGACAGATTGCAGGATAGTTTGGTGGGTCACAACAAGGGCTACCGTCTTAGTGGAAAGGAACCCCCCTGCAGCGCCGCTGTCTTCCTTGGGTTGTTTATTTTTTGTGCGACTTGGACAACACTGATTTCGTCTACCTGTGCCATTGCGGTAGCTTGGAGCTAGAGCTCTTTTTCCAATATCCATACGATCGTCAAGGTGATTGGTATCACAATCATCCACAGAGTCGTCAAGGTCGCCAGGGTCCCTATAGAGGTACGGATTTGAGGAGTAGCAATCGTAATTCTCTTCATCATCAGAGTAATACAAGGGTACATCAGGGGGTGGCCATACTCCCGACCATACAATCTTGATATCTTTATCGCGCCGAGACGTATATGCATCGCTGTAGAGTTTATCGATCGCCTGCTTTGTAGACCAACTCGGGTTCCCAGAAAGGTGGTTCGCTAAAATACTACAAACTATGGGATTTGCTGACTCGTTCGTTAATTCCATTGTAATATTAAAAAAGAAAATTAGCCAGAAGAACATATAGTATAACTTTTTGCTTGAAGTAGGTGAATCGATCAAAATGTTCGAATCGAATCGAACCTGAAAGACTAGAAGGAACGGGAAAGCTTACCGAATGAGATTCCGCTTTTTGTTTCAGTAGTCTCTTCCGGAACTTGTTCTCCATCAGGCTCAAATGTGAACGTGGGGACCGAGATATCAATTGCAAGCCCATAAGCTTTTATGAAGTCTGCCTTGGACCAAGAGATAAGAACTCCATCGTAATCAATGCTACCAAGGACTACCAGGTTATCAATAGAACCACCTCGCTTCGCAGGAAAAGGTGCTCGCTCATCAATTGGTCTTCCCTAAAAATAACAATTAAAAAAAAAAAGAGAGAGAGAATTAGTATTTGCAACCGCCCTACGATAAGGAATATGCTAGTCTCGGTTCCCAGTCCCACCATTTGCATTGCGAGGAGGAGTTGCCTGGTCTCGCAATTATAGAGTTGCCCACACTTTGGCAACGAACATCGTCTGGGAACGAGACTAGGAATATGCTACATGGACGGGTTGGAGCTTACTTTCCAACCATTTCCAACACCGGTTACCATTATGACATTCTCGCGCTTGCTGAGATGGCTAAATAAAATATCTAGAAGCTCTGACTTTGCTTGAATAAACCTTTTTTCCTGTTTAGTTAAAACATCATCAGGGTATTCTTCTAGAACGTCGCCCAGTCTATGATCAAAGAACACCTCACTTAAATTAATAATCGCTTTAAACTGGGGGTTCCGGCTCGTTTCTTTATCTATTCTCTCAAGAACCTGAAATAGTAGGTCTATGTTATATATATCATATGCGTTATCGTTCCGATCATAGTTCGCCGCTATCCAAATATTCGCTTTTCGTGCGAATCCAACCTCTTTGTCGATAATCTTTGAAATAACGTGGGTTCCGTGGAAATATTCGGACTCTGGAAGGCCCATTGAATAGAGGCCCCAGGCGCGACGGTCAGTTTCAGCTAGAGGCCCGCGGGGGAGAAACCAGTCTTTGAATTGATTGTTGTCGAACGCGTGCTGGAATGTTGGTAGTTCATCTGCGTGATCGGCGAAACCATCGTCCACGACAAATATGTTGATATTTTCCCCTTCTGTATCCTCGATCCAAGGTTGATCGATATGGGAAAAGGGGGGCCTTCCATAAAATCCATAGTCAGAATCAAGACCATCCTCATCCCTTTCTACTGCGGCTCGCTTTTTAAAACCATGGTCCTGGGAATAGTCATCAAGGTGAGGCCCGTGGTAGCCCATGTCTTCATAGGGATCCTGCGAGTAGCTTGTGTATGGGTATAACTTTTCCTCATAATGATCCATTCTGTGCCATAATGTGTCAATAAGATCAAGTATAGTCCATGACGAAAGCTACATCCGGTGTTTATGCATTGTGTGATCTCAGTATTAGTATTCATTTATAAGACACGTGTTCTTGAAGCGTCAATGCAAGACAATGCATGTATGTACGCCATGCATGCATGGCCATATGGATTGAGAATTAAAAACATCGCAATCCACACTATAACCCATTTCATGGATTCAACCTGACTATGTTTAAAGACTGGAGTAGGTATGAGTACTTACATACTGGATAACCTCGGGAGCAGCTGCTTTAGACTCCTTCTGAAGAAAATTTCCCAGCGATTTATATTGACCTTGAACCAATATAAAAGGGGTCCCTACGTCTTTATACGTCGGAACCCACACATCACTGTAAGGTTGTGATGGTTGTAGAAGTTTTTGAAATGCGAATTCTATCGCTACAATTTTTTCATCATCTTTCCAACAAGTTTGTTTGAGAAAAAGCACCAACACTATCGTTGAATCTTTAACAAAGGACTCTGCGTGGGCGTTACCGCCGAACAATCCAATATAATGTTCATTATCATTCGCTGGGAGAGCTAATGTATTGCTGAGAAAATATAAAAACAGGTAGAAAATCCCTAATAGACGCATACTGTAACTCAATGGCAGATTTTCTCGACGGCTTTTCGCGAGCCGTGGTAGAATCGAATTTTAGTTGTCTCCGATTCGAAAGCGAGGTTAGTATGACAGGTGGTTGTCTCGTAAACCAGCCACGCAGCATAAAGACAAGTGAGATTGTAACTTAGCGTATGATATATTATTTGCTTAGACCAAAAATCATATGCTTCTAGGAAGTAATATAAGAAAGGTGGCATGAAAGTGGATTGCCTTGAGAACAGGTGATATCTAGGGGGATTTTATTTTCAGAGACCTTACTATGGAGTAGGATTGGTCTCGCTGAGCCAGACTCTGACGCGTTGAGTAGGATGGATTGTCTCGTATACCAGAAGCTCAACGCGAAGAGGGTGGATCTAGAAAGATTTTATATGAATAGCAATAGGGGATGGGGTTATGTTACCCCAGGAACCTTAATTTTCGAACAGTATTTTTACACCAGCATTTAGAGGCTATGGCGAACGGATACATCTTAAGGTTATATTGTTTTCTCTGATACTTTCGTGTCCTCGGGGGTTTTGATACTTCATTGATACCGATAAGGGATCGATTCGATAGCTAGTTAGAGAATTGCTTTGGTTAATTTTAAATATTTTATTATAAAGTTGTTTGAACGACAACGTTCAACGGTTATAAAACACCCACACCAACCTTCAAGTACATGGTTTAAGATTGGTTTCAGGATCTATTCAGCCTCCAAATTCTCGTATGTTAAAGAGTTTCTTGCGCAAATTGATCCTTTTGGATACGAAATTAAATTTGTGGTTAATCTCAAGGAGGATAATATATATATATATATATCGAATTTAAAAAAAAAGGGCGTGAAGTTTCGATGCTGGTTTGATGGAATAAGAACAAATTTGCAAAATGCTACTACCCTTTGCTGCTGAAATGTCCATACAAGACCAGTTACTACCATAGAGAGTAAATTTATAACGGTCTTTTATAATGGTCTGACGGCATCTGGCTTGCAAGACGAAACGGTCTTTATATTAGTGATTGCAACCTGACAAGAGGGCAGGGCAGGTGCGCGTTGGTGTAGTGTTATTTCTTAATGCTGAGCCAGGCGCCACCCAACCTCACCCTCCACACTAATCGTCCACTCTGCCCTGCCTCCTAGTCTCAAGACTACATTTATATGCGGAACTAGAAGATGGCTAGGGGGTTGGATATAAGCATGGACAGAGTTGTTTTCAACAGTTAACTGTGTATTTGTTCAAAGGCTTTTTGGCAGAGAAGAAATATGTAATCTTGCAGGTTATATTATATTATCGCTTCACGTTCTATTGTAAATTTTAGGACTTCTTTTGATAGCATGAGCTAGTATACTACCCCAACCAACAATCTAACCTACTGGCAAGCAAGACAACTAATTAAGTGTACATATTCTGATCCTGCTAGGCCAATCAGTATCTGAGAATTCAATCTGACTATAATACCTGTGGGCTATGATCATATATATATATGAGAGCAGCATTATTGTGTATAGTCGTGCATAGCCCGTTATAAATTGCAAAACGTTTCAAACTAGCCTCATAACCGAAACCGATTGCTAAGTAACAAAGTCCACAAAGTTGTTCGTTGCGAGGCTCGGTTTTCCATTTGAATATGAGTAAAATAAGCTGTTGAAGTGTACTTAGGTTTATATAGTTCCTTACTTGACCATGCAAAGGAACTTTCGTGTTTTGAGATACATCTCACAGGTCTATTTAAGTAGTAGCTACGAGCAACAACAACTCTTTTCCTGTCGTCTGGAAAATACTCCTACGGCAATCGGCGGCGAAACCGTTTATCTCAAATCCCTGTCCATAAACCCCGGTACTGAACAAGAATGTCGTTTGGTGGGGTACGCCATGAAATGACAATGAAGTGGCACGAATTGCACTTTTCGAATATATCTTTTTAAAATTTAAATGTCGTCTGAACGGATTTTTTGTTTCTTTGTGAATGGAAGGGTCACGTTGGTAAAGACAGGGGAGCGAATGGGATGTGACAAAGAGGTGCATATATATGCATACCATTATGGTATATCACGACAAGGGTGAGGCCAACCCAAAAATCAGCCGCAGATATGTGGCGGTTTTTTTAGTCTCGGGGACGGGGAAATTTTTTTGGGTGTGAAGCGAAGATTTCAACCTTGGTGGAGGATCTCGCCTCGCAAGACTGAATCGTTCGTGAAAGGAGCATATGTAGTCTCGGGGACGCTAATTGTTACCCTGAGAGCTAGAGAAGCAATCCAACAGCCTGATCGAGGACGCCCCAGACCAATCGAGGACAAGGGTATATTCGACAAACAAAGAGAAGCGCTTAGCAAAACTGAAGAAAGTCAAAGGTGAAAGCGAAAAGGAAAAAAAATTTTACAGTATGACTTTTTCACAATTGTAGCTTCGGAAAAAAAATCCTGTCCTTTTGAGACAGAATGCGAAAAGTGAGGCAGGTGATCTAAGAAGATATGTACCGAGACGAGGAATGGAGACGAGGGGTTTAGCGACCCCCCGGTTGCACTTGGTACGACGAGAAAGGGAGAGAGGCAAATGCACGATGATATAACTTGTGCAGGGACTACGAAATCACACTGACCAGGTAAGAGACAGAATGAGAACCTCCACGTTGGAACCCGAGAATCGAGACATTCCACGTTGGACATGAGCAATAGGAGTCACAATATTATTGGGGGGAAAAAATGCGCCTTTACTGCACGGTGACTTGGTGAGAATGGAATGTGAAGAAAAAGGAGAGAGTAACAAGATCTAGACGAGTCTTCTTAGCTTCAGGGTTCACGTACGGGTAAAAAGAGAGATACAATTAATCGAGAGAAAGATTTTTTTTTTCTTCTCTCGCCGTGGCGGCCCCATGTATGTACAATATGCAGCTGTTAATTAGTGTCATGCATAGTTATCGGCCTGCATGAAATTAAGGTATCAGTATCATGAATCGATTACTTAAACGATCGATTCGATCAATCAATCGAATATTGATCGTTTGTCCACCTCAGAGGGTCTTAAATTTTACTTTTTTTTTGGAAACAGAAGGTGGCATTTGCAGCGATTGGCTGGGTGCAAGCGCTCACCTGCGTAGCAGAATTCTATACTCCGTAGAGACGACTGATTAGCGGGTGTCCATATCCTTATTACCACCCTCCTCCTCTCCTCCTCTCTTTCTCTCCTTCTCTGAACAGATCCAGAGGTAGTCTTGATACCGGATTGATAGATCCGTCTGTGTCACACGACGTTGACTGACGAGGGAAACGGTGTTCCGAATCGGCCCAGGCTTTGAAGGATCCTTCAATCCTAGGATTGCATTCGATTATTATTAAGGTTGACCCGGGCGAGTGAGTGGTCAGTCAGTCGGTGGCTGAAAGCTTGACCACCCGCCCAGCAGACAAAGGCGCATCTCTCCCATTCCATTCCATCCTGGTTATCCTGACAGTAAAGACGAGGGGGTGCTAGCTGGTGATGATGCCGGTGATGGGATCGTAATAGCTTCATCAGAGCACAGCCACCTTCCGACAACAGGGGTATTCGTCTTCTTCTTCTTTTCCTCTCTTTCTTCTTTTATAAAAGAATCGAACATTCCATCGTCTCGAGATCCTCTTCAAATCAAGTCATATCCACTTTCTACCTATTCAAGTAATAAAAATATCATCTACTTTTCTTTTTTTTTTTTTAATTAGAAAATACTTGAGCTTTGTTGGAGTCTACTAATTATCGTGTTGTCACTCACTTCAATCCGTCAATCTGGCTCCCTCCATCGTCATCTCCTCCCCTTACCCTTCCTCCCCTTCTCTCTCGCCGTCTTCTTCGCCCGACCTTCTCCACCTCGACACCGCCGTCCAAAGTGGAGACCTCTCGCGGCCTAACATTCCCGTCAATCTGGCGAACCTTACCAGTCCTCCGGCTTTCCAGGTCATAACCCTGGTACGATTTATCTCCCCTTACCCGTCACACGACACCTTTATAACAAGACGGATGCTAACATGCTTATGACTCGAATTGTAGGGAGCTGGAGGAGGACCTAGCGAGGAAGGTGTCACCGGCTTCCTCGTGCGATCCACCGCCACGGACTGGACACCGGCTTCCATCCTCGCCGTCGACGCCGGTTCCCATCTCGCCTCCATCATCAAGATCCTCGAAGCCACCTCCTGCGGCCGACATCCGACAACTCCAACCACTCCCAATTCTTCCAAACGCCGTGCTCCCTCCCTTCCATCAGTCATCAACAGTAGTAATAATAGCGGCAATCACAGCTTCAGCTTCAACGCCCGAGGTCTGACTCTACAACAGACACCTCCTTCCCACTTCCATGGCGCCGACCTCCCCTTCAAGACAGCGCGTGCCAATGCCGCCCATATCTTTCGAGAACTCATCGGAGGTTATTGCATCACCCATCCTCATCTCGATCACATCTCTGGCCTGGTAATAAACACGGCCGGTATGCTCCCTCACAACGCTAAGAAGTCGATCGCCGCTCTCCCTCCGACGATAGAAGCGCTCAAAACCCACATCTTCAACGACATCATCTGGCCGAATCTCACTGATGAAAACGGTGGCGTCGGTTTCCTCACCTATCAACGATTGGTGGATGCCTCTGTGGTAGACGGAAAGATTGAGTACCGCAAGATTGTCGACGGTTTGTCGGTGCAAGCCTGGCCCGTTTCCCACGGTCACTGCATGCACAACCACACCCACCGCGGGAGCGACGCAGCGATGATTGCAGACGATGCTGAAATGTTGACCCGTGATAAGTCAATGTCTCTTCGTGCTGCAACCGGTCTGGTGAAACGACAAACCTGGCAAAAGAAATGCGTCTACGACTCGTCATGCTTCTTTATCAGAGACGACTACACCGAGAAGGAAATCCTAATCTTTGGAGACGTCGAGCCGGATTCGGTGTCAATCTCGGAGCCCAGAAGGAACGTCTACATTTGGAACTACGCAGCGGAGAAGATGCACAGAGGGGTTTTATCGGCGATATTTATCGAATCCAGCTACGACATTCACCAGAAGGACGAGTTTCTCTACGGACACATGACGCCTCAACACGTGATTGAAGAATTACAGGTGTTGGCGAGCAAGGTTTTGCTGCACCGGGAACGTGAGGCGCGACGGTTCTCCATGCCGCTTAAGAAGCGGAGGACTAACGAGCAGCGACCCACTGATTCAATCATGCAGATTGATCCGTTCGATGCATCATATTTTGCGAGTATGAGTGCCTATAATTCCGATAACGAGAGCGATATCCCAAGATCACCGACGGACGTAGAGGGTTTGCAGTCAACATCATCTTACGATCGACGGCGGTCTTCGAATACCAAGAGGGGACGAAGCGAGGAAGCAGGTAGCATTGGCAGCGGTGCCAGTGCGAGCGGGATGGAATATACCTCCGCACCTGCAACTGTATCTCCGATAGCCAACGGTACGGGATCTGTGGATAACAGTTTCCCATTACGAGGACTGAGAGTGGTCATCATTCACGTTAAAGACGATTTTGATGACGACAAGGACGTCCGACAGAGTATATTGAACAATTTGAGAAAATTGGAAGAGAAGGCAGGGTTAGGGTGTACGTTTGAGTTGGCGGAGAATGGCGGCTCCACGTTTTTTTAAGTTGGAGTTTTTGTTTTTTTATAACTTTTTTGATTCCCTGGACAAACTTGAGGCGAATTGGGCATTGCTTATTGCTTCTTATTTTCTTTTCGATTGGTAAATATATATATCCCTTGTCTTTTTTTTGGAGAGTATTCTTCGAGTCTGTTTGATGTTTGAATGCCTACTACTTTTTTTCGATGTACATACTTTTCATGATTACCTTTTTTTTTGGACACGTTTTTTTTTATATATTTTTATTATGCGGAGTTTAACGGTTGGTTTTATTTCTTTTTTTTCAAATTCTTATTTCTTTTTCTTTCAGCACGAGGAGTGTATACCCTAAATATACCTGGACGGTTTGGGGGGGGGGCTGGCTGGATGGATGGCGAGCTATAGTGTGAACTTGAGTATCAAGCGATATATATGTGCCTATGTACCCACATGCTGATATTGAAGGCACGACTGCTCGCGGGTTATTCAAGTTTTGTTTTTGGAAATTGAAATCTTTTTTGAACTTTGAGCCGTCGTCGGCGTCGACATTTCAATTTTTTTTTTTTTTTTCTCCCGAATATATGTGAGAACCTGCAGCCAATTCGGCGTCTGGCAACGAGACTATGTGAATATGTGTAGTACATATTTGCAACAATTTGAATCATCTCGAAACTACGCATACCGATTATATATATCTCGAAACCGCGCAAAACTTCAGTCATAAGCCATCATGGAGACGCATTTGGAAAGCATGGCATTTTTTCAACAGCCATTGTCTTGCCCACGTTTTCAAATTGTGGCAGTATCTCGATACTCTGCATCCCGCCAATATAATCTAGATTCTGCAATATCAAAAAAAAAAAAGAGAAAGAATCTAAGCCCTAGGGCGAGCGTTCAAAGTAAACCAATCACTATTCATTCCCAAGATGTTTCTCAAAATCAATACCACCCTCCTCATACTACTACTCCCCCTCACAACCCTCCCCCTAACCTCCGCCTGGAGTTTCGAACTGGTAGAATCAAGATCAACCAAACAACATATCAACCCCCCACAAACCGTCCTCACGGGTATCAAACCCTGCAGAACCCTATCCCTCAACCTCCCCACCGAAGATTACCTCCAAGGAATCCGAATAACTCAACCAACACTCACAACCACGGCACCACCCACACCACTTTCCGAAATGACGGTGGGTTATATCGGATTCTGGGGGAACGAAGCATGCCGTGGCCTTCCCAGGATAATCATACATTTCTACAACGACCGTGGTACGAAACAATGGTTCATGGAGGACCCCGTGCGGGAGGCGTTGTTGAAGGTCGGGTTCGAGGGGGCGTATGATGAGATTGTGGACGGGTGGAGCTGGGGACAGGTTTTATTCGGGGATGAGGTGTTTGACGGGTCGATTCCGCCTGGGGCTGTGGCGATGCAGAGACACGCGTGGGAGGGGGCGGATGGGGTTATTAATGGTGGGTTTGGGATTGTGGAGAATGCTATCAAGGTTAGGGATTTTATACCGGGGAGGGAAGATGTTGATGACGGTGGGTTTGGGGTTGGGGGTGATTGGGAGGGGTTTGGGGAGGGGCAGGTGGTTGGGAATATGGTTTTGGGGATGAAGTGGTCATTGTTGACGCCTACTTTGGAGGATTTGCTGGATGTTAAGAACGGGCGGGAGGTTCCGAGGGGGAGGATAGATCGTAAGGGTAATTCGGTGAGGATGATTCCGCAAAAGGAAAAGCCAAAGCCAAAGGATGTCGTCTTACCACCAGCGGAGGAGGAGCCGCCGGTTCGGAACACGGAGGAGGCGTTCAAGAAGGATTGGAGTGATACTGTTGACGAGGCGAATAGACGGGTGAGGGAGGCACTGGCGCAGCAGGAGGCTATAGTACAGCAACAGGCCATGTATCGTGCCGCTCAGGAACAAGCTCAGCGACAGCAGATGGCGTGGGCGTATATACAACAAAGAGCGGCTATGGAACAGATGCAGATGCAGATGCAGCAGAACCAGATGGGTAATTATAATACTAACTACCAGCAAGCATACCAGTTCGCGCAACAGCCCAGTTATAATCAGAACCAACAGCTGCAGCAGCCGGTCGACACGGCTCCCGTGATCCGCGAGGACATGGAGGCCAATCTGAACGCCTTGGTAGCGTACTGGGAAACAGCAGGTTTGCCGTACGAACTCCTCATTGGGATGTTGAGCAAATTAGACGCCAACGTACTGGATCAGTTACTGGGTGATAACGAACATCACTGGGAAATCGGCAATATCGCCACGGCTCTGTGGACGCTTTATATGCGGCAGATGGCAGCCTTTGAGAGCATCGATCCCAGAATATCGTTGATCACACCGCAGCGATACGGACAACTGTTGATGAAGAACTTTTTGGACTCTTTGGAAGGGGAGAATGATCAGTCGCCGCAGATTGCGTTATTGTTGGGGCTTATCAGAGCGCATGGTGCTTATGAAAGGTTTACGGGCGCGTGGGACACCCAAGGCCAAGGACCGAGTATGATGCCTTCGTATTTCCAAGGTCAGGATGGAGGAGGGATCAAGGAGGAAAATATTGAAGAAGAAGGAGGGATGGAGTTTGAGATTCCTCCGTTGGATCCGCAGTACCAGTATCAGTATCAGCAGCAGCAGCAACAAGACGTAGCCGGGCAGAACGAAGAGCCAGAGGAGGAATGGATCTCAACGGCGATAGAAGAAGAAGAACCGAGGCAGGAATAGCTACAATTAAGGCGATGTTAAATACTTAAGTATATAGCCGTGTACACCATCTACTTTTTTTTATTGAGAAACTTAGTATTAAATGAAGATTTGAAGAGTTATAATATTATAAACACTGCTAGGCTTGCCCGTCAGGTAATAAACATTCAAACAAATCTATCATTCCACATGATATTGAAGAAAATGTAATTTAAATGCAAAAACATCTCGATAAGTCTATAATATATATCTCAGGGTATCTCCTCCGTAAGCTGCTGCAAAACCTTCTGATACAATGAAATTAATCTCTGACTGTGCGACTGAAACCCCACACGCTGGTCATGATCTGATATCCGCCTTCGAGCGGACGAAAGGTCATCCGTCAGAGCTCTCCTCACTCCGCCAAACCGAACGGGACTGCCCACGTTCTCCGGAATGAAAACTCCCTTGGCAGCACACAACACTCGCAGCAGATCCGACACCGCGATGCCCAGCTGCACCCCGCACACACATATCACACGCAACCAAAACGGATTATGCGATCTCATCCCGTCCGCCGAAAGAGCAGTATATACCTCCCGTAACGGTATCAAACTCGCCTCCGGTGTTCTCGAAGAGGAAACAGGCGGTAACGGGATCTGTGTCTCCGAGCTTCTCTTCAAAATCTCATGACCGAGTAGTAACACCGCAGCAGCGTATAATTCCGGGTTCAGCTGCGTTGCGAGCTTGGAAAACTCCAGCACGGCTTCGATGGTGGTGTAATCACAACAGCAGACTTCGAGGATACACCACGGTCGTCGCAGGATGGATAGTAACGTCTCGACCGCGCTGTTCTGACCTACGATGCAATGATGCTGGGCGATGGCGGCGTTGACGAGGAACCAAGGTAACCGAGGGTATTTGCTGTTCGGGTCCTCATTCATCGATGAAGCGGAGGGAAGCGAGTGGAGTTTTTCTTTGGGGATATCAGAGAGTTTGAAGTATATCGGGATGGTCTCCTCGACTCGGCTGGCCGCCTGTTCTAGTTGTGCTAGAAGGGATGGGCATTTTTGGAGTCGTTCGTCCAAAGTTTGGCCGAGTGATGCTATCGAGTAGATTGCAAAGGTCCCTCCCTGGAGACCTGTTCCGCCGCCTTTGTCGAATTTGGCGCAGAGTTGAGCTGGGGAGGTGGTGATGATGTTGTTGTTGGCGCCGAGGGAAGCCAGGGTGAGGGGGTGGGTCATCGCACTAATTTATATCAAATCTACGCTGCAATTTGATGAATTTGGTTATATGCCGGCGAGGTGACTATTTACTTAAAAAATATATATCACCGCCAGAATAGAGAAATAGGAATGCATTAAATTGCAAAAGTCACGAGAGAAAAAAGCGAACTGCGCCAAAAGGCAGACTTTTTCATCTTTTGAACTCGGTCGACTTGAATCCAACCAAGTGAGTCGAATTAATTCGACTGGTGCAAATATTAATATGCAGAAGGGAGAGCTTCGCCACACTGCCCACTGCCAAAGCTAAAGGTCGGAGCTAGAACTTTCCCGAGTTAACCGATTGCAAGGCGCTTCATCGATACATCTGGAATCGAAAGCTCAATTGACATTTCAACTAGCTATACTAGAGAGGTTGAGTATCCAAGTGAGACCGAGCTTCCGAGATATATATCTACTTTAGTACTTAAGCACTTAAGTAGATTGAAGGTTGACATCGATTCGCTGATATCACAGCTGATATTAATATACTTAAGTATATTAATAGGCCATGCAGGTTTCCCCAAACGAGCGAGCGACATGCACGCCAAATCCTTCTTCAGACGCCGCCCGCCTCCTTGTTTTCTTTCCTTCTTTTTTTTTTTTTTTTTTTTTTTTTTACTAAGCCCGACAGGTTCGTTGATTGACGGAGGGAAGGAAAAAGGGAGAAAGGAAGAGGGGTCGTCGTAGTAAATTCTCAAGGCCCGATTATAATTCGTCGCATCTACATATCAATACTGAAGGAGTACCCGCTATATACTTAAATATATATACTTGAGTATTTATTGTCTCCTCAATCTTATCCCGACCTTCCTTCCTTCCCGCATTCCAAGCCAACCGAGTTAAGAGGTGCACCGTGTGTGCGTGTTTAGCGAGAGTCATGCCCGTCGTCTCCCACTTCAAATACATTCCCGCCTTCGCTTCCCTCGCGCAAGCTAAACTCCCCTTCCCCGACGGCGACCCGTCAGCCCAGTTGAAAAGCGACAATGAAGTCACTTTCGACCCGCTCGCCGTCGCCGCCATCCTCTACAACCCACGTGCCGACCTCAGCGCCGCCAAACTCTACCTCCAACTCGACCGCGACGTCTACAAATGGCCGCACACGATGATGATCGGTGGTACCCTCCCGCCGATGAACACCCTCGTCGCCCACCTGAGCACGGGCATCACATCCATCCACCCGGCCATCACCATGTGCCAGAACGACGTCAAGCTCATCCCCGTCCGCTCCGACATGATCTTTAAAGAACTCCCCATCAACACCAGCAATTACCGTATAAACGATCTCGTGGAGTTTCGATCCTCGCAGAGACCCGGTAACGATTTCATGGTCGTGAACGTCGACGACATGAACAAACCGGCGGATTTTAAAAGAATCAGAGCGTGGCCTGGGAGGGTGGCGTTGGGGTTCATCGGACTCCTAACGGGACTGTTATTACTCGCCGGTGTCGCGTTCGGGGTTTTGACGGCGGATATCTGGGCTGCCACTTTATTCTTCTTTTACGGAACGCATTGGGTCGCGTCGACGTGCGTGGCATACACCGAGATGGTGCGTACGGATGTCAAGGGGGTTATCTACGCTGATGCCAGCACGCGGTATGCGGTTTACCAACGTCCCGAGGGTGGTACGGTGGTGTTTAAGGGTCAGAAGGAGACGTTGGAGAAGTGGGCTAGAGGGACACTGGAGTTCAACAAGACGGCGTTTGCTAATTTCGTTCACTGGTTTTGGATGTTGAGCGGGACCATGGCCGCTGTGGCTTCGGTCGCGTGTATGGTCAATATGAGGGGTTACATGCAGTTGGGGTTTCTCGGGGTCTTGTTGTATTCGTCGCTGGCGGAGATTCTCGCCACTCAGTTGTCTCGAAGTTTGCAGACAAAGTTCAAGGGCACGATCACGCATAGTTTGGTGGATGATAATCTCTTTCGAACAACGGGGATCATCAGGGCTACGATTGAGGTTCCTTATAACTGTCGTCTGAAAGGGTTGAATTGGCTCGAGCTCGAGCTTCTCCCGAATTGGCCCATCTATGAAGAGATGCAAACGCTTCTTTCGAGGGTTAATGAAATTCAGGAAAAGGTGGAGAGCGATCCTCACGGACTCGATGGGGATGGTGCGGTTGAAACGGCCATAGGGGAATTTATAACAAACACGGCTACCGATAAACACGGTAGTTTGAATGTGAGAATCGGTGACG
Organism: Arthrobotrys entomopaga; assembly: GCA_012184315.1. Lineage (NCBI taxonomy): Eukaryota > Fungi > Ascomycota > Orbiliomycetes > Orbiliales > Orbiliaceae > Arthrobotrys > Arthrobotrys entomopaga. The sequence continues at coordinate 75,155 of LDDX01000024.1, forward strand.
AGACCAGAGCCGCTTGGAGGGCTTCTCGGTCACAGGCGCCGAAGCAGACGGGAGAGAATAGTAACGGTAAATCTAGTTCGGTTGCGGTTGCATAAGTAAGTACTTAAGTATTTACTAGTCCGCCTTCGAATTCCTCGTGTTTGATTTTTTGGCTGCATTAGCGTAGAGCGACGATTTAGCATTCATGATAGCATGCATGTAATTAGCATACTTCACCGTACAAAGCCTTTTTTTTTTTTTTTTTTTTCTGGAATTATATCATGATTATTAGTAATAATTTTAGCGTTTATATAGGAAATTTAGCGTATGCGTCTGTGCAACCAGGTTGACCTATTTTCCAGATCCAACATTTACAACGCATTACAATAATACTTTGAAAGCTTAGGCCGTCGTTAGATCTATATCATAGTCCGAAGAACGATATGCCATAGTAGTTCTTACGCAAATACTTATTTATGAAACAGCTTCCAACCCCCTGATGCGCCCGGACTCGTCTATTATTAATCTTGCGTTCATTTTCCCCGCCTTCTTATCGAACTTTTCACAGTCCTCTACTTCCCCCAATTCATCTTTGAGGCTCTGACTGAGAGCGTACATGTTTGCCCATTTATTCCCCTTTAATATCTGCATTCTATTCCGGTACGTTGTTCCGATTGTAAATAAGAGGATTATAACGGTGAGACCGATCTGAACGCAGAGTAATGATATATATTCCCAACGGACTTTAATAATGGTTTGTCCGGCGTAGGCCGTGCCTAGCATCGTTCTATTATCCTGTAGTTGGAAACTCTGCGTTACGCGGAAGCTGCAGGCCCGCCACATCGGATTAGCTATTATTAGTCATTGCAGATATGATATACTTCGCCGCGGAAGATTTAAAACACATACCGATTAGTCAACCCCTTTGCGATGTTTTCCATCATTGATTTGATATTTTCAAATTGTGTCTCCGGATCTGGAATTCCAGGGTCTGCCATCGACGGACTTACGAACCCGCCATAGAGAGCGGTACCCAAAGCAAGCGAGATTTGTCCGATACTCGCCCCCACCTCACGGTCTAAACCTAAAAGGATAGCCCCAGTGGTACCTATAAAGTACAGCTCTGATAGAAAATTCGCCGTACAAACATCCATAGTATATGATTCGTGAGAGAGAGCTGCCGGACCTGCGAGGGTGATCGTCTGTCCGAGTCGGCCATCCTGTTTACAGATCTCACTAGCATCATACATCAAAACGCCATTCCAAGCTGCATTTATCGATTCACTCGTCGACCTCGAGAGAATATCCGCCGCGGATGCGACTTGGACCGTTTCGTGCACCCCGCCGCGAACGGTTGTAGAAAATGACTTGGTGCAGATATACATTGAAACCCCGATGAGTTGGATTTTAGCAATATCCGCATTACGACTCAGGATCACGGGTCCGTTGAAATGCGAGATGAATACTTGGCTGATCACGGTATCGAACTGTGTTTCTTTGAATTCTGCACGAGTGGCCGCTTGCGGGAATGGTATCAGGGCGGCTGCGTAAACCGGAAGATCCTGTGCCGTCGACTCGAAGACTTTACCATAAGTTGTTTGCGTGAGCTGCTGGACGAACGTGCCGACTAGCACGTCGACGAGGGATTTGTTGGTTGAGGCTGATATGTTGACGACTTCCGCACATACCCCTAATGAGCCGTAAAGGGGCCAATCACAGTCACCCGATGAGCATACCGGTTCTACTTCTGGTACTGTATCGTTTGGTGCTAGGTAGGCGGCAGCTAGATATGCCTGTGATGCTAGGAGCTCCTCCTGCTGAACTATAGAACAGGTACACACCCATTAGTACGTAGTACAATAACGTCGGTTTTTTGTAAGAAAGACACAGATATAAGTAATTAAGTAGTTTTGTAAATTTGACCTACCGATGGCTGAATCCAAGCCGCTTGCATCGGACCAAGATATATTTGTCGCTCTCGAAACATAAGCAGTTCCGTTGGTTAAAATTTGGCGATCTAGGATGAAACTGATAGTTTGTTGCGTAACAGGCGATGTAACAAGACCGCTGAGGGCGACAGTAGCAGCAAACCAAGCGATGGGCCTTTGCGGGATCATCGATCAGTTATTAATTAAATATATTGCGTGACCCTCTGGTATTAGGATTTTTCACCTACGATTTGAGCAGTATCCTCACCGAAAAGAACATCTTTACACTATCTAACCCTCCCATACCTGCATCATCGTGAAGGGGAAAGTCAGCCAATGGTTGATCGCGCTTCGTAAACCATAACCATTTTAGTTGGCTGGATACACTGATAAGAGGCACTATGAATGTATATTTCGCTATTGTTGTGATAAACTGGATGAAGGTGTTGAGGGTTACATAGTACGCGATGTTTGTTGGAGGTTTCCCATCAGCGCGGCCTAGAATGATAACCTGTGCTGCCGTAGTCAGTTTTTTGAGCTTCATATTATAACTCAGAGGGGCGGACTTTGGGTTACAGAAAATGGCAGTAATGCCTATGGCGCAACAGAATAGCTCCGGAAACCAAGAGGACAAAGTATAGCTCCATCTGCTAGGCTTCAAGGCCGAGGGGGCTGAAGGTCTTGGAGAGCCATTAGCCAGTATTTTGGATTCTGGGCAATGTTGGACTTCTTTTCGCAGCGATAATTTTGCCATCGACGATAGTGAATGATATAATGAATCTTACACCCGATGAGAGGTTTTTTGAGAGCTCTGAGTACTAGTGATAATTTCTTGCTTGAAAGTAGGAATATATTCGAATAGAACAAAGAGCGGCGTAAAGTACTTTGAGATGGTTTGGTTTCGAGATCAAGGTAATTACCTCGAGAGGATATATAATCAACTGGGGTGTTAACATGCTGAACCTACTTAGATATGACCGATGTACAAAGGCTGTGTGACTTGGAACAAAACTCGATGGGATGTCTCACTTGCGCAATCTTGCTGACAGATGCCATACATCTGTAAAGGAGATAGCCTATAACAGGTTAAGGTTACACCAGATTGGAATCGATTCGGGCTGCGACAGTTGATTTGTAAGATAATCATCGTGGTATCAGAGTCTACTAATGATTTTGAGGTACTCGATCGGTCGACGAAAGGGCGAAGCATTCCCATCCTCGCCCTGAACTTGAGATATCTGAGAATAGAAATGAAGCAAGGAGGCGTATGTCATTCATCGCCTGCATCGAATATTAATCTTCAAATGGTGTGTCACCTCGCCTAAATTTAAGGTAGTATTTACTTCGCCCAGAAAAAAAACTTGTATCCACCATCTACTTAGCCTCAATTCTATCTACTCTTTTGGTCAGCGATGAATTTCGATCTTAACATGCCTCGGGCCTCCCAATTTAAACTTTTCCATATTGTCTGTATTTGTCATAGGTGGCACATCGAAATGCATATGTACAAACCCAGACGTCTCGAAACTTATACTTCACCTAAACTCAGGAGAGCCGCAAAATGATATTTAACAATCAAAATCAGATACGTACTGAATCAAATACTTACCATGTTTAACACGTTCTCATATTCTCAAAACTTTGCGTAAGAATCTAGTCATCGATTAGAAAATGACCCAGACATCATCCTCCCTACTCTTCTTTTCCATCCTCATTCTTACCCTTTTCATCCCCCATAGTCTTTCGAAATGCTACAAGCCTGACGGGAGGGAGGTAGACCCTAGCTGGAACTATCAACCTTGCGATCCAACGGCAACTGCAAGTATGTGCTGCATCTCCCTCGATGTATGCGTACCCAACGGTCTCTGCTTTGATGCCAACTCGAGTAGTTTTAAACGCGAAACCTGCACGGACCAAACCTGGAAAAGTCCTGCTTGTATTAAGCTCTTCCTAAATGAGAGCGATGCTTTGGGCCATGTAGCGGTACACCTATGTGCTGACGGGAGCTTCTGCTACGCGGGCGATAGCCTCGATACCAGCGCGGGCGACAATAATATGTCGAGCGACGCCGGTGTTGCATCATGCTGTATGAGTAAGAATGGAACTTTTATCGAAAACGGACAGCCAACAACAGCCGGGCAACCTGGCACGACTGTAGTTGCTTCAGCTACAAACACACTTTCTGTGGAAATAGACCCTTCTTTTTCGGTATCTCGAATCGCTTCTGAAAGACCTAGACCGGGTGTTTCGGCGGTGATAGTCGGTATTTGTGGAGCGGCAGGAGTTTTTGGTGTGGCGATTCTTGTGGCCGTATGGTTTCTCATTTGGAAGTATAATCTTAGGAAGCGAAAAAGGGTTGGGAGGATGTTGGGTAGTGTGAAAGCTATGCCGGATATATATGTATATAGATAGGTAGTAAGAAGGTTTATAGAATGGCAGAACATTCGAACATCTTTCTTGTAGCTTCATATCTGTAGCAATTCAATCAAATGCATCAAATCTCATTGGTAATACAATACTATTTGGGATGATATCTTGCTAGTTTTGGCAGCCCTTGTGTCTCTCCTCAATCGTCCGCAGTTAAGCATGTAGCTGCATGCATGTATAGATATGCATAATGCCTTGTATTCCGTGTAACCTCGATAACAGACACTAGGCTATCTTCCGTGATGATTGTTAAACCTGGTTTTAAGATTCGGCCATCGTTTTCCAAGTATCCTCTGCTCTGACTCGAGGTCATCTATTCTCTGGTTTTAATTTTCAATTATATTCATGTATTGTAACGGAGATAATATGTAGTTAGATCGTTCGGCATACAGATGCTTCGTCAATATATAATATAAACATATAGATTCTGTGATTAGTTTCGTTCGGGTTTACATTACACATGGTGTTGGATCTGGCACACATTATCAAGATACCCCAATCCACTCTGAGAGAAGATTTATGTAAATAGCAGATATAGAGTTATTGAGACGTGAATTTGCTTATATTTGGTATCATATATGTCTTCAAGTAAAAGAAAATGGAAAGAAGGGGCTGTAGGCAAGAGTACGTATAAGCAGGATATTATGCTAAACATTATCGCCGGCGATAACGAGAACATTGATATTCAGCAAAGTAACAAAGAACGAACAAAACATCGCATCCAATAAAACTAGCGTAAAATGTTGAAGGAGACCTATAGCTTCTTCAACTCCACGGTCCAGCCGGCAATTACCATCCCGAAACAACGAATCCCATGATTACCACCAGTGAAATCCACAAATTCGCCCCCCTCACATCTAACCTTCCACTGTCACCAGTATCCCCATACAGTGTCTTCAAAATATTAGTACTAACACCCCCTGGACAAAACATAACCTCGAAGCTATCGCCCTTCACACTAGGTACCGCAAAGGTACTCAAAAAATCATCATATGCGTAACTATACGCGTCACCGCATACCTGCTTCGCTCTCTCGCTGTACAGATTCGGACCACAGGTGTTCGCTTTATCGTTCTTCCCTGTACAACAATCCCAGTTACTGTGGGTGTACGCGCATGCGCTGAGACAAGGCGTCCAGCCACCGCCAATAGTTGGATCGTGGTCGTCCGGGTAGGGGAACACGGACTGCTTTCCACGTTGCGAAGCGAAGAGAAGGTATTGGCGGGGACACCATCGGCTGATATTATGGAATGTGAAGGATTGGTTGAGGCTGTTTTGTACCAAATCCGCTCCTGAGAGGGGAGAGGAGAGTGTTGTTGAAGCCACACATATGGGCGTGTTATTCACACGAGGTTTTGCGACTGAATCGTATGATGGCGTGATTTTCATATCAAGGTCATAGCCATCGACAAGGGAAATGTCGAAATATGTTTGTCCTTGGTAGCCGGTCATGGTGAATTCTGCCAATGTGGTAGGCGCGAGACCCGAGAGCTGGCATTCGATTGCTGAGCCGCAGTCGCCCGTGAGACAGTTGCCCGCGAGCTGCTGGCCGTCAGGGATTGTAAAGTTGTCGGTTACATCGCGGATTTTGGCGTTCGTGGTGGAGTTTGCGAGGTAGAAGCTGCAGTTTGTGCGAGCCCAGAGGCGGCCGGACCAGTCCCAGCCTACCCAAACATTCCGCCGTTGTTTAGTATCGAGATAGAAACCGGTGGTGTAAGGACCTGTTCCATTGGTTGTGAGGAAAGCCTAATACAGAAAGGTTGGAATGTTAGTCGACGCAAGGGTTGTCTTCTGTAGCGTTAGATTTACTCACAGGATACACAGGAAAGCTGCAATTGTTGACGATTGATATTGTACGATTGTCTGATATCGGACTACGGCAATGAAAAGTTAAATGGTGTTATAGGGAGCTCTGGAAGCTTTACCTACGGGATATCAAAATTCGGCGTCGTCGCAGTTTGCGACCTCGCCCTTTGGATGAAGCTGCAGAGGAGCAGAGCAGCTAGGACCAAAGGTGTTGTTATTGTTGGATATTTTGCCGTCGCACGTTTTGAGCGAACCATTTGCGGCTAGTGGAGGAGAAAGGCGCGCGAAAGTAGTATCTTTCGCACGCTAAATTCAAATTTGGCTTGTAAAATTTTTTAGTAATAGCGAAAGTTGGAATAAAGTAATATTGTTTGTAATTTGGTTTTTCAATTGGGTTGGGTATGCAATTAATTCGGATGTGCGTAACAAGAGTTGATATTGGTCCAAAGGAGAGCTAAGATATCTAGATTTCAGAGTCTTCATGAAACGATGCCAGCGCTTATGAGCTTTGAATATCTCATGTATCAAGAAGAGAAATAAAGACAGATGCTCCCCAAAGGGAACATTCGGTGGCGGGTATTTAAGATTCCACCGTCTTGTCTGATCAGCCCTGAGTTGATAGAACGGGGCTGATAAGTTGGTCATGATGCAGAACTGAGGCTTCGTCATTCGATTCCTTCCACAAACTCACATTTGCCTCATTTTTTGGGCGATTTTTTACTGGTTTCTGAAGTTTCTGGGTTTATTGGCGACAGGGTGGGGACTCGTTCCTGGATCGAATCGCCTATGACGTGCCCTTGCAGCCCGCAAATAGGAAAGCGAATGGATGGGACAAAACATTGTGGAGATGGTCAAAACGTCAGCCAACAAAGGGACTCTACTAGAATTAGGAAGAATTTGGAATCCATGGCCTAGCTATGCCTCTGGATCTTATCAATGTGGCTGTTATCTTGGTAGCATACTGAGTATCTGATGTCGAGATACGTATCGATATATCGATAGTATACACCCGGCTGTGGCTGCTAGTTCAAGTCGCGAGTGCTCGAGTGCTGTTGAATATTCACGTGCGAATAGAAACTCTTTAGTTACAAGACTGACCCAAGCCAAAGTTTCCTTGGAACTTTCTGCACATTCTATTCTCACAGGTGGTAAGTTAACTGTAAGAACAGGTATCTAAGGACTTGATTGTGTCCAGATGGGCGAATTGCAAAATTGTGGTCGAAGCCATGATCTCAAGCGGATTTATTGCAGCAGGAATCCGAGGTGCGAGGGGGTGACAACACATTTCAACCTCACATGCAACACATTCGGGGATTTTGTTTGCGCAGGCGGGCGGAAAGAAAGGACAAAGTGACCTCTTTGCCAGCGAGCAGGGGGCGGACAAGACGGACAAGAGGATTGCAAGGGCATGCAAGTCAACTTCTTCAAACTAAAACGGTGTTCTCAAAGAAATCATTCCACCGTCTTCTCTACCGCCATTTCTCATCTGACCAAGTAAGTTTTTTTGATATCCTTAGAGAGAGGCGCCAGTCTTTTTACTTCATCCTATCCTTCACCGCTTTGGATCAGAGTATTTTGCCCGCCAGCTGCTCTTCCTTTCATCTTCACACTTCTCTTTCAGCGTTTCTTTCCTAACGGACCCACGATATCGCAAGTAGCAACACTATTACCCCCACTATTCATTCACACACGACCGGGCCACAAAGCAATCCAAAAGATCTAAGCGCTCCGGAGAGTTGGCCTAACAAGCCATCACTCCCTCACAAGCATCGTCAAGATGTCATCCGACTACAATTATGACGAGCAGGTATGTCTCCTTGGTGGGTTGGGTCGCTCGATCTCTGCTAATTGCATGAACTTTGCAGGGACAATTCTTCCCCTACTTCGTCGCTACTATGCTCTTCATCGCTCTCGCTCCCGTCACATACTCTACATTCGCTCCGAGCAAGCGTAGGTTATTCATCTTTGGTGCTTCGTTATGGTGGTTGTCATTGCTGACGAGACTACAGAGACCGGACTACAAAACAATCCTCGGATAGAGAGTTCTTTCAGACCGGCCGATTATGACCATATCGAACAGCATAAACGAAAAAAGAGAAAAGAATCTAGGCGGATAAAGAGGTTGGTGCCCTTTTGTGTTATCTCAACGGTCTAATGGGAGTGCTGGACTAATCTTATGGTGTAGGATGATCTTTCTCACCCTTGGATGGTCATTGATGGGTTACATGATCTATCTCATTATCGTCACAGCAGCACTCACTCCCAAAATATGGGATCCTTATACTATTTTGGGCATTTCTATGGTGAGCATCTCGCTTTTTGGATCTGTTGGTATACTTGCTAATGACAATGTAGTCCGCTTCCGAACGCGCTATCAAATCGCATTACCGTAGACTATCCCTCAAACATCATCCCGATAAAGTCAAGCTGGAAGGCAACGACACTATGGAAGACGCCAATGAACGCTGGGTCGAAATCACAAAGGCCTACAAAGCGCTCACCGACGAAGAAATTCGGAGGAATTATCAAGAATATGGACATCCAGACGGAAAGCAGTCCTATAGCATTGGTATTGCGCTACCACAGTGGACTGTTGCAGATGGCTCTAAATATTATGTTCTCGCATTCTACGGCATCATGTTTGGTATTGTCCTCCCGTACTATGTCGGCAAATGGTGGTACGGAACCAAGAAGTACACCAAAGATGGTGTCTTGATGGAAACCGCCGGTCGATTATTCAAGGCTTTCGAGGAAGATTGCGACGAGCGAAAAGCTGTCGAAGTCCTCAGCGCCGGTGGCCTCGAGAAATTCAAGAAGGACGAGAAGAAAATCGAGGGTCAGGAGCATGTCATCGAGTCTGCAATCAAGAGCAAAGTTCCTCTAGGAGTTATGAAGACCCTAGAAAAGATGGATGGGTGGAAGCGAAAAACTTACGGCTTAATATGGGCTTATATGACCAGAACGAAATTCGAAGATCCCAAACTGGACGCTGAAAGGCTTGACATCGCACAAGAAGCTGTCTCGTGGAATAACTCTCTCCTCTCGATTGCGCTCGCTTACTCCGTCACCAAGCCAATCCTCAGCTCTATGCGCATCAACCAGAACCTCGTTCAAGCTATCCCACCCGGAGGTTCTCCGCTGATGCAACTCCCCTATTTCACAGAAGAGCTATGCGAAAAAATCGAAGAATTTGGCGCCAAAGATCACTGGACAATTCAACGTTTCATGTCTCTCTCTGATGAGAAGCGACGACGACTTTGCGTCGGAAAAGATGGTCTCACCGAAGAACAATACAAAGAAGCTATTGCTATTGCCCAAAAGATTCCAATCCTGCACGTCGAAAAGGCATTCTTCAAGGTCCAAGGCGAAAAATTTGTTACTCCCAACGCCATTTGCCAACTTGTCCTCAAAGTTCGAGTTGTCCCTGCCGGCGTTAAACCTCCACCAGTTGATCCCAAAGACCTTGAGGACGAAGATCCTGCAGAAGACGACGTAAACGCTTTGATCGGTCGCACCCCAGCTAAGACCAAGACCCAAACTAAAGCTTCTGAGAAGTCGCCCATCCCCACCAATGAAGTCGAAAAATCTGGCCTCGTAGCATCTTCCGAACCACCCGTTCCAACACTAACACATGCTCCATTTTTCCCTGCCGCAACTTTACCTAAATGGCACGTCTTCCTCGCAGACCGACGAGCCGGTCGAATGATCATCGCGCCAATGACTATCCTCCAATTCCCTGAAGAAACCGACAATTTCCAAGTTCAAACATTCAAATTGCAATTTGGAGCACCACCAAATTCGGGAGAAGTTCATTTCCAGATGCACTTGGTCTGCGATTCGTACCTTGGCACCGACTATAAGACTAGTATTGTGTTGAAAGTTGACGAACCGGGCATGTTTGAATCTCATGGTAGAGATGAGGACGAGATTAGTGAACCAGATGAAGGTATGCTCACAAACTCCTTTCGAGATAAACTTCGCAGACTCTTTCTAATACTTTGCAGATTCTATAGCAGGCGTCATGGCATCTGCTCGGGGCCAAAAGGTCAAGCCGTCAGCGTACCACGGCCACCACCACGATGATGACTCGGAAGAGGATGACGAGAGTGATACTGAAGGAGAGGAAGAAGAGGGAAGCGACACTGATACCGATACTGACACCGATGACGAGTAAATTGGTATACTTTTTATAACTTTGCATCAATACATGTACAGGATACAGGATACAGGGAGGGGTGGTGTTGAATTATGCTCCATTTGAAGCATATTCACTTATTTTGCATTTGGTTTTCTTCAAATATTATTCCCATCATCCTTGATATCACTATAGCTTTTCGCTCCATTCAAGCACTTGTGCTGTTTCCATTGTTTCCGCTACGCTTTCTTTTTTTTAATCTTCTTGTAGGATAATTTATACATAGCTTTATTTAACGGGATGAATCGCATGTTCTCTGGTCTCCTACCGTAACTCTCAGATTTTTATTCGACACAGTCTTTCAACAAAATTGGATAAAAAGTGCCAAAAGTCGACACCTGATTCAAATACAAGGACATTGAAATATCTGAATATTGTCCACTGTGTTCATTATTTGGCGTAAATTTTAGGTCCTCAGCCTGCAGCCTGACCCATCTCAATATCTCTTCCCTTTATAACCACCACGTGGGGGCAGCGCCTGCGGTTGAATTTGCTGTTCCCAGAAGTCCTTCTTCGCCCCGGTTTTCGAGGGTCTTTGTCGTGGTTTCTTGCCCCTTCTCGCACGTCCTCTAATCGGGGTAAAATCATCTGTTGGGGAGGTCCACTCGGTTGCTTCGTTGGATTGCTCTGGGATTATCTCGGTTTGAACCATTTCTTCCTTAACTTCCTCTATCGAGGGATCTCCAGCATTGTACGCGGCCGAAGTCAACTGTGCCAAACGTAAGTAAACGCTCTTCTAGATAAGGTCGTTCAAAAAAAATAAAAAGGATAAAAAGGATTAAAAAAAATTACCTTCAACTTTCCGCGCCCGCGTTTAGGAGCCGGCTCTTGAAGTTCCTCCTGTTGAACAACCGTTTCCACGGCTGCGCTTTCGGGTACATTTTCGTCGACTTGGGATGTAGCAAGTGACTCTGCAGTTTGCGGAACTGGTAAACCACCAGCATCAGCTTCTTGCTCCGGAGTCCACCCTATAACACTATCGTCCACCTCCTTGATGTTTATACTAACATCGAGCGGCTCCCCGTCATTCAAAATATCGAACGGATTGCTGCTAGTCATACCCGGACCTCCAGATATCCCCAGAATACTCTTCAACATTTCCGATGTTTCTTGGAGATTTTCTGCGACTCCTAGTCCGAGTCCGAGTCCGAGTCCGGGTGGGGTAGTAGGTATTCCCTGCGCGGCTTGGTTCTTCTCCCCGATCGATATCATACGGTTGAAGAAGTCATCTACGGAGGTGGATTCAGCTATGACGTCGTCCAGTTGAACCTCGTTTGTATCTGCTGCAACATCATTATCGTTAATATCATAAGGATCGTTGTATAAGATCTCTTGAGCGATCGGTTCTTCGTAACCGTTACCAAAACCCTGTAGGGTCTCGGAAGATGCGAACAGTTGAAGCCGCTCTGCTTCTTCGGGATCGTACACGCCCAAGTCCGGTCTGGATTCTTGAATCTGGCTGACTGTACGTTGACTATACCCCGGTGCGTATTTATCATCGACTTGCGTCTCAGTTACGACATCTTGGTCGAGTTGCGTTTGAGTTACGATACGCTCATCTGACCCGTCTGGCGCTGTACCTTCTGTGACTTGGGTGTCGATTATTGGTTCGGGTTTGGTGAAGTCGGCTTCCCACCATTCTCCTTCCGCTTCGGAATCGGTGTCGTCGGCTTGGATCGTTAAGAGGACGAGACTTCTGGGGTCTGGGTTGGCGCTGTAGCCGAGCCAGAATTTTGCGGTACTGCCGCGTTCTGCTGGGTAGCCTATTTGTTTATTACGAGAGAATATTAGTTGTTTCTAGGCTAATAATAATGGGGTGTAGGAGTACTAGAACGCACCTTGTAATTTTAGAGTCTGGAGGGCTTTATCAGCTGTTCCTACGAACTGGAAGTTATCGCCCGATGCAGCGATATTTCGAAGCTCTCTTGGTTGTCTTTTAGAGTGGGATGTAGTCCAACTAATAAACCCAGGATAAAACCATATTAGCATAAAAAGATAATTATAAATTACATCCAGAAGTCAGATTTCGATCAATACTCACACAGTCCGAACGGGATTCTCGAAATGCCCAGCACCGCGGGTGACAAACGGTCCGGAAGCGTATTCCCGATCTGTTGGATCTTCGATATCAACATAATAACCCTCGATGGTCTCTAGGTTGAAAAAGTCAAAGGTTTCGGGGAATATGAAAGCGTTTGGCTTCGATTGGGTTTTTGGCCGGGGAGGGTCGGTGGGGATGAAGTTCCATTCGGAAGTCCCACCCTCGTCTTCACAGGAAGTCTGCCTGGTGTCTACGAAGAATACTTGACCGTCATCGTCTAAGAGCGAGTTACATACTATATTATTCTCTATCACGTCAGTCTTTTTGGTTCCAAAAATATGTAAAAAGGTAGTTTCCAAAAGTTTGGAGTACTCACACATTAGGTCTTTTAATTCGTTGTATGGGCCTCCAGTGGCTGGAAATTCTGGTTTGATCCATAATGCGGATGTAATGGACGTATAGAAGGCAGCTAATTGTGCCATTCTCAAGATAGTCTGTTTTGCCATGGTAGATGTTCCTTCGGTTTCTTTTGCAATGGCCGTTTCAATTATCCACAATACCCGAATGCCACACGTTTAGATATATCCTATACCAGCAAATATATGGACTTTGAAGCTTCACGTCGACTCTACCTTTTTTGTTTGTTGATACGAGAGTATGGCTCGTGGCGGCCATTAATTCATGTAAGAACTTTAAAGAATTATCTCGCTCTATCATGAGGAATCGTGCTCCTTATGTACGCAAGTTTACCAATCTCATCTGGCAACCGATTAAATTTTATTTCTATCTTTGAAGCTTCTTGGAGATTTAAGAAGTACTCAAGTTGAGAGAAACCAGAAATTAGGTTTCCTTGCAAATGTTAGATATATCAACCTTGCCTTGGGGGAAATCTTCAAGGTGGAATTAATATTCGAAGTTTAGCGGCAACACTAAGCTTTGTTGCATTTTCAATGAACCTGTACGACAAGGCCACCGAATATATTTTTAAGGTTATCTGCTTTTGCATGAACTTATACTTTCAGTGTAAAATTTGAATCGAATCTATATACATGACAATCAAAATGATACAATCCCTTGTGCCCGCTTATCACAAATATCAACCCCACTCTTCACAATATTTTCAATTTTAAACACGGCGGGCCCGATCAACGTCCCACCGCCGCTATACTGCCGCAGAACCGCTCGATAAGTATCACTAAACAGCAAAGCACGATCCACTTGTGTCGCCTTGGTAAGCTTGAACCTCCCATCGCAAAGTACCACTTTCCCATCAATTTTCCCATCACTTTGCGAACTCGGGGTTTCCTGTACAGGTTGCCCGATACCGTCCGGAGTGCAAAGAAAAGCCCACAACCCAATGATAGCCTGGTGATACGCCCACGATTCGAGATCCTTTTCAGGTTTGTTTTCATAATCTGTCGGCGGCCACACCGCCAGACCGGATTCAGGATACCACAGACCGCATAATCTCACGACGATATTGGTCTGATCGAGACACATCCAGAAATAACAGTCGTTCTCCGTCCATGTATCATACGTTCCGATGCTTCTCGTTTTAAATCCTCGGAAGATGGGGACCGAGGCTATTTCGGCATCGTCTCCCATAAACACCAATGTGAATTGGTCTTTGAGTTTAAGTACATCGGTGTGATGAAAGCCTCCATCTTGCGGGGGCTCATAGACGAGCCATTCTTTGAATTCCGGGTTGAGTGCATTCGTCGATTTCGGGGCCGGAGCGGGTGACGGGTCGGGTTGGATACGTGATAGAAATTGGTCACATGTTTGACCGGCATCGAGCGTCCTTGCCGAAACAGAAGGCTTCGGCTCATCGGGATTTACCATATTCAGTATCCAATTCTTGTGTTTTTTTGTCGATGTACTCGTTATCCCCGGTAAAGGGGTTAGCTGTAGACATGGGTTCAAAGGCGCCGTGTGCTCGTAATAACCGGCTCTATCCTGTATTGTTTGCAAGGTACCGTTCAAAAGTCGGGTGACGAATTCGTTCTCCCGTTTTTCTTCAGAATCATGACCGCATATAGAGACTAGTACATTAGTAGCAGGGTCGCAGTAGTGTTGTCCACAGCCGCTCGTGTACTGATAGGCATAGTCCCACACGGGCTTGACCAACCCTATGCCTATGTTGTGACTGGTCTGGTTGAGCCCACCCCAGGTAAGCACCTCCGAAGGGTACTTCAAATCCGTCTCTACACATGAATAATTTATATCCTTTAAAGTTCCAGACTCCGGACCTCGAACAAGCCCGCTTGCTTGCCATCCTACCGGGTTGTCAACATTCGAGCAATTCGATTTCGAAGCTTGCACGTACCAGCTCTCCTTTACGCGAGAGCCAACGTATCGGATATTGCCGGCCACAAAAGCTCCCGGTGCTTCGTCTGTGAATCTCCAATTACAGGCAACATCCGAGGTACCGGTACTCTGGAATGCGACGTGAAGATATCCTAATCGAGCGGCGATATCGGTTCCCGAAAGAGCAATATTTCCGGCTCCATGGCCACAAATCGTGACGAGGATGTCAGTTTCGGTATCGCACCATTCCTGTGGAGAACATTCAAGTTCATTGTCGGTGGTTTCGGTTTCGACAAATGGCTGCGTGGTGTTGGTCAGGATATTTTGGATGACCGTAGCTAAGTCTTGTGGGTAGTATCCGCCTCCTCCCTCCATGGTTTGGTTCTCGTAGCTCCAGCAGGTCACATTCCATCCCTTATCGTCGAATATCGGGTTATTGAATCCCTATGTTTTTTTTGCAATTTTGGAACGTACGTCAGCGTATATAAGCTCTCCTCTCATATATTTTTATATTTTGATGGATTATAAAGTGTTTTTTTTTCCCATGGCTGGAGTTTATGAACAACCGAAAATGTCAGATATCCCATCATAAAATAGTTCAAACATACCTTGTATTTCTTAATTTTAAGACTCATGCCGATTGCGTAGCTCAAATTTGCGGCCAGGGAAAAAAATATGAGATGATATTTTAAGCCTGTCATGATAGGCAGACAGAGCGACAGCGCAGATATTTCGATATCCTATCTATCTTAAGATCTTTTGACATGCATTATAATTAAAATAAAGCAAGAATGCAGAATTGATCGGAAAGCCAAATTATGATCGTTTGTGATGGCCCTCATTTAATTTTTGACCAGAGGATTCGATAGCTCAGGGACCATAGAAGCTTGTCCCGCATAGAAGCCTTAAAGTCGTTACACTAATAACGTCCTATAAATATATAAATTGTCTTTCCCTTAAAACATCAATAATACAAAAAAACGTTGACAGAATTAAGATATTGGTGCGTCCGGGTTTTAATGTTTTCTCGATGAAACGTGCAACTCGTATTGGCGTTCTTGGAGTCAGCTTGTCATCCTTGACTTTAACGTATAAGTATACGTGCTAGTAGTTCATTTTCTTTGTTTATTAAAATTTTAATTCTGTTGTTATTTCAGCATGCCAAATCGAACCTCTAACATGTTGCATTTGGCCAATTTCTATGAGTTGGCCATCTGCTGTGCGGTTGTATAATTATGTTGTGTCCCAGGCGCAATTCGGCTACCTTGAAATATGATACTTTCTTAGTGAACCTTTGTTGGATTATAAATTTGATTCTATTAATAGTATTCGCTCCTGGTTATCGATGAGTTTAGACTTCTTTGTCTCGCTCATGGAAGAATGTGTGTCCGTATGTTGGACATGCAAGTCATGATTTTGGTTAAGGGAAAACCGCGATACGGTACATGAAAAAAAAAAAAAAAAAAAA
>LDDX01000024.1:91332-105357 GCA_012184315.1 Arthrobotrys entomopaga
GAAGCTTTTGTCTTCCGTAAAAAAGTAATAATAATAATGATAATGATAATAAACGCCGTCTGCCTTTTTCTCCCTTATCCCATTTATAAAGAAAAAACAATAATTTTCAATCAATCGAATTTTTTGGCTTTTTTCCCCCTCCTCTACCGGCTCCCGATTAAGCGCTGAAATAGGTCGTCAAATCGTTTTTTGTGTTGGGATGCGCTCCAACCCAGTTACTTAGTTAAATTAGAGCGTGACGATGCTCCTCCGTCGCTCCAACACTACCTCCTTCCACATGCCAACGTGGACTATGCCCTCTTCGTCCCATTCCCCCGCGTCATCGTCTCTGTAGAACCCATTTTTGGCCCACCATCCCTGTACGTTGGTTTGGGCGTGAACGTAGCACTTGCCATCCCACTTTAGACCCTCTCCAGGAAGATCGAATCCACCAGCCGAACCCTCGCTTTCGGCATACCGTAGGGCTTCTTCGACGAGGAGTTTCGCAAGACCGAGTTTCCGGAAAGGCCCCAAGACGGCGAGGCGGCCGAGAAGAACGTACGATTTCTTGGAGACGGTGGGAGGGATGAGGCGGATGGTACCGACGGGTGTCCGGTTCTGGTTTAATTCTGTTTCGGAGAAGACGCCGTTGACGGCATGTTTGTCGTGGGTGACAGCGTGGTATGAAGGCGACGGGATGGAAGCGTAGACGACCCAATGCATAGAACCTTCGTCGTAGTCGTCCTTCTCGTTCTCCAAGGGCACTCCTTGCTCTTTGACAAAAACGTCGGTGCGGACGGCCATGGATTCGGCAAAGACAGGATCATTGTAGGTGCCCCGCTGGACGAACGGGGTTGTGCCGAACGTCATGCTTTCGGTGGTTGTTTTGTGTGTGAGGGAAGGCAACGTTGATGCTTGCGCAATGCGATCAGAGCTGGTGTTTGGGATGTGTTGCAACGTTGCTTGGGGATGAAGCTTAATTAAATTTAATAAAGATTAATAATTGCAGAGCAAATCGGGAAGTGGATGATGATAATTAGCAGAGGTAGGATAGGAGGTAGCTGAGCTGAGCTGAGAGGAGTATGATGATGCCACCAGAGCTCTGATGTGAAAGGACGGCGAAAACCCTCGCAAACAGTGGCGCTCTCTTTATAGTTATAGCAGTAGTACCACCACTTTGAGTCCGGTCCCAGTGTATTGAATAATAGCAATCAATAATAATGTATCGTCAAATCACCGGATCTTTCGAACCCTGGGGAGCTTAGCTAGCTAGCTCTCAGACGCTAAAAAAAAGGCGACGCACGGTCACGGATTGGATGGCAGGGTTTTTCCGTTGCTTGGTTGGTGAAGATGATCTTATTGAGCGTGGGAATGGCGTATCCTCCAAGCAGCAATTGAGCGGCGTATCTTTTTTTATATTCGGACAGGCCAGCCTTGTACGACGAAGAACGGCGAACGACGAACGACGAACGACGAACGACTCATCCCCGGTAAAACGTTTAAAAACGTAGTTTGCTTCTCCAAAAACAAATAAAATACTTGTGAGCGGAATCAGATCCTTCACGGCCATACGTTTATAACATGAACCGAGCGCCAACGAAGCCAATGGAATGGGATAGCAATGAGACACTACCGATGGGAGAACCGGTGCTACAGGCCCTCTTGAAACTTCAGCCTTTTTTTTTTTTTTTTTTTCAGTGAAGGAAAATGCTTAATTTGGAGCTTCAGACGATCAAGTGTGTCGCCGAGATATTAAAACTGTCTGTCCCTGAAGCTCTCTAGTCAAAAGGCCTGTCCTGTCCGCTGCAAGCTCCCAGACTGGGAAACCCTTGATAGAGCAACCGGTTCACGGAAGGTCCTAGCTATCCGTGGCTAGGTCCAAACCCCATTCATTCTTCCATCCCCCAAAGCTACCTAAGTAAGTATTTTATTTCCAACCTCCCCACACAAAACGCCAAAAAGAAAACGTGTTTGCATTGCTTGCATCATGCACAATGACAGAGGGGGCTTCATACCGTCCGAGCTTTGGTTGCACTGCCAAGGACAAGCTAACTGCATGGGTAAGCTCCCCCAATTCAAGCAAGTAAGAACCCTCCCAAGCTCTCGTTCGAAACAGCTACCCTTCAAAATAAAATATATGCCGGTCTCGAATAAAAATCAATAACGTGAAGGATCAGATTGCTATGTTTGATAGTGACATATAAACAAATTGCACTCTTTTTTTCTTTTCAAGTTTCCTTTCGGAGAGTTCGAACGTTTCTCCAGAAGATACAGACGTCGCGCGTTCAAAACCAAGGTTGCACCTCAGTACGTAAAATTTTTAAAATCGTTCCAGCGATTCGGACAAGGGTGATTCCCCACTAATATCTTGGCTGCCGGTAATCCGAATTGACAAAGGAAATGCACTAATCATACCACCCGCAACAGCGAAGATCTTAGCAGTCCCTGCAGACCGCCAAGTTTTTAGTTTATGAATAGGAAATATATGGTTTTTCAAACCTCGTCCGCGTCCTCCGCGGGGTGGCCGAATTCACTTCAGTGCACTTGCACTTGAGCTGGGCTTCCTTTCAAAAGTGGACGGGCAAACACCCATTCATGCAACACAATTATTGGCTCAATCGGATGAGATCCCAGCGCGCCTTTTGCGTAACTTGCCGCGCGAATGACTCTCGAGCTCTCAAATCGACCCCCCCCCCCCATGTTCTTCCGAATTCAAAGTAAGGATCACAAGGCCTGCCAAACTAGATCACAAGATGCATCAATATCTAGACTATTATGATACCTCTCCTTCGAGGGAAAAAAAAAAAAAAAAAGCAGCCTGAATATCAAACGAGGCGTTGATTAAATTGCAGTAATCCGATTCGTCCTGAGCAAGCGCTTTGCCGATTAGGATATATATCCAATCAGAAATTCCTAAAATCCTCGATTCTCGGTCCAAGTGATCAAGTTTGCCCAAATTCCTTTTCGAAGGATACCTTCTCCATAAACGCATTCCCATATCCAAAATTTGGTTGGCTGTTGAATGATATATGGAGAGATATCTGTTTCGAGATATTCAAAAGTTGACTGAAGTCTCATGATCAACTGACTACCATGAAGTCTCCCAGAGATCCGTCCCTGTCATTCAGCAGCCAATCTGGACGTATAAAATACTTACGTCACAAATTATATATATATATACGATTGTTTGTTAATTAGGATCGGAGGCTTGAGGAAGGTATATCGTCGTAAGATCATTTTAAGCTTTTCAATATACCCCATTCAAAGCATATTTGCTACTTTGAAATTCGTGCCAAATTTCATTACTCGTAATGGGAAGGCACGTGTACAGGATTTCCTCGATGGAAATCAAAAATACCTCCCGATTAACACTCTCCACTCAAAACCCCAACCTAACTAGATTATACACACAGCAACTTTATCCCTACTTATCCCCACGCCACATAGTATCGATAATCAAATAGTTCTTCAAGATCACTTACAGTACTCATGCATGCATAATTAACTATCAAGCCCCCCATACATCTTTCCGCGGCGTATACCCCTCATTAATATCTTTCATAAGATACCTAACATCCTGCTCACCCCCAAACTTCCACCCAATCCCAGATAGATACCCCGCCTCCACGAACCCATTCCTCAAATAAAACCTCTTCACTTTTTCATCCACAACCTTATCCGCAGATACAGCCATAACCGCCAAAACCTTCTTACATTTCACCGGAATCCCCACCACAGGATTATTAGACCCGAGCTCGGATCTCGATATTGATGTTGACGAAACATCCCTCAATCCACCCTCGGAAAATGTAAGGTATTCCTTCGTTTCCAGTTCGTGCAGGATACTGTTCAATAAAGCGGTACCAACACCCCCGCCTCGCTGATCTGGCGAGTTGTATATTGTTAATTCGAGGGTATGCGCGTACCCTAGCTTTGAGGGCGTCCAAGGCGAGACCGAAGCGAAACCTAGTATTTTTTCCTCTAGATCTCTCGCCTCGCGCTCGCCAGCTGGAACGGTATTCTCCGTTTCGTTGACATTTTCGGTGGTGGTGGTGGTGGACGTGGCAGATCGAGCTGCTACTATGAAGGGAAGCTTTCGGAGGGTTGCTTCTGATAGGACTGTTTGGTAATGGGTTGCTGGTAGTGCTCTGAGAGTGTAGTTTACTGTCGTGTGAGTGATGTAGTGGTTTACTATTGATGTTATTTGCGGGAGGTCTTGCTCGACTGCAGGGCGGATGTGGAAGAGTGGTATTGTGTTGGGTTGTGTCATTTTTTGAACGAGTGTCTGCAGTGTAGTGTTAACCGTGGGTAGAATGCAAAGCAGAACCGGATGGGATCCCCTAGCAAAAAAATCCAAGAAAATCAGTCGGTGAGGTAATAGTTCGTGTAAAGTGAGATGTAGGAAATTAGTGTCCCGTGACGGGTGTTTGGAATAAATGTATTTCAATTCGGATTTAACAAGCTTTACTAGAACGTTTACTGATAAGCCCGCCGCGGCTCCGATCTGCGGACGAAAAATTATTTTTTTAACTTGTCGTCGCGTAGAACGTAACCCGCATGCAGCTTTAGCTCGTTCGACTGCATGTGAGTCAAATTTAAATATCACCACCCTAAGTGATTCTTTTATCAACTACAAGTTAACTACTTAGGTTGTATATGATCGAAAATCCTATACAAGCAACATTGACTAAACACATAATTATATAACTTTTGATTTTTCTTATAAAAGTCCTTTTTAAATTTTACAGGGCCAGGATGGCTGATCTCGCCTGCGAGACAGATATAAGCTATATAAGTCTACCTTATCCGATATGTCCAAATATACTTGTATACATGAACCCTTGAATGAATTCTGGAACATCATTTCAAAGACAGCACCTCGTGCGGTATACGTCTATACTTCAAACGCATAGCATCTTCAATCGACGGCATCACATCTATCGCATCCGCACTAATAAAATGACACTCCCGTTTCTTCCAGGAGTCAGGTACGAATTCTAATATATATATTCGATTAGCTTATATAATATCTTATTATAGGCTTTCGTAATATATATCCAATACCATCTCAAGTCAAAGGAATCAAGTCACTTACCACCACGTGTAATGTGACTACCAGTCGGAACTTCACCTTCAAATATCCTGGGAACAGTTCCATTCGCCCCCGTAGGCGTGTCGTTTTGGGTGAATGTCACACGAAAAGTCACCAAACCGCGAGGTTTCTCGGTTTGGATGCTTGTCAGTTTCGTTCCGGTTATCGTATCCGTACTGGTTTGTTGGAACAAATGAAGTTCAAAGTCTTCATCGTTATAAAAACCTATAGTATACAATAATTCAGTAATCTGGTGATATGCACGGCTAGGATAGAGGGGGGAGCTATGATATGACATACAAGCCCAAACCCCTCTATAAGGAAACTCATCGCTCGAGTCGAGAAAATCCTGCGGTAAGGCCGCGTACGTGAGAATCGAATCACCGGCTGTGATCCTAAATATCGTTTCTTGGAGAGATTTAGTTTTACTTTCAACCGAAAATGACTTTGTTCTAGCATCCGCCGCGATGGAGTTGGGCGGCCAGAGCGGGGTCGTGTCGAGCACGGCAGCAGAGTATCTCAAGCTACTTGAAGGCCATTCGGTCGAGATGTTGGTGATGACACCTCTGAACGAAACTTTAAAGCGTGGGTTTAATGTTACAATCACCCCTGGTACCCCACTCTGATCGGTTTGACGAACGAGTAGACTGTTCATGATGGTTCCTGGTTTTTGCACGTTGGTATTACCCCTTCTTTCACTCCCATCGGGTGGTGAGGGAGTAGGAACCAGCAATTCTCCTGTGAGAAACTGATCCCCCATCCAAATGTGATCTTTGAGAAAGTGGCAGTTATACGGTGTGCACATAGTACCCGTGTAAAAGGTCGCAGCCTCGGAATCCAAAGTGAATTTTCGAAGATAGGCATCAGATTGACGGCCGATGAGGAATGTTTTGAGGTTTCCAATCCCATCCTCCATACTCTGGAAGATCCCTTGCTCCCCGATCACATGAACAGAACCCACGTAATTGCATGAGATGAAGCCGTCAAATATTTTGATCCTGGCGTCGTCTTGTTGCGACTCGGGATGGACCGTGAGGAGTATAAATGGACCAGGTGGTAATCCCAGTAGGATACAATTATTCCAGTCCACTAGAGCATTCTTCACTTTGAAAATCATGGACGGTTGAGAAGATATCGGTACGATCCGCCGTTCCAAGACATCTTCCCTATTGACTTTCCGTGAAAACTGGGTGCCGCCTAGTGAGCCATGAGCATCAACGTAAAAGTGCATGCTCAGCATTAGAGACATTGAACCTCCTTCGAACTCGCTAGCGGGAGTTGAGGTTAGGTCGTAAATATAATTGGGACACCATGACCATCCGCCGGATTCTGTTATAGTGGGTTCGCCGTGGATCAGAGTTGTGAACGAGATATTTTTGAGTTTTTGGATTATCTTTTTGGTGATTGTTGCCGCTGAGAGGGAGTAATCTACTTCGACGCCGGCGAGGAGGCCCGCGATAATCATCCTATCTCTGGGCCAGGAGGTGTAGCGCGGTTTTAAAATCGCGAGTAAATCACCGACTTCATTTATTTGAGCAGCCCGACGGAGACGGCGTATCATCACAGAGGCGACCCAATGAGCCGGATGACAATCCCCTGGATCTTTCGCGAGGACATCATCGTCCAGATCTTTGATTATGGGCTCGTCGGAACCTTAAAAACGTTAGCAATTTATAATCAAAATATATTTAGCAAGGAAATTTAAAATCCCTAGTCCGTTTATATTCTTCAAAGTGTGGAAATGCATGGGACGCTGAAATAAATACCCGGACTTTTGAATATAACTTTAATCCGCTTCGCCATAGCAGCTTCCAATGCGGTCCACCCACGCGTGAACCAAGGAGATAAAACCACCGCCAAACAAGGACTCCCATCATCAGCCCACTCAACATCCGCAAGATACCTGTCATGCAACAATACATACTCCGCACTAGCATAGTTCGAATGCATATTATTAATCGCTTGCCGTCGAAAAGCCGGGTCGGTGGGTATAGATATCGTATCCCACCAGATGGCTTTACACCCCAACGAACGAACGATACCCGCGAGGTACTCGAATAGACATCGGTTCACCAACCCGGGTCGTTCGAGTCCTATACCCGTTCCATCACTCCAAACGTGTGAAATAGCCACATACGGCTCCTCCCTCGAATAAGGAACTTTGAAGGGGCTATCAATCGACCATGCTGTGCCGCCGCCTCGAGTCATCGATTCTCGAAGGTACTCCGGGTCGAACTCTAGTCTCTCCCTTTGACACACGGCAGGGTCGTTGCAACGGTGTAATTGCTTTACACGCGTGGCATCGAGGGAAGTGTAAGCGCACAGACTGGCGGTACAGGATTCGTGTCCCTCATGGTGTAACTGCCGGTGTTGTCCGGCTAGCTGCACGAGAATGGGTAAATCATGCTCGCCACGTTCGCTGATATACGATAGGTTCCACAATCGGTTCGGACAGAGGACGTGTTCTCGTTCCGTTGCTTGACGAAGCGCGTCAGCAATCGGTTTAGCTGCGACTTGGTGTGGGATCATGTCTTTCCCCCAGGATTCGATTATGATGAATTCGGTGCCCATGTACTCTTGGATCAGGAGACCCCAGTGGATATAGTCACATACTGTGAATAAATCGATAGATGCGACGGTGCCATTTTTTGTTCTGTATATGCCGGAAGGTGGTAGGCCTCGATCCGGTGTTCGTTTGATCACGTCGAAGAGCCAGTAGAAAGAGTTGGCAGCAGCCGCGAGATGAAAAAAGGGGTCTGTAGTTCGCTCAGAGGGGGGTAAGCACTGTTGGCAGGCGATTAACTGGACGAGCCAGTCGCGAAAGGGAAGCCAGTCGCATTCCGGGAGGAGATGGCTTAATCTTTCCTTTTTTTCAACGCATCCTGGGTGGTCGCAGATATATACCGCTGCGCCTTTGCAAATTCCAGCGATGGCGTTGAGCACCGGCCATCTGCTGGCTCTTGCCTTCTCTGCCACGTCCACTACAAAACGGAGTAACGTTTTGCGCTCGAGCATATTGCAACATCCTTGTAGTTTGGGATTATGAGAATCGTCGGGAGGACGTACGAGAAGAGCCTCATTTGGATCGATCGGAGTAGGAGCGTATATATCATAGTTAGTATTTTTTCTGTCGTCAGAGCTCGAGTTTCGGTAGGTAGTCCAAGCTTCACTCGTTCTCTGGATATCAGGGTCCGTAGTGTCCTCTTTCTTGGAAAAGAAATCCGGAAATGCCGTTTTATCTTTATCGGAGAGCAGGCCCGTCCGAGGATCGACCCCAATAGTCATTTTGCTGATTCAGGAGTATTTAGATCGTTATTCCTATAGGCGCTCGTAATTCACAATAGGATCTGGTATTAGACAAATTATGTAAATTACATTCGAGAAACGTTCCAATGTTTCCCATCTTACTTGCCTATCTTGGCCTTGGCCACAATTTAAATATGCTTTAAAACATATTTGGAAATGCGGGGTCCCATGCATGGCCATGCGAATTCTACGTGAATCTGTCCAATTGGCGTTGATTTTGCAAAATCCAACACTCGTTGAAAGGCGATGTGTTAGGGTAAGAGACTATATATATGGTATATGACTTTGAATTTGTGGCCAGTTTTGGACATTTCTGGGTTATGGAGAGAAAAAAAAGTCTTTGGTTTTTGAAAATGAAATTGAAAAAACCTACTATGCGTAGATATTCCTTATAAACTATATATGAAAGTACTTTCATCTTAAGTACTTGTCTCGTAAACTAGCATTTTCTCCGGCGAATCGGATAGGTTCTATGGACTAATCTAAGCCCTCCTTCCCTGCATCATAAAAATCTCAAAATCCCCAAACCCCATAAGCGTCACCTTCTCCGGCATAACCAAACTCTGAACATTAACCAACCCGGCATCCTTAAAATACCCTTCCATAACCTCAACCTTGAACCCATGTGGACCATGTCCATGCTCTCTCTTAGCCTCACCACTTTCCCCATCACCCTCTCCGGTATGATGGTGATGGTGATGATGCCCGTGCCCCTCTCCATGCTGATGATGATGGTGGTGGTGATGTTGAGAACTACCACCGGCAGCACCCTCGACTAAATGCCTGTTATCATGACTGCGCACTCTATACTCCGCATTCTCCTTCTTCCGTTCCTCACTCCCATGTCCCCCTTCCTCATCACCCTCCCTCAACATAAACTCAATAATAACAACCCTGCCCCCGTTCGCTTTCACACGTTCCGCGAGTCGTTTAACACCCAACGCTGGGTCGTCAACATGGTGTAATGCTGCCGAACAAAAAGCATAATCAAAGTTATTATACCCTTCTTCTGAGAATTTAGAGGGGATAGCAGAGGGGTCGATGAAAAGATCTGCGGTTTCGGCTTTGATGTGTGTTTCGGGGAGGGATGCGAGGGCGACGCGACGGTTGTATTCTTCTACCTGTTGGGGGTTTACGTCGATGCCCGTGAGGTGGGTTGTGTACGGTAGGATTGCCTTTAAGTTATATACCAAGTGTGTTAAATTTATATGTGTAAATACAGTGTTTAAATATATATGCTGAGTGGAGATATATTGTAGGGGAGTGTATTAATGAAATGACGTACCAAGGAAACAACGCCGGGACCGCAGGCGTAGTCTAGCACTTTTACCTCACTAGTCGGTGGGGATGAGAGGGAGAGCCAGGATGCGTTTTCGCGGATGAAGGAGCGGACTTGGGATGTCAACTTTTTTTGCCAGTCGAGGGAGTCGTAGGAAGATGTTGCGGTTCTGTGTATATGAATATAATATCATCGTTTAGTACATTATTTCTTGGATATATATACTTAAGTATATATATTTGATTGATAGAGGTATAGACATTATATGTAGGGCATAGCGAAAAGTTTGGAAGAGAGGTATATTATATATAGGATGGAGAACTTACAACCACGCCTCCTCATTCCCCTGAGCTAAAAGTGGAGCTGGCATATTGATCTCGATAGCCGGACAATATTGCACTTGTAAACTTGAATTCAAATGAACTGGTGGCAGAATATTCTGAGATTGAAGGTACGTATACTGATGATATGTGTTGGATATATTAGCCGGTAAGAACTGTTCCATCTGCTTATTTCAGATCGAATGTCATGAGTTCAATCAGACTCAACAGAGGGGGGATCGAAGGGGTTTATATACATTTCCCCCCTTCAATATAATATAAGGCCTGACGAGGCTCTCTCTACAGAAATCAAATCGATCTAATTAAACCCCCCCCACCAATGACAAAAAGGTGGATGAGTCGCCGACTACCTGCGAATGGCGACATAAGGGGAGTCTCACCTACGGCAGGTAGAACGTACGTGTTCAGAGAGTATTTTTTGAAGAGTATTTATCAGCAGAGGCCCGAAAGGAGACTTTTCGGAGTTGTGGCTGCTGCAGTGTTACTGGGATGTTCGAGATGGTTTATACGTTTATGCCATTCAATTTCTATTGCGTTGTGCGACTGGGTACCATAGGTTTTTTTGAATTGCCAAGAAGGTCTAGTTCTTACAAGGAACGGGTGGGGCAATTAGCCATAGGATATGACAGTAATTTTGATGCGTGTAGACTATCGAACATGCGTACGTCATATGGTGATAGAGTTAATTAAGCCAGTTCGCACGTTGAAATTGGGGGGGTCTGGAATTGGGTTTCCGACGGCTGCGGAGAGACAGTTTCGCACAATAGCTGAAACTTCTTAGTAGTCACGGACCAAAGAGACTTCCGAAGTGCGAAGCTACAACATCTACAACACAAGAGTAATTTGGTTCGAATATTATATTACAGGACTAGCAAGGCCGTTTACAGTAAGGCGAGGCGAGGCAGCGTGGATATTGAAGAGATAAGAAGGGATTGAAAGTGATAATAGACTACTTAAGTAGCTAATGCATCAATGGAAGTATAACAATAATAGTTGTATTTGGTTGTGATTTGCGGTTTCGTTCTTTGCTGCTGAAGTGTCAATACAGACTAGGTTTCGTTGTAATTATAACTGAGAAAATTCTACGACAATCAATTATCCTTGTTTCTTAGGCATTCGCATAGAGTTCCGGTGTTTATCTCATTAAGACTTATAGTTTCCATTCATATCGCGTACGTTTTTCCCTTGTGGTGTGTCAGAGGTGAAGTGAGAATCGTCGCGGCGAATCTGGCGATATCCTCGCCTGCTGCCCATCCGTATCCCGTGATACGTATGTAATAGGCTAGTCTTGTAATAGGCTACTTTTGAGAGGACGTCTAATAGACCCCTTCCCAAAACTCTTTCGTTCATGTCTTGAGTATGAGGCTTATAGCTTCAGCCGAGCTTCGCTGCCGAAGTGGTCTCGTATACTGATAACCATCTCGACGATATGCCTCACAATCACCAGAATCTCCTGGTCTAGTCTATGAAATGGATGGTGAGGTATTTGATGGATATGGATATAAAACGCAGCATCACCCCCAGCCAAAATTGGCCATATGGGGCGGCAATCTAGAAGTTGCTTACACACACACACACACACACACACACACACACACACACACCAGACGATATTAAAAAAGCCCTCATCTGGTCTCGCTGAGCCAGACTCCAACGTGTTGTCCTCATCCAGTCTCGTAACGAAACCGTGTTGTTGTGCCGAGCACCAAAATTGCCCTCATCATGCTAATGTGGCAAAGAAAAAAAAATAGGTGTTGTGCGTGTTGTGGATTACTCACCATGTTTGTCCATCAAAAGTTTGCCCTACTACCTACTCCACTCCCAAACTTATCGATAGAAGCAACTAACCGCACATTCCAGACGAATGATAATGTAGAGCCGCAGGAGAAAAGGAAAAAAAAAAAAGAGGGAGAAAGAGAGCTGGAGAGGATGGTAATTCAGGTGCATTCCGTTTGGACAGCCTTTTTCTCGATTACGCATTCCTCATTCATTCATGCGGGGGGAGAAACAATTCCACACGTTGGAAGAGGGAAAAAAACCACCATGTTCTCTCGGACAACCCTCGCTTCATAAAACGGTGGTGCCCTCAGCTACTCGGAGAAAGATGTGGATGTGGAATGAAGACCTGAGAGGAGAGGAAGCAATGTTCACATCACGGCGGTCACATACTACGTCTTAATAATAGTAATTAATGTGGAGTTAATGAAGTTATTTTCACCGGGACTGTTATTTGCACCGGCTGGTCGCGATGCTGACGCCAAAATGACAGTCATGTCACGGTGATCTGGAAATTACGAGGTGATAAGAACGCGACGTGACTGGTTGGGGTTTTTTTTGAAGGGTCAAAAAGCCTGCTTTTTTTCCTTCTCTGTCTTGTCGTGGAGCGCGTTGCAGGTATCATGGTAGGGGAAATTGGTGTCGGGGGTACAAGAGAAAGCTCCAAAGCTGCTGGCAGCTGGTGGTCTCGAGGTACTCAAAACGCAACGCGAAGGGCAGCTGGATCATGAATTGGGGTCTGGATCGGGGGAGAGGAAGCAGGATCCAGCGAAGGGGGGTGTCGATACGCGCAGGATTTGGTCACCGCTTGTGAATTTTCTGATTGGTTGCGGAGGAACCGGGGGAGAAATTGCCCAAAGCGGAGGGCCAAGAGAGAGAACGAGCGAGTCGAAAAGCCCCGACCGGGGGTTTTGGGGTAGGGAATCACCGGGTGAGTCAGCCTGAGCGCACAGCGGCGAGCAAGCAAGCAACGCGAAAGGAGAGAAAGACGCAGAGCAGCAGAGGGGGACGGGAGAGAGCTGTGATTGGTTGTACATAGTATGGTATGTAGGGGGTGTTTTGGGGGGGCAAGCAAGGCAGGAAGGCTTCCCAAATGCAAAAGGGACAGGGCGTCTAAAAAAGACACTGATGAAATACTGACAGCCTTCTGTGAGATCATACCATATCATATCATATCATATGGTAATAAGGGGGTGTTGGGTGGTGTTGGGTTTTTTTTGGGTGGGAGTGGAAAAAATGCAACAAAACGGAGGGGGCTGGACCCCCGGGGTCGTGAGTGGGTAAGGAGAGCGCGTTGTGTGGTAATTACAAGAAAGTGATAGTAGATGATTATTGAGGGAAGGGGAGGTGTTTGCTTGGGAGTGAATTACCGAAAAGGGCAATCTATTGAAATAATCTGGCTGGTCAGAAAAGAGAAAAGAGACGGGCGTATAGCTTAAGGGACCCGTCGCCCACTTTTTTTTTTTCTTCTTACCTTTTCCCCCATCGCCTTTATCTTCTCTTCCTTCGGCCGATAGATTTCGCAACATCACCTCTTCCCTTTCACTCAACTCAACACCCATTCCCCATCAAAGGATATCAAAAGGCGTTGCTGCGGCCGCTATAATTCTTGTATTTCACAATATCCCATCGTCTGTCTCATCGACGGACTGAGAAGCACATCACAAACCGGTTCATCTTTATTGTTTATCGGTTTTCCCGCTGCCTGATCATCCTCTCTCTCTCTCTCCCCCTCTGTGCGTATGATCTACCGGCTGCTACGGGAGTAGAAAAAATCTGCCTCTCCACACTCATTTATTTATTTGTATTGTTTTGATGGTCGACGTCCTCCTTTGACCGATCAAACCATATACCATATCATCATCATATTTCTCTACCATATATCTTGACATCATCTATCATCACCATCTCAACTCCATCTCTTCCTCTTCTTCACTCTTATTACCACCACCACCATTCTATCCTCATCCCGAAGGATCCTTTTATTTTTTTATTTTTTTTTACCTCTTCTCATCAGGTCCGCTTTGACTCGATATTATTTTATCCCCCCAGCAAGCAGCATATTGAAACCAGATTACCTCCAACACAACACATCAACCTCAACTCTACTAACCTTCACGCATCTCATACCATATTACCCACCCCTTCATACCATATTATAACCCATCGAATGAACCTCATCATCTTCATCTTCATCTAATTCTCTCTTCTCTTGGGTTTACCATTACCATCTCCCTCCCTCCCTCCCTCCC
>LDDX01000240.1:0-25658 GCA_012184315.1 Arthrobotrys entomopaga
AGGAGGGGGAGGGGGAGGGGGAGGGGCAGGCACCGGGAGCACATCGTTGCTCAGCCCGAACGTAAACTTGAACGTGAATTCGAACGTGGACGGATCGAACAGCGTCCGGACGGTCAACGGTCGGCCCATCACGACGATCCGCGCCGTTGCAGGCAATCCGAGCTCAATCATCAGTTCTTCTACCACCCTCGGCCCGGGGAGCTTCAACTCTGCCATCCCAGCCCGCACAATCATATCAGCCCCCCTCTCATCAACCATAAACACAGCTTCACCAATGACCGGAGATGCACGTAACGGGCAGCTGGAGTCCCTTGAGAAGAAACTTGCCATCGAGAGGAAAATACAAGCCGGTGCCGAGAATCTCCTCCTCGTCCTCGATTCAAAAAAACCGAAAGATGCGAAAAAGGCGAGAGCGGAAGCGGAACGAGCTCTCGCTGAAGCAAATGTCAAGATCGATCAATTGACCAGCCAAGTCGACATCCTCAACTCCCGTAATTTGAGCCAGCAGACGGAATCGAGGACCCGACTCTCCAGCAAATTTCGCGGTGAACCTCTCCTTCCTGTGCCCCAGGGAACCGGCACATTAATCGGAACGGCCGTTGGCGACGAACCCGTTTCCGCAGAGTCGCCTACCTGGTCTTTGTCAGACATTCTACAATCTCTGGAAGAGAAAGGCCAACGCCCAGAAATATATGTTGAAAAAGCAAACACTCTCGTGCACCTACTCAAGCGGCATCAAACCCTCAAATACGACCTCGTATGGTCCGCGTTCGGTAAACGAGTCCAGTTCATGTTAACCCATGAGAGCCGAGAGGTCGTATCCGCTGGTTACAGAGTTGCACGATACGCCATAGCTGACGTCCGGTCTCTTCAAACGATCAAAAACCTAAATACAGATATCATCGTTATAAAGTAAGCTAACCATACCGATATTTTATAACAACATTATATTTGATGAACTTGTGTCTAACTCTCGTTCTTCATTTCTTTCTCTGAAAGTTCACTAGCAAAGGACCATACCAGTTCAGATGCGCGTTGCAGCGTTGAAAGAGAGCAAGCTCTCAAATTCATTCGCGCATTCCTTGAAATCCCTGGCGGGGTCAAGGAAATATCTAAAGGTGTTGTTAGGGCTTTGGTCTCATGTGCTGAGCAGAGTGATGACCGCCTAAGGGCAATGTGCATAGAGACTTTAGCGGAAATACGTAAGCTAATCCGTTTATCAATATCCCGGAGCATTGCAGCAAGGCTTACTAAATTTCTGCGGGGCAAAAAACATCAGTTATTTTGGAGCCGTCGTTAGCTGTTGCTGCTGGTGCAGTGAGAATCTTAGCACAGGTGCTTGTGGATGGGCCTGCAGAACTCTCCGATTGCATCGTGATTGCGTTCCTTTACCTTCTCGATATGCCCCTGACAAGACAGTACATCCGGCCTGGTCATGATCTTGAAGTTCGTAGTCCATTACTCTATTATTCAATCCTTTCTGACCCTTATTTTTTAGATTGTGTTCTCCTCATTCACAGAATCCTACGCAAAATCACACATTAATGAGGATCGGTTGAGATCATGCGCGAGAGTAATAAGCTCGATTTTTAAGTCTTGGCCTGGTACGCGCCATGTTAGTCGTTTCACCCAGATTTTAATTATATGTTCCTAACGTCATTAGGAATACTCGCGCTCTCGATGTACGATTTACGATCCGTTAAATCACTCGTGGAGTCTCTAAAAATACCCCATGTAGCGGTCCGGGTATGTGAGTATTTGCTCTCTCATTTAGAACGTATTACTGATGAGCAACATAGGATATCGTCCTAGAGTTATTGTTTGACATTTTTCGAATAAAGCCACCCTCCTGGTCATCTACCTTTCTTGCAGGAAGACGACTTACAAGTATGCTACGAACTCTGTTTATAGCCTAACTCGAGTACTGATGCATCTGCAGCATACGGACGGGTCGCAAATATGAAAATATCGGAACCGACTCCGATCTCAGTCGAAGACCGGGAAAAGATAAATCTAGTAGATCATTTCAACGCCCTTCTCTTGACCGTCTTTTCAGAAGCTGGTCTTCTCGATGTTAGTTGTTCCCGAAGTTATGCTAAGAGAATACTGCAGCGTATACAGCTAGTTAACAGTTGGTAGTGTCTGTTGAAAATCTTAGAAGAAGAGGATGCGGACCCCACCATTGTAAGAAAATCGACTCTTTTGGTCGGTGAAATTTTAAAACTCTCCAATCGTTTATTACCTCGAGAGATCAACACCCGTCTGCAAATGCTACCAAGTTTGTTCAAGTGTGCCTCCCAGTTTGATGGCACGGCAAGGAAAACTGCTACGGCAGCTGTGTACCAAATCGACTCTTTAAATCGAACGCTGCAGAGAACCGGCAACAATGGAGCTCAGAGTGCAAATAGGCCTTCTATTGAGGAGGCTCAAGCCTCTGCCCGGCAGGTTGAGCAGGTCAAAATGAAATTAAATCTCCAGATAGATGAGCCTCACTTTCGGAGTCTAATACTTGACTCCCAGGTATTAACACTTTTCTTACACTCATATTTGATAGAAATCTAGTTGTTGACAAATGCTTCCAGATTCTCACAACCAAGAACCATACGAAATGGAAAATGGATGCGCTTCTCGAGTTAGTCCAAGGGTCCCTTTTAAACCCTAAGCGGTTGGACGAAGCTTTGAAAGGCACAAAATTTCTGAAACGGCTCATGTCATTTTTCCGACCCTTCAAATACCGATTCTCAGAAATCAAAAACACAAAACCTAACCTCCGTCTAGTAAGATTGGGGTGTGCTCTTTTTCACACTCTTCTCCAAAACCCGGAAGGTATAAAGTATTTGGCAGACCATAAAGTCCTTCGCCAGATAGCCGAATGTCTCGCTCAGCTGGATCCAATGAGCGGTATAACATCCGCAGAACCGCTTTTCTCGAAAGTGAGACTCCAGGATACCCTTTGTTCGGGATATTTTATGTTTTTAGGGGTACTCAGTACTGATCCAAACGGAATCGCGTATGTTTGCCCAATAATTCTATCATTTATTATAACACAGCCTAACAACTTCCAAACCCCTAGTATGATGGAACGTTGGAAAATGTTCAATATGTTTTACCACATAAGTGAACTTCGCAGTAGAGATGACCTCATGTTTTATTTTATCTCTGCCATGGATTTCACCACGTATGGACCCCATATTCTGAGTCTATCAGCGGAAGCTCACCATATATCGCTCTTAGAGACGGGCATCCTCGTATAATCCTCTCAAAAGCATTAACAACAGGGCCAAGGGTTCGTGTGAAGTCCTCCTCATTAGAGAATTAAAAAACACTAACAACTACATATAGTCAGTCCGATTGTTCGCCACGAATCATTTACGAGGTTTAGTAGAAGGCTGTCGTCGGCCTCCACCAAACCCCTTGATGCCTCCCAATATTACGACCACGAAGCCGGCGGAGACATCCCAATGGGCAATAAGGCTGCTAGTCACCCAGCTCTATGACCCTGATGTTGAAGTTTGTAAAACTGCAATCAAAATCTTAGAAGAAGCCTGTAATGCGAGGCCTTCGCTTGAATACGTTGTGCAGTGCCGGCCTGCTCTCGATCACCTTGGTGAAATCGGTGCACCTCTTTTACTGAGGTGAGTATTTCGCAGGGCCTATAATTGTGTTGGATATGACATCCAAATCTGATATGTACCGCCTCTTGAATACAGATTTCTGTCCACCTCAGTCGGATACCACTACCTTAACGAGCTGGACTACATTAATCGTGAGATGGACGATTGGTTCCATGTGAGCATTATCCAAATCAAAAATTCTTGGGCGATACCCGCTTATCATAGATATTTCTAGGGTCGAAATGATGTTTACGTTGACCAAGTCGAAGCATCTCTCGCCCGTGCATTTGCGGATACTGACAGAACTGGGTACGTTCAAGAAGGGTCGTCCTTCCCAGATGCCGAATATACCGGATATGTTCCTCCCCATTTTTATCGTGAACTCGCAAAGACCGCCGAAGGTTGTAGGTTGCTACAAGAAAAAGGCCATTTTGAAGAGTTTGGGATGTTTATAACAGAAAACGCGGACGAATACGAGGACCATGAGATTGTTACAAAAGTAAAAGGATGTCTATGGGCCATCGGGAACATCGGCTCATTGCCATCGGGGGCACCATTTCTCGAGAATTCGGAAACCATGGAGAAAATCATCTATATAGCTGAGACATCCAAAGTATTGTCGTTGAAGGGGACAGCCTTTTTCGTACTTGGAATGCTCTCTCGCACCAGCAGCGGCCTGGAGCTGCTAGACGCTTTGGGCTGGGATGCTAAAGTCACTGACATGGGCGAGTTCTTGGGTTTTTGTCTCCCGAAAAAGTTGAATAGGCTGCTTTCGGTCAGTACAGCTCTCTTTTTAGTCAGCCTAAGCCGTTTACAAAGTGCTAATAGGATAGAAACAGCTTGAGAGCTGGGTGTTCACATCAAGCGAAACTAAATTGAATGGCCGTACCGCTTCATTGTCCATTATGGGCGTCGAGGAGTCTCTTATTCTGAAAGTCCTTACCGCGATGACGAATTTGAGCAACCACATACTTGCTAATGAAGCGTCCCGAGAGCTTGTAAAGTATATATTGATTCCCTCCGATCAACAAAAAAGAGTCCATGAGCTAACAACTGCACACAGGTTGAAACAAAACTGCTCCGAGGTGTTCCAATCCCCTGACATATACTGGGAAGTATTGCGAATACTTGAGTCTTACAGATACAGACTCCCAGTAAGACGCTTCATATTAGAACTATTTGAACGTAAATGTGTCGACATAGTGGTGAAATCTCCGACGAGAGCTTTGGAATTTGACGATGATACTCCAGCACCAACCGACCCTAACACTCCACCGAAACTTCGGTTTTCCTGACAAACATTATTTATAAGTCCGATACGAGTGGTTATGGCAACTCTCTGAATGCAATCTTACCACGTATCTCGAGTTTTTCTTATATCATATGTAGCATATCTTTTGTTTGGGCTTTCTTTCCCACTTCCTTTCTTGTAAATATATATGTACGTTTGTTTCGGAACGAGTGGTAGGTAAAGACAATGGCGCACAAAAGGCGTTCAAGAAGAATCTAGGATGGCACCTGAACGCGAGCATCTTTTCATGTTATTACGGATTCTGTCACACTTGCTCCTACCAGACTCTGGTTTCGTTCATTTCGCTTTATTTTAAACTTCTTCGGTCTCTTCTCTGGGGTTGCGCCTATTATCAGTGTATCGCGGATCCTCCTTAATTAGCTTAAAAGAAAAAGAAACAAGGAGGAAAGGGGAAGCTGAAGTTGAAGTTGAAGAAATGAGCCTGGATGCGAAACATCCTAAGAATTTCGGGCACAGAACCAAATGTTCTGAAAGAATCAATTTTTCGAGCGCCGAGGCACTACCCTTGGAGCCTAATACGTCGATGAGGTCCGTTATATCAGACAGAAATATCAAATACGTCATGAGTTCGAGAACCACACCTGACCGCAGTTGTTCGCAATTTTTTTGCGTCTCACTGTGGCTCTAGATGACTGCTACTTTATCCAGCTATGGATGGCGCTAGACTCTCGCCGGGATCTGGTTGCTCCGTAGCGCTCCACTAACCGGGTTTGGACGACTGGTGATAAGGGAATTTGAAAACTCCGATTGGCAGCAATATCTACGATCAACGAATGAATCGGAGTCGTCGAGATGTTGTGCAAAGAATCGATGAATGTCTGTCTGTCTGTCTTTCTTTCTTTCTGTCTCCCTTCTTCACTTTTTCCCTTTCTCCTGCGTGCATTTCCTAGTAAAACAATTAAGTACTTATTTTTATAAGGCAGGCAAACGGGCCTGTGCTTAAGCGTTGCCGGCCAACCTTCTTAGCACATACATACTTAGGTACTTAAGTATATACCATGCGCATGCAAGGATGCATAATAGTTGTTCTTGGGAGTCGCGAGTTCCAATCTCAACTTGAATCTCATTTTATTTTTACATTTTCTGATTTTGCGTCTACAATATAAGTATCCATCCATCCATCAGTATTAAACCACCCCCCTTCCCACGGTCAACACATGCACACGGCCTTCTTTTGCAGGTTCGAATCTGGATCCCATATGCATAGAAATCCAATCACCCTATTTTGAATCGAAACCAGATTATGCAGCAGCGTTGCTGTTGGACCTATCAAAAGCGAAAGAAGGAAAAACAAGCTTTGGTTTTTGCCAAATTCCGACAGTACAGCACTCAAGTATACCTTGAAGTCGACTCTCCACAGAAGCTAAAGGCTACCAGAGAGTTCGAAGCAAAATAGTCACCATTCAGCGAACTCAGAAAATATATGTCTACTTGCACATTCTTCAGAAGTCCCTTGATAATAGGTGCTAATTCCATATTGATATATTCCATGTCGCCACACATATGCACATAACCTCTTAGCGAAATTCCCTTTTGAGGAGATTTTTGTCCTTATCTGTAAGAATCTCGTCCCCAGAAAAGAACATACATAACTCGACCTTCTATCGTCTCATTGAGAGAAGAGAGGACCACTTGAATATTTTTTTTTTTCTTTATTTCTAATTTTAAGCAAATATTCTGCCTCTTAGGTCCTTATCAAAGCTATTCTTCCAATCACGAGCAGACTCCGGCCTCCACAGCTTAAACCACTTGTTTTTTGTGGTAATTGGCTGATTATCCGGTCATCTGGTGCCTCTATATTTTGATATACGTATATAAGAACATGGCACAATCATCCTCCAGCTGAATGAATGTCTATCCAAATTCCGAGCCGCAGCTCCACTCGGAGTCCGAAAAAAGCGCCTCGGACCCTAATTCTCAAAATAACAGTCTCTGTAATTCCGACTTTGTTACTGAGAAGATAACCCCGGCTGATTCAACCGCAAACTTACATTCGAAATTCAATCCAGAAAGCACAAAATACCTGAGAGAATTAATACGATCACTCCAATGCAAAATCTGCAATAAGCTGTTGTGGCAACCCCTTGCGTTACCCTGCGGAGATACGCTTTGTCGTACCTGCATACCGCCTCTCCATGAAAGACGCTATATTTCATATCCCAGCCGGTCTGATCGAAAAGAAGGATTTAGTTGTCCGTTTGAGGGTTGTCAAGGCCAGGAGCACTCTATTGCTGATTGCAGTTTGGACATCACACTCACAAACATTTTAGCATCGGTGAAAACGGGGCTATCTGGTAATGCACTCCCTCAGGATATCACAAATACATCGAGCTTTTCTTCACAGGGCCTCAACATTGCATTGTCTATACCCCCTGGTAAAACGAATGTTTATAAATTTAGTTGGGCCTACCAGCTTGCAAGAGACGGTCTTCTCCCATATGGCTCGGATCTCCCTACACCACCAAACCCAGAAAAGTCAGCACCGGTTACCGAGCAGGAGAAACGACATTTCGCGGATCTTCTAGCTAGACTTCGCTCGGAATTCGATTGTCAAGTTTGCTATTGTCCCTACAGCTCTCCCACTACCACTTCCTGTGGTCATACTTTTTGCAAAGGGTGTCTCGAGCGTGTCAGAGATCACTCAAACTTATGTCCTTTTTGTCGAAAAACTCTTTCGCCTTATCGAAATATTTCAACAGGATGTGGTAACAAACGTCTTACCGCTTTGCTATCGCTTCTATACCCTCACGTTACCGCTACTAAAGATACACAGGCTCCCGAAGGCGAAAGCAATCGAGAGCACACAATTCCAATATTTGCCTGTGCTATGACCTTCCCGCAGATGCCTATGTTTTTACACATATTCGAACCTCGATACCGTCTAATGCTTCGTAGGGCGATCGAAGATGGCACAAGGTGTTTTGGCATGGTAGCCCATCGGTCGGGCACCGTACCGCTCGCAGATGAAGACTTCATCGCCCCGTTTACCCGATATGGGACCATGCTCTACGTGACAAATCTTCAAATGTTTCCTGACGGGCGAAGCCTCGTAGAAACGATGGGCATTTATAGATTTAAGATTATATCCTACTCTTGGCATGATGGATACCCTCTAGCCAAAATTGAGCGAGTTGAAGATATTCCTTATGCCGATGAAGAAGCAATGGAGGCCTCAGAACGAATCAATGGATCAGATACCGACAGTCCTACCCAAGTATTTTCTCACCTGTCAACGGAGGAACTGTACCAACGAGGCTTTGAATTTGTGTCTTCGATGCGAAACCAGTCTGTCGGATGGTTCGCAGACAGAATCTTGAATACATACGGCCAACCTCCACAGGATCCAGCCATATTCCCATTCTGGATGGCCACATTATTGCCAGTCAACGAAAGGGAAAAGTATCTGGTACTGGTGTCCACGAGTGTTCGTGAACGTCTAAAACTTGTTATGGTCTGGATCAAAGCAATGGACCAAAAAAGTTGGTAAGTAACCAACTCTAGTCTCCATAAATATTCACTCCTAGGATTGTTAATGATTAGATAGTAACCCCACAGGTGGACACGGTATATCTTGCACCATATCCTAAACAGGGCGCCAACCATAACTCTAATACTGATTACTATTTACATCTCTCTCATAAACGGGAGAGCGAACGAAGACGGGGGCGCACCCAAATTGGACGGAGCATCCTACTACTTTGTTGCAACGATAATCGCAGTTATCGCTGCTGCGATAACCTTTTCAAGGTTTCGATATGTGAATCAAGTTTTTCTATGAGACCCAACCTCGCCATTCGAAGTTTTTATTTACTCACGCCCCCAAGTATCGTGGGCCTCACCATCGAAGAATCGAATTTGTTTCAGAGTTGGACCCACACAACTTGACCCCCATTCTCTCTACCGGATATCGGGGTTAGCTCTCTGCCCTCTTTTTGTCTATCGTCATAGAGCACGTTTTTGATAAAAGGGTTTCGTACCTGACCGACCCGCTTTAACATTTTATTGACTTGTATATAAATATTAAATATGAAAATTAACATGGTATATAGAGGTAATGATGATTGCAATCGCATGCTGATTTTATAACTCCCAGAGTATCTCAAATAAATCTTTTAAAATCCCTGTTTCGTGCATCTTCGAATTCATTGACAAATTTACAATCTAATTTATATAAGGCGCTTTTTAAGTCTAATCGTATCGACGAGTCCTAATATTAATTGTATAGAGCTAACGATGTAGATGTGTATATATACAAAGGTATTACGTATAGCATCAAACTCGGAACTATGTACTCAAAGACGACGGGCGGGTCGGCAAATATAACACCAAAATCATCGCAAAAATCTACTGGTTGTCGTAAAGATCCCCCGTTCCCGACTAGAGGAGATGTTGGTTCTTAAAGTGGTAAAACAAGCATCCAGAACGCCTCCTGACCGAATAGCTATATGTACAGAAACACAGGTCGTGAGCTTCCAAATGAAACGCCGGCTAAAATTGCGAAAAAATAAAAACGAAGCGCGATGCGATTGGTCCAATTGGGAGAGATATTCTCCCGAGAGTAACTCGACAGGGAAGAAAAAAATTTTATACTGATTGCGAGGTTACTCAGTGCTTAATTTTCACGTCGGTGAAAATTCCTAGATCATGTTGAGAATCCGTTCCGGTAAAAGGTTGTTGCAGAACCAGCGGCGATTCGTCCATTTGAGGGGTTGCGTACATTGGTTGGGGGCTGAATGTTTGTGGTGGGTACTCTCCTTTATAGTACGGATCAATGTAAACCTCGTCAGGTACAGCGGGCAGCGCTGCGGGAATGGTGAAAACACCAGGAATCTCGTAAATGAAAGGCTCGTAACGTCGTGTATCTTCTGGCTCATCCATTTCAAAGCCGTCAAACCCATCTGCAGCGCTCCGTGCCGCTGCCAGTTGTTTTTGCCGAGAGGCATCCTCGCCGCCTTTTTTCCCAATCCCCATTTTATATTCCCAAAATTTGATGGCACTATAACCCAACAGGTAGATTCCGAAAACGATGGCAGCGACACCAGAGTAAATTGCGCGAGGGATTGGGGATGCATTGGCGAGTGGAAGCCCAAGGCCACCGTTGACTATTCCTACAATTATGGCCGATCTACCAAGCCAAATGTGGCAGTAAGATACCCACGTTCGCTTCCCCTTCATCTTGAAATTGATGTGGTGTGTAGCTCCAAGAATGGCTTGGAGGAATAGAAGAACGATCACGACAACCCCGATGAATTGATGTGAATATATGAAATGCGACTTTAGAACGGAACTTGCCATAATGCCTGTGGCAAGCCCGACAATTGATAAACAAAAACTAAGAACTTGTAGAGTGATGTGGAGATAAACAGCTTGGCGAATCGTATGTCGAAGGAGACGAATTATGATCCCTCCTAGAGGAAATAGGGCGACAAAAGTGACACTCATTATAACAGCTAAAATCCCAAGGTTAGTTGATTCAATTCTAACCAGGAAAGAAAGCTCGGACTCACCATGCGCTATGATGTAATTTTGCTTTTTTACAAGGAGGTTATTTGGGACGGTATACAAGGAACCAGACGCCGTAGGGTTCAATGGAATTGGTGCTGGTGGGTTCGGGTCATCAACAACTGCTACTGTCATGTCAATGGTAAAAACGCCATAGGTATTGTCGTCATGCTGTTGAATATCCTCCTGCAGGTTACTACTTTCAAGAATTTGGTTTGGATTCTGAGCCCAAATGAAACTGGCCGCAGTACTGGTAATATCGAGGTTGCCTCCCGCCCATCTCTTGCAGTTATTGCAGGTAAATAGGGCCGTTATCTGGCCATCTACGATTCCGGAACCCTCCAGGATTGAGACGTCGGTTTGAGGATAATATTGAGGTGCAATTTCGCCACTAAAAAATAGGGAGCCAGAAAAATTCAGCTTGAGGCATTCCAAAAAAAAAAAAAAAAAAAGGCATATGTATATGAAAGCAGGAGCAAAATGTTACCTTGAGAGTCTAGGAGAGACGGTGACATTTGCGCTAGCAGTTCCTGGATATATGATGAACATGAGGGCGCCGGCCATCTGGGTGCCGATGCCTACTGCAGTCCAGCCTTTCGCCGCGGCCCCAGTGACTCTGATAAGCATGTAGCCATCGTCGTCGTGTGCCGTATTCAGAGGCATAACTATAGAGAGACAAAATTTGCCTGTTGGGTCGCAGTAATTTGATTGTGAGTACGCAACCCTCACTAGATTCAACAGATCACACGGTTAGTAAAATGGTCGGAACGTACAATTTGCATATGCATAAAATTCGAAATATACGTCTACATACCAAGATTAGAGAGAAGCAAAAAGAATATATACCGGAAGGACCACATTTTGGAAGAACAGTATAGATAAATATATCGATACCGGTGTTGGTGAATTCAGATGCAAATCTGAAAAGCCGTGCGGCTGATTTGAAGGGTCTCTTTCAGAGATCGCGAAGCCGACGATACATGAGAGCACAAGACAAACGCGTGATTGCTCTTGTAAAAAGGTAGATTATGCCTGCC
The DNA here is from genome assembly GCA_012184315.1 of Arthrobotrys entomopaga. Lineage (NCBI taxonomy): Eukaryota > Fungi > Ascomycota > Orbiliomycetes > Orbiliales > Orbiliaceae > Arthrobotrys > Arthrobotrys entomopaga. Next base: position 11,466 of record LDDX01000240.1, read on the forward strand.
AGCGACAAAAATCCGAGTTATCCTGCTCGCTGGCTGATATTCCCTAGGTTCCAAGAAGGACAGGACGGGCCGATAGTGAAGTCCGGGCTCGTCAAGGCGGATATCCGTTATAGGCCCAGTCAACCTCCACGCTCTTATGTGCGTCTCCGGTTGCAAGGCCTCTATGGAGAGGAGAGACACAAAAAAAAAAAAAAAAAAACGATCAAGAGAAAGGGAAGACCGGGTAACTAGATGTTGTGGAACGAATTTCTATTCCCGTCAAGACTACCCTGTGTCCTTGTCTGTCCCCTCAGCGCCGTGTCGCCGTCAGCCGTCAGCTGCTTGTATTGATTGGTCCACCACAGGCAACCGCGGCGTTTGTATGCACCTGCAGTAAGTATTAATATTTATGCTTGCGAGTGTTTCGGTAAGTAAGCACTCAAGTACTTGAGTATATATACTCCTACGACAAAAAACGTCGACCCGACGGATTAAAACAAAACGATTGCGAACCAGATGAAAGGATAGTGAGTACGAGACAAGATATGAAATATAAAAAGATTTAAAATCGAGAAATTGAAAAATTGAAAAATCAAATTAAAAAAAAGAGAATAAGAAAAAGGGAGGGAGGGAAAGGTTGGAGTACATGTACATAAGTATGTATTGTATGGGCGAGAGAAAGAAGGACGAGACGCAGCTGACTTTGGAGCTGAAGGGCGACTGAGACCGACCATTGGCTGGACGGAAGGCGAGCTAAACGGCCAGTTTCTCGACAATAAACCAATTGTTCCTGCAGCCTGACTTGGTTTTCAACCAACCGTAGCCTGTTGTTTAGCGCCGTGCGACTGGCGAACAATCCGGCCCATGCCGAATCATCGCTGCCGTGCCTGCTCGTATTTTTCTTTTTCAATTGCCCGTCCGGGGGGGTTTTGAGCCAATGGCATTTTATCCGAACTCCCATGTATTATCGCCATGATTCGACCGACGGGTCCATGGCCCCCCATGCTTCGCCACAAGAGAGGGAAGGACATACTACATGTATAGTAGCTTTAAGTACCCAAGTACTTACGTACATGTAGTATTTTTTTTTGTTTTTGTTATAGCGAGATAAGTGCGCCATCTCTCCCCAAGCGCTGTGGAGACCTCGTTCACTCTTTTCTATTCGGATGGCGGCACCAACCAAGACAGAGAATTTATAAGTGAAAATCTTTTTTATTTTATTTTATTTTATTTTATTATTACTATTATTTCTTGATTCTTCTACGGAGCGCTCGTCGAGATATCTCGGCATTCAAGATGGAATGGGCGTCTAGTTAGATCAGAACACACCCATCCCGGATGGCAACTTCCAGCACCTAGGCTGACTAGCCCTGTTTCCTCGAGCCGTGCTGGTTTCCATTGGATGTCAAGACCCAACGGTCCAATTTTTAGATCTTCTGGACGGGGTATTCTCAGGCCATATACATCCGATTTCTCCTTACCCAAGCGCTGATGGTTTTTTTGTAAAAAAAAAAAAAAAAAAAAAAAAAAAAAAAAACAATCCAGGTCACCAGTTTTCCACACCATGAACCAACATTCGTCCCTCCGTAGCAACTCCCAAAAGTTGGCATCGATCGCACCGTGTCATTCATGTTTGATCCACTCTTCTAACAGAAATCAATTGGGCGATTTGTCTTTCCGGATGAGCTTCTGCTTAAAGGAAGTAGTCTTGTTTCAAGCGTTTTGGCATGTTTTGACGGGTCGAGGCGGGGTAGTTAAGCGGGACATCCGCTCGAGCGCTCGCTCACTTCCAAGATCGCTGTGCCACCCGCCTGCATGGACACGAGCAATCCCAAACTAACATATTTTATCAAATTTATATTTCAAGATTTGTGTTTTTTTTGTTGGTTGGTTGGTTCCTTATCTGTCCCTTCGACTGAATTTAGTCGATGTGTATCAATCAGTAGGGGTTTTCTTTTCATGTTGGGGGACCAAACCCACTCGCGAGCAATTGCAATCAATTGATCAATCTTGGGCACCAAGTTTATGGATTATTTTCAAGATCATTCGAACCATAGAAATCAATCAATTGCTCGACCATTCAGAAATTAGTTTGTATAAAATCCCTACTCTCTTATTACCCTCTCTAACCTTTTCTACCTTGAGTTGTATGAATTAGAATATCAGATAATGCATTAGTGGAACATATAAACCGAAAAAGGATATCAGTATAAATACTTAAGTACATGATCATGATCAGTATCCTATCCGGCGAGGAAAGAAAAAAAAAAAAAAAAAAAAAAAAAAAAAACCCAAAAGAAAATGGGAGAGGGCCTATAACCTTCTAAAAAGAACACGGAAAGATAGAGAAGATGAAATATTAAAGTACACAAGTCTTATACGATAAAAGATCGTAAAAAACAAAAAAAAGACCCACATCGAGAACTCGGGAGGGGAAATAAGAAGGGAAAAAAGAAAAGAAAAAAAACTAAAAAAAAAAAAAAAAAAAGGCTTCGATCACCAAATGATTACATTTCTAGCTCATATTTCTTCTTCATTCGGTGGCGGAACCGCCTATATACATCATTAATCAGATTTGACGTTCAATGTTGATTAGCATTAAGTGAACATACCGAAATGGATAAAGGGACCATGTACCAGCTTGGGCATATTGGTATCCATGACGGCCTTGCGGAAACTTTCCTCTGTAGTCGAGAGTGTACAGCCTTTAAAGCCAATGTTTCGGACATCCATATACTCAAGACTCTCCCAACTGGATGTATTGATAAGGCTTTCGCAGACACAATTGCCAGATAGAGAAAGATATAGGAGGGACTGCGAGAATTTAACTGACAGTACCTCGCATAGATGAGGGTCATCCGTAATCTCGCTCTCTGTCTTAACTTCACCAGTCGACGACTTATACATCACGAATGTCAATGATTGGATTGTGGGTGTTTTAGCCTTCTGCAAAGCTCTTGCGAAGCCTGTAAATACAAACAATTAGCATAAGCACCATAAAAATGACTAGAGACATTTTGTGAATAAATACCTTGAGCGGTGATCCCAGGGCATTGCTCGACGTGCAACTTTTTAAGTGCTGACAAGTGGGGGAGAAGTGAGCACAGGAAGGTATCTGAGATAAATGGAAATGACTTGAATCCGAGAGATGTTATACTACTAGGGATATATTCCAAGTCGGATGCAGTAAGTGTGATATTCTTCGATTCAATGTGAGTTTCTAGGCTTGCCTCAAGCTGAAGGAGCTTCAAACTTGGGAAGTGGCGTGTGGCTCTCCATAATTCCTTGACATCAATCTTCCTAGGAAGGTTATCTTCCAAGTATAGGCGTTGTAGATTGTTGCAAGTTTGTTTGAGTAAAATCAAGGTTTGGAATGCGCCAGGGAACTTTGCAACAAGGTTTGCCAGGTTTGGGCATGAACGCAGGATGGCACTTAAGCACCTAGCCAATCCAAATGCAACATACTTTTCCTGCTCCGTTGTTGAAATATCGGAAGTTGAAGTCCAGCCGTCAGCTCGTATGAATATAATCTCTATCTTCAGCTCACGCACAAAGGCGGCTAATTGTGGATTTTTTGCGACAGACCGAGTAAACAATGCTAGTGATTTAGCTGATGTGATCGCGACAGTTCGATATACTTCAGCTTGACACAATGCTCTCCACAAATTATTAACTTTTAGGAGGGCGTCAAGGAGAAGGTTCTTTCGCCGGATAGCCGTCTCTTCATCGTATATTTTTTCATCTTCGCTGATTTGAGAAGAAGATCGTTCGATTTCCTTGTCAATTAAAAATTTGAAAATCTCTACCAAAAGTTCGTTTGGGATTTTGGAGATTGGTGGTTTCCGAATAGTCAACTTGCTTGCGACTTTTGATGAAGCATCACTGACAGGATGGTATCTTGCGTTTTCAGGTTTGAAAAGAGTAGTTACACTTGAATCTTCGGGTGTAATGCTCTTCGCAAGAGAATTGTGAGCTTCATTTGCAGAACCATCCTGCTTATTTTTTGCTGTTTCGCCTTTCCCAGGGGAAATTTCGATAGGTTGCGCCAGCTCCTCTTGTGAAAATACCAGCAAGTCTTCATTTGCGTCAGCCTCGGTGAGACCTTTGGCAACTGCACTTACTGTATCAACTGGGCCCTTTTGACCAACACATTTATCTGCATTGATAGTAGGTGATTTGCCGGTATTGCGAGGCTGCTGAACAGTTGATGATGCTTTGGAATCCAATGGCTTTATACCATTGCGTTCAAGAATTTCCATCCATTTAGGTGATAAGGGAACACCTTTCGCAACCCTGTTTTGCTCTTGGGCGCGAAGAGAGATCTTTTTAATCGAACAATCTCGGGAGTTATGACCGGTTTCCCAACACCTGAAGCATTGTGATCCCGGCCTTTGGATCGCAGGTCGATCCAGCTTGGGAGGCCCAGGACGCTGGCCGAGAACAAATGATCCCTTTGAGGAAGGGCCTGACGGCTCTAACGGGGCGAACGTTGGCGAGGCAGGTTTCATAGACCACGGTGATTTTTTAGGCTTTTCGACCGGGCGAATGGGAGCGAGGATGGAATTTTCGGGCCGCTTTGGCTTAGCCGGAGCTGAAGGAGTGATAAAAATATCCCATGTTGAAGGGTCAACTGGTTCGTAGTTACTCCATGAGTCGTACTTGGTATTATCCGGGAGGACCTCAGTATCCCAGTCCGGGCGTGGTAATGGTTGTCGATACTTCGGCTTTGGGGGCTCCTGAGGTAGCTTAGAAGCTCGTCCAGATTTTACTGGTTCGGCTTTTGGCTTCTTGACCGGCGGCATCCCGAGGAGATCCCTAAAGAAATCCGCATTCTCAATGATAAGCTCTTCTGCCGATGGAATTGGCGCAGGACGACCCATCATTTGTCTCAGGGCACAGGCTCCGCAATTAGGTACTCGCCCTCGACAAAGGTGACACCAGGTGTATATTTGAGGGTACTTCATAAATTCTTTATAAGCCTGAACGTCAAAGTGTTTGTGTTTTCGACGTTTCTCTGTTAGCACCTTTCGAGCTTCTTTTAGGTCGCCCATTCGTGGGGGGCCTCTAATCCGACGAGGTCCTTTGCAGTTCGATTTATAATGTTTTTCGAAACTTTTCGGGTCGCGATTAATTTGCAAACTAGTTCCAATCCCGGGTTCGAAGTCGGGAAAATTGAAACTTTGTAGTTCTCTATGTTCTTCTTGTGATTTCAGGTTCAATTCCACCTTTCGAAGCATGCTTTCAAGAGGTGTCTTTTTGGTTTCTGCTCTCCGTGCATCAAGCTGTAAATATAGGGGAGAGTACTCGAGAGGATGCTGGAACTGGCATCGGGTTCTTTTGCAAAGGCCTAGACGGGATTGTATTAGAGATTGGTAATGTCCAAAAATTCGATCATCATTGCTTTAATTCCTGTAACTCATACCTCTGGCAAAGTCCCGACAAAGGGGTCGACCCTCGATTTGTGTTGGGACGGGATCCAAAGAAATCTTTTTTGCACCAGCGCGGAGCGAGTCGTCGCGACCATCGGAATGTTTGAGGTGGCCAGTTGCTTGGGGGAACCTAGAGCTGGGCGCTTCTTCGCCCCATCGCTCACGCTTGGAGCTAGCTTCAAAGGATCCTTTCATCCTGATGGAATATTGCTTAAAACTAAGATTCTGAGATCAAAATTAACGCGAGATCTTTCCAAGTGCAAAACGCGTGGGGCTATCAAGAGTTCTTGAACATACCTGAGCTCTTCGTTTCTGGAATTGTTTTGTGTTTGGGGTAAGCTCTGCAGTTAAGATGAAGAGAGTAGAGTTAGTAAAAAAAGGAAACGAATAAAAAGTAAAGAAATAAAAGTAAAAGAAGGAAAGAGAAAAAAGAAAACGGTCACAGACAAAGCTAATATCACATGGAAATGTAGCTGTATGCAATTCGGTCAAGAGTAACATATATATAAGAAACCAGGGTCGGGAGTCGGGCTGGCTTACCAAGTTTCAAATTCGACGTTGCTGGAACAGCAGAGAGAAGAGAAGTAAAGAGGGAGAGAAGTATTAGACAGCGAGTGTCTTGTCTAAGAAGGTGAGGAGGGGCAAAGCTTGGATGTGATTATTAGAACGGAGAGTGAAATGATGGCTAGCTAAGTACTTAGTTGTTAGGAAGTGTGAAAAGGGTATGGATCTTGAGGTGTGCGAGGAGCTGGGAAAGTGGCATGAAAAGGTTCGAGTTAGAAGAGAAGTTGAAGGAGGAAGGAAAGGAAGGAAATGAAGGAGAAGGAGAGGAAGACTGTGGTTAAATCCGTGCGTGAGAGAGAGAGAGAGCGGGTCGAATGAGGGAAACGTTGCATGTCGCAAGTCGGCTTGAAGCATCGCGCAGCGCAACAACGCAAAGATGTGTTGCGGTGTCGTCGCAGAAGCGAGAATTGTGGCTGGCGGCTGTGCCACCCTTTTATTTTCGGGGAAGCGATATCTGTGGCTGGTGTATTATATAATCAAGAGCCGCATACACAGCCACATGCCCAACGACAGACACCTATAACCACATGCACCACCACCGGGTGCGCCTGCAGCCGGATTGGATTATTACATCTCACATCTCCCTCCTTCCGCAATATGCTCGAATGATCACAAACGATTCCCCGATATTCTCACACACAAAAGTTACTCGCTGGTGGACACTGTCCCAGGCCCCGGCACACGATGAATTCCCTCAAGTCTATCGCTAAAGGTAAGTGCATGTGCATCACATATATACTTAAGTACTTATCTCCCCATTCGAAACTGACCCCATAAAGTCTAAAGGTAAACTAATCGCATGTATTTGTGTATTTGTAGGTGGCTGGCATCCAGAGAATAAGTCCAACAGCTCGTCAAGTACTAACTCCGGATCCGGCGGGAACGAGAGATTCAAGAACTTTAAAGGTCTCCAGCAGGTGGTTAGTATGGGCCGTACATAATGCTCTCCATCATCCATCCTATCGCAATCTAATTTATCACACCCCTCATACAGGCAAACTGGACCGGGCACGGCACAAAAGGCGGGTCTCGAGAGGACCCCTCTACTGTCACCACGAGACCTCTTACTTCCCTCAAAGACCCTTATTCATTTGGTGCTCCGCCCAGACGAGATCCGAAGGCACCGCTCCCGCCACCGACCCAACCTAATGTCATCACAGAGAGTGCCCCATCACCACTTCCAGTAGAAACTGAGTCTCAAGAAGAGGAACCCCGCCCTCGCGGTTTTCAAATTAATTCGACAGGTCTGAGTACTGCGGGTCTTCCCACACCCCCCAGGCGGGTCCTCGGAACAACATCCACTCCATCGCCCCCGGTAAGTTCCCGGCCAACGCCTCCTCTTCCGAATAGGTCACATCCACCACCACTCCCTGGCCGTCAGGCAAACAATCCCCTAGGCCGACAAGAGACGCTATCATCTTTCCCAAACGTCAATACGCATAACGTAAACCCGTCGACCACCGCTGCATCGTCTCGTCTAGCGCTGGCGGGCGTATCGGTGCCCGGGCTGGGTATTGGAACAGAAAACCCCCCAGTGCCATCTCGTGGCAAGCCCGCACCTCCCCCTCGAGCAGCTTCCCAAGAAAATACAGAGCCTCCACCCCCTGCATATTCAATCAACGAGCTGTCTAACCGATTCTCTTCCCTCAAATCAACATCCGGTTCAACGTCTAGAAACGAAACCCCAGAAACAGGAACAACATGGGCACAAAAGCAGTCTGCTTTGAAAACTGTTTCTCAGTTTCGAAAAGACCCTAACAGTGTTTCTATATCAGACGCCGCATCAGCAGCGAAAACTGCTGACAATTTTCGTCAAAGACACGGTGATCAGGTGACTAAAGGCTTCCAACAAGCTCAAGCTGCTGGCCTTGTTGATCAGGTCACTGGGTCAAGTTCAAGAGATGGCCAACCACAAGGCGTCCCCTCGCGACCTAAATGGGGAGATATGGCATCACGAGCGTCTGGGGCAATCTCATCGCAGAACAATAATGCCACTGCATCGACCACCAACACAGGAGAAGCTTCAGGAGGCACGGCATTCGCTTCTATAGCAGCTAAAAAACGGCCACCTCCACCTCCCAAACCCAGAGATCTAGAACCAGCGGGGCCTCCACCTCCAATTCCTCTTGGCACGAAGCCGAAGTAAAACACAGGATGGCATGCATGTACATGGGCATTGCAATAACAAGTTTTCTGGCGAATCAAGTTTCTTTCTTTTTTTTTTCTTGCTTATCGCATGATTTTACTCAACAGGTCTGGTTGTTTTCCTTGTCTTCAAATCCTTTTTCCTAACTTTATATTTAAGTCTTCAGCTTTTGAGATCATCATGCCTTTTGGTGTAATCACCAGAGTAACGAATTGGGACGAGCTTCTAGTTTTTTTTCGGCTATTTGCTTACATGATTACTGTTCATTTTGTCTTGAATTTTATAGCACTTGTTATTTAGTATATAGATCAATCCATATCAGACTTTAAAATTTTGAAATTGAAAGATTTCAATTATATGTATTACCTTCAAGTTTCGACCCCTATTCGAACAACGGTTGGGGCGACCAATACGATTACGGATGGGAAATCAGAATATAAGAACCAACCACAAATGAAATAGTAAGAAAGAAGGAGATCTTTTTTATTGGAAAAAGCCACTCAAGGAAAACTCCCCTGTCAACAAAAACAAAGGAAAGCCAAATTTATGGATTAAAAGCACATATAAAAATAGGCACGCAAGAGTAAAAATAATAATAATAATAATAATAGAAGTGTAAAAGAAAAGAGAAAAAAAAGGAAAAGGAAAAGGTTTAATAAAGGAGGAAAGGTGTATAATATCTGTATTGAAAAGCAGTTTATTAGAAAGAAAGTAGAGATGAGCTGTACAAGTCGGCATTGTGAAGGCCCGTCCACCTGGGAAATCATTTTAGGGGTCCATATTTGAATGCCCCTGACCTTTTTTTTTGATTTCCTTAAAATGAACGAGAAGGCAAAGGAGGTTGGTGGTTCTCAAGAAGTGGGATAAAATGAATGCAGTATTCGAACGGCAATATCGCCAATGTCAAACATGCTATTAGGAGATGATTAATGTGTCTGCAAGCATGGTTTTGGAGGAACGAAGAAATTCGAAGTCGCTGAGAAACATTTGACGGTAGCAGTGCTGGTCATGAAATATCCCGAGTCGCCTATGGGAAAGCTAGGAGAAACGAAAGTCGTTAAGAAAGTTGTCCAAAATAGAAAGAGGAAAAGAAAATTGCGCCGGTTCCGTGCCAGTGTAAAAGCCAATTAATAGTCAGTAGGTCGTTAAAAGAAATGAGTGTAAACTCTTGAACTCTCGTGCACTTCCATTTCCTAAATGGCGACACCTTTTAGTATGATATCAGTGGGTAATCTGATTTGGAATACCACTCACCATTTTGAATGTATTGAGCTCTTCTTTGATTTGTTGGGCTAAGGCTGGTGTTAGTTTATTACAGGTGGAAATCTCTCCTCTCCGATCGTACTCCCCACTTGTCCAAGTCTCGTAGAAGGTAAGTTTCTGGCTGAAAGACACGGAAGCTTTAGCTTTTGTGATCTCTTGGTTGGTGACGGGAGTGGAGAGTGCGCTAGAGGATGGACTCTTAGGAGCCGTGTATTTCGGGGCGGTTGTAGGTGCGAGGAAATAGTCGTTATTGATATCCTTGTCATCTATAACATCGGGAGTTGTTGGTTGGGAGGATATTATAGGGATTTGGGGCAATTGTAAATCAGCAGGAAGTTCTGTTGTCGGCTTTACGATTGGTGATGATCCTCCAGATTGCTTAAGAATTCCCTTTTTGATCGCCGTAAGAACCTCGGCCCTTTCTTGTTCTCCGCCAACGATACTTCTCCGAGCTGCTGTTGGTTCACTAGCATGCGCGGTTTCTCTCTTTCCGGCATCGATCGAATTGCGTTCTAATTTAGGGAAACCGGTTCCGCCACCAGCATGCTCTGAGGCGTTGGCATTGACATTGACTCTTTCTCGCTCGGCTTCGACAGTGACCCTACTTAACTGAGTGGTTGCAGATTCGGTAGTAACAGCTGGCGCAACTGGACCTGAAGCGGCTGGAACCCCAACGACAGATTTTGGGCGGAATAATCCGACGAAACTTCTCGACCCTCGTTTCATACCCTTCCCCATTTTCCGTAACATAACAGATGCAGAGGATGCCGTAGAAGAGATAGAAAGATTGTCGGTTGAACCAGAGAAGATACCACCCTGATTATTTGAATATATTGAGTTCCCAAGTCCGCCTGCTTCCTGCCGCTCAGCAATCCTTTGCTGTTCGGCCTCTTCTCTTTCTTGTCTCAAACGCTGTCTTTCCTCCGCTGTCAAGGATGATGCTTGTTTTAATTCAGCAGCACTTCCAAAAGAAAATGCTCTGCGCAGCCTAGATTTGAATCCTGTTCGTGATTCGGCCTGCAAAGCTGCGAGACGGTCCGCGGCGACGCTGTTACCGGTTCGTGGACGAACAGGTGTGATTTCGGGCTCTGCCTCAGACAATTCTTCCTGGATATTTGGATCCGGGCTCATAGTGACGGGTTTTGAGAGGGGAGAAGGATTCGTGGATCGCTTCTTCGCTTCTGGAGCAAGACGAGATGCTTGATTTGAGGATTGCTCGCTGTTTAGAGGTTGTTTTGAAGACGTCACAGCGTTGAGGGGTTGCTGCTGCTGCTGCTTTGTCTAAACGTACGATATCAATAATGTGTTTGTTGGAAAAGTTAAAAAAGACTAATGTCTGCCTACCTTATGAGATTGTGAGCCATTAGAAGAATTCTTCGAGGAGATGCTATCGGAGCTCTCCCTTCGGTGGAAGGAATTAACAGGAGACGTAAATGTTGCTGGAGAGGAGGCATCTGTGGCCGGCGATCTTGGAGGGGTTGGCTGGAAAAAATTAGGTTGATTAAACATGAAAGGATTGCCGGTATGGAGTCCGCCTGCGGAGCTTCCGACTTGCGTGTTGAGGTCAAAAGCACCAATGGACCTTCGTCTGTCCATCATCTCCTTTTGCTGGAGCTTGCTCTTGGCGTTTGTCTGCTTTAACGCACTAGAATCGTCTTTGCTGAATACCCTTGGATCATTTCTTGTAGTTGGGGCGGGTTTTAAGCCGACACCAACTCCAGAAGCCGCTTCGGCATAGGTACGATTTCCGAACCCACTCACCGAAGCGGAGTTATTATTTGAGAAAGACATGGGTAGAGAAGGACTGCTGCTCGCTTTGCCAGGGTGGCTATATATGCTCATGTTTGACAAGCCATCAATTGGAACCTGGTTCATATGGTCACCGCCGTGAGGGCCAAAGCTCTCAGAACGTCTCACATTTCTGCGATATCTATCCGCGGATGGCCGTGCGGTAGAAGTTGTCTGGGTGTATGACGAATTACTGGAGAAGACGGTGCTGGTTGGCCGTGTATTGCCCTGATTTTGTGGATTGAACGATTGATTGATGGGATGTTGTTGAAGAGCAGCATTGGCGTGAGGGCTGGGTTGACGCTGTCGAGGTTGACTATCAAACCCAGCACTGGCGCGTACCTCTTGCTTATTCGGTTGAAACTTGGGGTCATTTGTCGTCAGATTTGGCGTCGATTTGAAGGCATAAGGTGCGACAGGGGTCGCAGCAATCCCACGATAGCCACCCGTCGGCTGTGATTGAGGAAATGACATGTTTCGCTGGAAGGTAGGATGAGGTTGAGTAGTTAAAACCATGTTGTTAAGAGATTGTGAGGCTGTGGTTGAAATTACAGGTTGGAAACTATTTGTGGTGGAATGGACGAGAGTTGCCATTATCTCAGGGCGCGCTCAAGGGAGGGTTGTGACTGAGCGAAAGGGAGAACGGAATAAAAGCGTTCCGATATGGGACGCAACCAGCAGGAGCGGAGGTACACTACGGATATGATTTTTGAAAGCTCAAATGATTAGAGTTTTTTTTTTTTTTAAAAAAAAAAAAAAAGAAAAGAAAAGAAAAGGGAAAAAAGGTAGTTCTATATGATTAGGTCACATTGGAGTTAGTATATGTCGCATGAGCTAACACTGGGAGATTTTGGCCGGGTGCTTATTGCGTTCCCAATGACGGAGATCTTGACAGTGGAAACTTATATGAAGAGAAAATACAAGAGGAGCAGAAAAGGAAGGATAGGGGAAGGAGTAGAGTGCGTCTATAGAAGACGAGTGATCTTGAAATCCAAGACAGTATGGGCAGTCTTTACCGTCATCGAGATCATATAACTGGGAGCGGTATGGGAGGCCTGGGCGAAAGGGATACACGGGTTCATCGGTGAACCATTTGGTATTGGGATAAATGGGAAGGGATATAGAGAGACGTATGAATCTTCCAGCTGTCAAGTCCGCAATTGGTGGTCTACTGGCCAGCGAACCAAGCGATAGCCATAGATATGAAGGGATGTGGGATGTGGGATGGAAGGAGTTGGAGACGACAGTAACCACGATGTGATGATATCTGTGTAAATGTGTCCAGTCGATATGATAGATGTATGGAGGGGGGGTAGGGAGAGTGAAAGAGAGGGAGATGGGGAGAAGCGAGAGAGAGGGAGAGGGAGAAGTTGCGGGAGTATGCAGGGCCGGTGGTTCCGGGCTTATTCCCAATTTGGAGGATTGTTGATGTTGTTGTCTGCAGTATTCTCTCTCTTGCTGGCGCCGACGCAATCGAAAAGGTCTCACCGTTGACAGTAAAAAAAAAAAAAAAAAAAACCTGGATGGAACTCAACCAACCGAACGAAACTCGATCTCTTTTAGGGCAGGGAACGGAGGGGAAAGATTTATAGTTATCTTTTAAAAAGACGAAATTGCAAATTTGAAAATGGAGGAGAGAAAAAAAACCCACCTAAACGATCAAGTATGAAAGAGAGATATTCGGATGGACATGTAAATATGACGGCGAATATGATATGTTTTTATACGAGAGAAGTGCGCCTTTGGGACCGAGAAGAATGAACGAGAGTGGAGTTATGAATCACCACCAGAGAGGGATATTACGATCACACAACCATCTACAAGTTCGTCAGCCGAACCCTTCGAGCGGCAGGCGATATCGTAACTTTTGCTTTGTATATCGGGCAATTAAGTCGTCTTCGTCGTCGTCGTCGTCGTTGTTGTTGTAGTAGAAGTAGTGGGTTGTGGTAGTGGTAGTGGTAGTTGTAGTTGTAGTCCCAAACTCGATCTTGTGAGGACGTTTGTAAACGAATAGAGCGGAGAGACGGGCAGGATACGATTGTATCTGCAACCAGGGTATAAAGTAGGCTGCCGGCAAATGGAACGCGAATGGAGTTGTTTGAAATGTGCTTCTCTGGTTGATTCGCGGACAAGGAACAAAAAAGAAGATAGAAAACCCCGGCAAGAGAGAGAAAACAAAAGTATCGGATACTGACAGAGTACTTGATATTCGATCGAGATGGGAATTCAGACTCGTGCGCTCCCTATATTGATTCTCTAAGAAACCACCTGGTTTAACACTGGGTTGTCGACCGAACGAAAGCGTGGCGACACTGCAAAGCAACAGAAGGTCCCAAACCCTCCCAGTTGGCCGTCTCCAATCTACTTCCTATATACCGGCGAGGATAGATAATTGTATCAATGGGATGAGGACTCGAAGAAGGCAACCAGGCTCGAGTTTTTCTTTCTTTCTGAAGGTGTATTATTATTTATTTTTTTTAATGGCGGTGTTTTTCTTTTGGGTTTCTGTTTTGTATTTATTACGGGGTTAAAGGGGGCGAAAGATAAGTATGAACTGATTCGTGAATCGAATGATGGTCGAACAATAAAGGAAATTGTTTTTCTAGAGGGGAAAAAAAAAAAAAAAAAAAAAAATTGTAAGTATAATAGGAATAATAGGAATAATAAAAAGGATGGGCACAGGTAGGCCGCTCGACGCTGTCGAAAATCTGAGATGAGAAAGAAAGAAAGTAAGTAAGTAAATAACGAAGGAAAACCAACTGGGAGGGAGATCTAAAGAGTGAAGACAGGAACGTAATGAGGCTACGAGAAAGAAAAGGGAAAAAAAGGACGAAGAATATAATGCTATTATTATTATTATTATTATTATTATTATTATTATTGATGACTTGGGGTGACTTGGGGTGGATTAAAAGTCAAAGGAAAAAGGATGCTGGGAAATTCGGGCAGGCTGGTCACCTTTTTTTTTTTTTTTTTCGGTCGCGAAACCAAAAAAGGCGGGCTGCGGGGGTAGGAAAGGAAGCC
>LDDX01000240.1:25720-78327 GCA_012184315.1 Arthrobotrys entomopaga
AAATTAAAATTAAGCTTCGACTATTTTCTATTTGGCAGCGACGACGACGTCAGGATGGGATATGGTATTCGATCGAAGCAAAGAAATCACAATCGCAGTGAATGCAATGTTTAATATAAAACATTTGAGTCCTTACCAAAAAAGAATCAAGAAGAGAGAAAGAAAGAGAGAGAAAATAAAAACAAAAATAAAATAAAAAACACGCCCCGCTAGGAAGGCCGGCGTGCCGATGGCGCTGGGATATGACAAGACGAAGAAGACGAGGAGGAGGAGGAGGCTGTATGTATGTAAGTATGTATGTATGTATGTATATTGGATGTCAACAGGATCTATTAATACTACTTAATTACGAGGGGCCGGTGCAGCGGCGACGGGAGTGTACATAAAGCGCGCTGGATGGGTGGATGGAATGCAATCAATAATACTTGATAATGCAATGCAACGAAAGACGGAGAACAATTGAAAGATAAGTACCAAGCAAGCAAGCATGCATGGGGGGGTGGTGGACTGTCGCGATGAATGGCAAATACCATACTAGCTTGTACTTGTAATGGCAATCGCAAAAGGGAAACCGGGGTTGACCCCAATTCATTATTATAATATGGTTTCTCAAGCTTCTTCTTCTTCTTCTTTTTTACCGCTTTCCTTCACGCCGGTGTCATGAATGAATTCAATCTGGATACTACATGTCAGTTTACGACTCGTTTGCACAGCCCAGAACATCACCAGGGGAAAAGATGCCGCTGACAATGCAAAGGGCAACCTCGCATTGCGGCAGCAATTGCTAGGGCCGCGTTCACAAAAAAAAAAAAAAAAAAAAAAAAAAAAAAAAAAAAAACAATATATCAAGGGTTATTATCAGCCTGAAGAAACGTACTTCAAAATGACAAGTACCCTTCTTCAGAGAGAGATTCGATTCGGATCCGAGATATATATCGTGATATCACCACCCTTGAAATCTAGAGACCCTTGAACAAATGATCACAGAATATTAATATGACCCCGACCCCGTAACTTCTTGGAAATATTTGATACTGTTATCAACAATGACCAAACAGATAGGTTAGGAATCGCAACAATGCAATACCCAACAGCTCAAAATCTCCTATCATTTTTGGTCAAGCAAGAACTTTTTTTTTTTTTTTTGCCCATATATCACTCTTTATTTTATTTTGACTCCACAGTCAAAATGTTTCCTCGCACCTACGGAATCTGGCTTGGAGGGGGGTACCCAGGTTCTCTCCTCCCCTGATCAAACTAGTCGATTTTCTGTTGGTGAGTGTCTGATGTTTTGGTACAAAGTGTACGTGTAATGTACCCACCCACCACCAGACTTACATGTACATAGCTCCGCTAGCTAATTAGCACGCAAGCCAAGTCGCGCGGGTGCCCATATTTGGATCTTCAAGAGATCGATGCTGCTGGGAAAGGGGGTAAAACCAAGCTATTGAACCGAAATAGAAAGTGATATGGTAAAGGGCAACCACTTGCTTTTAAAAAAAAAAAAAAAAAAAAAAAACACCAATATAAGAAGTACTAAAGTACTATTAGATTATAAGAGCAAGTCTACATTAGCTACATGTATGGAGAACCGCTTGCAGCCAATGAACTATCTGCGTCGTCTAAAGTACTTTAAAGTACTTTAGAAGAAGTATTTCCAGTATCTTAAGATATGAAATTTGGTCTATTAGGTTTTTCTATCGAAAATTAATCCCGCCTAGTACTAGTAATCCTTTGCATGTTCAGATTCGAATATTCTTTGGTAGAATCTAGATATCTTTGCTTTGACTTTAGAAAAAGAAAGAAAGAAATGAGGTTTTTGGAATGAAGGAAGGAAGCCAGCTATTCTCGAACTTTCTCCTCTCTGGTTCCCCACCCCCCTTTTAGCTTAGTGATCCGAACAGCTGGCGATTGACTGTTCTATGTCGCACGTACCTGAATCGAGGCTAAATGTGTGCCTTGAATATCACAAAAAGATTTCAACATTCTTTCCCGCCTTGTGCATTTCTTCATCTACCTATAACCCCTGGTGAGAACCAACGTACCTAGCCAACCAACAGCGTCGTCGCGTACGCGAAGCATGTTCACTGTAACAATCAATATGCGCCTTTCCATTGCATTGCATATGATATGATGCACAGAAATTACATGTCATTATAGTATACCAGGACGTCGACTCGAATCCTTCAACAATACCTCTTGATTGCTAAAGCAGTTGCAACCCGAACATTTATATATGCTCGAAACGGGTTGAAAAAAAAAAACAAAAAAAACAAAAATCAGATCTCCGCATCTAAATTGGAAAACATTGCGGTCGAATCGTGTTACGGCAAGTTTTTTTTTTTTTTATAAACAAAAATGGATTCTCATGATTAAGCCAGGTTTTAATGTTGGTGGGATCCTTCAACAGTAAGGTAAATAGATAATCAAATATATTTTTAGCTTATGTTTTTTTAGCTGGCACTAACCTACGAAGTGAGATGCTTGACAGACGACTCCCCTAGGGTCCCTCGGTATGTGACAAGACCCTAGGAAGCTTCGTAATAAAGTACTTAAGCCCCCTACCTAGTACTCGAGTAAGTAAGTACTTAAGTATGTACCTAGTGCTGAAACCTTTCATATTTATCTGGTAACACATAAACTACTTACTAGATGGGACTGTGCAGAGTTAAATAACCAAAGTGGTGGTTGATAGCCATATTAATTTATTGATACGTAGTATATAAGTACTTAAGTATATACCACGCCTTAATTTTACAACTATAGTACTAGCTAGGTTTAGATATCACAGAAAGCGTTCCCAGCTTAACACAATATATATATATATCGGCCTCTCAAAAGGCTAAATTCAGTCAAACATTGTAACCCTCCATCGTAGCCTGGGGGCCTCCATCGGTTGCAGTGTTCGGATCGCTTTGCCATGGGCGTAGCTCTTGACTTCAAACCCCGCATGTGTTCTCTTTTGAGGATTGGTGAACACGAGATCATCTATTTTATTTCCTCACCAGTTCAATAACACATACTTGCGGATTTATGCATATGCCAGAGTACTCGAGAATACATGACAGCGAAGAACCGATACACAGCATGAATATGTACTCAGGTTTCTGCAATCCCGAATCATCGAAAAAGGTCTTTAGTCCAATTATCATCGATCCTGCGGCTAGAGTAAACTCTCACAGGTGAGTTCCGTTGATGCAAGTAGCGGTACGGAGCATACCCACTGGATACCAAGGTTACATCGGATTTTAGGGGCATTTTAAAACAACCTGCTTTCGCAAAAAAAAAAAAAACTTCAAGCCATTTAATATTCATGGTGGCGACATTATAGCTTTGTTGAATCTATTTTTAACAAAGCGGGAGGCAACAAAATCCTATCTCAAAAAAAACAGAGCCTAAACAAATCTAGTCGGAGGCCTAGGAAATAAGAAAGAAGCTTCGGTTAATGTGGCTGGGAAGTACCTAGTATCTATCGAGATTTTGAAGCGTAAGTAGCTTACTTGTAGTCCCCGAGACTAGCTTACTTGGAGGGATCTAGTGTGCAGAAACGGGATGGTATATCTTGTGTCTCGTCCGGTGATCGCAGAATCGCAAGTTTGCTAGGGTTATGCCCATCCCGTGACACAAAGCAGTCTATCTGGCTGGGCTATCTGGACCTGGGCAAGTCGAAACCAAAGTGAATATCAAGGATCTCTGGAGGCAATACTGCAAATGCTCGGGATTAGAAAAATGCGTGATACTCTAATCTGGCGAACGACAAAATGCGCGAATCAAGGGCTAAAAAACAACTTCTCCAGACTGTATCCCCTTTGAGCTCATGGCTTTATATTCCGCGAAGGTATAAAAGAAGAGAGGAACGCAAGCAGTAGCTGGAATGATTTCCATCTAGAGATTTGTGGTCTTCCTATCGGCTCGCCATTCGCGGTCAAAGTAATAGTCTTACTGCACTTTTCCATACGGATGCTTGCCGAAACCTATACCAAAACACCATGCCGTGCAACTCTACGACCAACCTCTCTTCCTTTTTTGGAACTGAGAATTTGCTTGCTTGTTCCCCTCTCCCTTGCTTCTAAACATTTTCTCCTTCTCCTTCTTCTTCTTCTTCTTCTTCGAGGCCTTGTTACACAATGCGTCTTTAGACCCTGTATCGGAGAAACCACGCCACTCTTCGTTTTCAACCTGGAGAGCGGGTCTACCTGTTTCTCGAGCAGGATACCCCTCGCTCCCGACGGTGCTGGGATGTTGAACATCTGAATGTGTGTCCAATTGATCATCTGAATCCAAGTTTCGAACGAAGCAAACCACGAAGAATCCGCCTCCCAAGCTGTCTGTTCTATTGACTCGGACACAACCTTCAGAAACCCTGCTACGCTCCTCCTCACTAGCATCAAGCTCCGAGAACTCCTCAACCAATCCGCGTCTATGCCAAGCTGATAATGGGTTATCTTGTCGGCTTTGAACCGTCCACCCGCGTTTCTGTGCAATTTCACTGTTTAGTGCTCGAATAACCACGCCTTCGTTCTCAATGGCGTGGATACTGCATGTGGAGTATGTTACCCTCTCTGCATTTGGAAAAGCGAATGCATGGAGAATTATGGCTAATTGGAAGTCAGATAATGACTGCAACCTCTCCTTTGTTGTGTCTTCGTCCAAAGTTTCTTCCGTTTGAACGTCCGGTTCCGTGGAACCCTGAAGATGTTGCGGTTCTTCTCTCTTCCTCTTTCGTGAGGGCTTCGATGTTTTGCCAGTGTTCATATGTGCGGAAGGGAGATTCAGCTTCGAGATGTCCCAGTCGATTCGCTGCAATATACCACTCCCAGAACAAGAGGGATCCAGCAATAGATAGCGAGCTTCCCACGCTTCATGATCTTCAGCAATGGTTGTGAAATCTGTCGCCTTGAGAATTGTCACTATCTTATCCGCCGCCGCTCTTTTCACCATTTTTTCGAGAACTTCAGCACGGTCCTTGTCCCTTTCCACGGCGAATACTCTTCCGCTCGGGCCCACGAGCGCTGCTAGATGAGTTGTCTTATTGCCTGGCGCTGCGCAACCATCCACGACGATCGAGCCTTTGGGTGGGTTCAGCATTATGGCGGGTAGGCACGAGGCTGCGGATTGAAGAATTATGGCCCCTGACTTATACAACTCGCTCGAGATGATATCATGCGACGGATGTATCGAAAATATATTCGGGAGAAGATAGTCTTTAGAGTAGTAGAACTTCTCGACGGTGTTGGAGAAGAACATGTCGCTCATCCCAGATACATTATCGAAACTAGCAAATGTGGATGACTCTAAGGCGTTCGCCATTGAAGTTTTCAGCGTGTTGACTCGTATCCAACGCGGATTGAATGATGTCAAGCCGGTCGATGATGTCGATACGCCATATTCTGACTCTTGCTCATGTTGTAGATTAACGGCGTCTCGAAGTGCCTTAACGTCGGCATGGCCCCGTCTAATTCTCGCACGAGTGAATTCAGAACTCAGTCGAGCCTTGTGACGGAGTACCGCATCCTTCAAAGGTCCGCTAGATGCTGCAATCCCTGATTTCGTGAGCAGGAGGTCGTGAACGAGGAGTATGGATAGCAGAGGGGTTAACTTTTAGTGGCACATCAAGTCAGCATATACCGTGATTTTGTGACGAAATATTTAAGAAAAGACTTCTCTGACACCTTCCGCTCAATCTTCAATATTCCTGCATTTTCGATGACCTCTTTGAGGATATCCTGAAACTTCAGCGTTTCAACAATCAGCGCATATAGTTTTGATTGAGGTGATTTGAAGGGCTTTGAGGGTTTGTATATGATTGATTTCAAGGACGTGTTCTGCGGTGACTCGAGGATCGCTGCAGCTTCGAGATAGAGATTCATCGTGAGCCGGAGTTTTAATCGACAACTGCAAAATTTTCATTTCAGGGTTGGCGCGAATTAGAGTACGGGTGTTTGTTTAGGCAAAGGGCATTTCGCCAAAACATCGGCGCGAAGCGAGAAGTCAACATTGACAGCCGCCCGCCCCGCCTCTCTTATCAATCACCAAGCTTTGCTGAATTCATGAAGCGTCAATACAAGACTAATCAATCACCACAGACGAGACCTACCATTTCAGGGTCACCATTTCAAGCTACAATTTCAGAACGAAGAGGGGGGGAAAGTAATATGCTTATTGCTTTTGCGCCAGGAAATTATGGGCCTTTGTGCGCCTAAATGCTCCCAAGGCTCTCTGGCGTTCTGTATGGAAAAAGTATATGGACCAAAAAAGTCAGATATGCACAATTATAGCAGGTTCAAAAAGAAACCAAAACCGAACTCCAAATGTAAAAGTAAATGCAAAACAAAACTGGACAAGCTCGCCTGCAAAAAGGAGTCAAATGTCAAGCAAATAATCCTAGATACCCTGGTTCATGCCGTGAAAGATCAAACTCGAAAGCCATCCAAAATGAAGCTGTGACCCAGAAAATGATCACATCCAAAGAAAAGCCCCGCTAGCCCAAAATCCAAGACTAAAACTCAAAAAACGTATGCCAAGCGGGTTACACCAACTCAGTGAATCATTGTAAATCTTGCGCCAAATCCAAGGACAACAATAATAACGATTGTGATGATGGCCGCACCAACACGGTCGCCCATTGTAATCGTATAAGTCGGTAGTCGGTAGGGAAGGTAGTCGGAGTTACGATTGTGTACACCAGCTTGAGTCCCCATCGCGCCTGGGTTTGACTTGGATGTTCCACCATTGTTGGCACTAAAAATGTAGCCAACAGGAGCCACAGAAGGCGCTATATGCTGGATGACTTCCATCGCGCTAAGCTCTTCTCCTAGTCCATATTTCCCATCCCATTGTGCACCGGTATTCCACTTGAGACCGCATATATTACCGCCTGGCTGACCCGTGCAGGTAGCAGCTGCTAACTGTGCGTTCGTTATCAGCTTTGGCATAATTTGGGCGTATGTGTAAGGGGCGACCTGAGCAGTATAGCTCATCCATCTAGTAAGGGGAAAATGTTAATGAATATGTTTGTATCCGAGGCTGTTTTTTTTTTTTCCCATTCACTGATATGTAGATGGCGTACCTCACGAGATAGGCTTTGAAACTAGGCTGATCGTTATTGCAAGTGTCGCTATCTTGACACTGAATCTCTTTGATAGCTCCAGTTGCGGTATCGAAGAAAGTATCAAATGTGGCTTGCAAAACGCTATCTGTAACGGCTGTGTAAGACTGAAGCACCTAATAAAATTCGACCTAATTGAAGAAATAGAGAATACCTATTTGTTGTTTCCAATACGCGTCGCCGTTGGTAAAGTTATACATAGCAGCACAACCTGCGAGTACAGTGCCGTAGTTGTAAGTCCACCGCTGGGTGGAGAATTTCGTACAATCAGGAACGAAAGCACCGTCGTTGATGTAGAAATCATCTCCGATAATCTTGGTCGAGCGCATCCAGTGGTACGTCGTATTTGCCCAATTTGCATATGTCGCGTTTCCTGTGTATCTGGCAAGCCGGGCATCTAGATGTTGCATAGGATGAGCCGAGGAACAGGTATAGAAGTTAGTGCGGATAGGAAGCCGTACTCATTTGAAAAAATAGGCCATTTGAGATCGTGTTCTTGTAAAGATACCCGCTGTTGGCGGAATTGATCTGCCATCGGAGCCCACCGCCACAGGTAGCATTATCCCACCGCCGCGACTGGAGATTCTGTACCGTCCTGAAAGAACACTAGTTAACAACGGTGGAATCTTTTGAAGCCCATCATTATCGGATTTCTTTGCGTACTGTGTGATTTCAAGAAACCCGGCACCCATAGATTTCTGGTCATCTGTTTCTGGAAACACCCGTTCCGTGGCTTCCATACTCATGATCGACCAAATGCCCTGGTCATCGTTTCCTGGGTGGTCGCAGGTGTTAGCGTGGGGCTCATGCGTTCATGCCGATAGAGCCCATCGACTGATTGTTTTGTTTGTTTATTTGTTTGTTTGTTTACCTTCGCTGAAGGACTGTTCGTCGGGCTGTAGATCCAAACTGGGGGACACTCCTCGAAGCCAACCTATTGACGGGGGAGAGGGCTTTGGTCAGTACTCCTTGTCCTGCATAGCGCCACTGGTTGTTTGGGACCGCATACCAACTGTGACGTTCGAATTGTAGGTGGTATCGCCCGTCATCGCCCAATAATCAACTGATCCCAACAAAGTTCCATCATTAGTTGATTCCGGAGCAGAAAATCGAGGGTTCAGATATTCGCATACCAAATGTACCGAGAATCCCACCATGGAGCCACCAATACTATCCACCAAAGCTACTGTTAGCACATTGTTGCCGTTTTTGTTGCCATTCGGCCTCGATCCCGCAAGGAAAATATACATAGGTAGGGAAAGGGACACCGTTGACGGAGTATGGGTCCCAGAAGCCATTTGCGAGGTCTGCTGCGACCAGCTTGGCAGCTGATTTTATTGAATCTAAATTTCGACGGCGAAAGTCAGAACGGCCGATGGAAAGTCAGGGATCGTATTCTCGCACCGTAAGAGCTGGTGTCCAGGTTGATAGCTCTGGCGACTTGCGCCAACAAGGCCCCCGATAGGAGGGATTTCGAGAACCTCATAATTCCTCCAAGCCAACAGAAAAGATAGGTTTGTCGAGGGCACTGAGGAAAATCCCCGGTCTACCGTAACGCCTGAAAGACAACAGCAACAGCAACAGCAACAACCGGAAGTCGAAGAATCAGAAATAAGGGGATGGTACTCGAACGGCTAGTAAAGAAATGTCGGAAGGCTATCGGGTGTCGAAAGAACGAAAGAGCGACTGCAAGATTTCGAAGGGAAAGGGGGGGTGTTGGAGAGAACGAAATATAACAATAGAAACTGCTGCTTCGTCAGATGTCTACATGCAGCCGAAGAAACAAATAACGAAAGTCGGTAATATGGAGAGAAGAGAGAACGTAGAAGTGAAAGCAAAGGAGGCGCTAGTCGTTAAAAGAGAATGTGAGATGCGACAGCAGGGGGGCACTAGCCTGCGATGCTGTTGCTGCTGTTGCTTCAGCTTTCCGGGCTGAGATTTGAGTTTTGTGGTGCTGGTTTGGCGAAGGAGGGGAAACTTTCAGAAAAGGGCCGGGCTGGTAAGAATAAAGGGGCGGCGCACCAAGTGATTGCAACCATCCTTACCATCCTCACCATCCCCTCACCATCATCCTCATTATTATCATTATCATCCTCATCACCATCATCATCATCATCATCATCCGCTGCATATCATATCGAAAGTCGTGGGGACCTCCCGAGATGAGAGAGGTTCCCTAGTTCTGGGCAACCGTCTGGTTGGGCGAGGGCTCCTGGGAAGCAAATCCTGGAAGCCCCCTAATTATGTCGGACAGGCCCAGAAAAAGGGAGACAGATACTATTAGATCTCGTGTTCTGGGCATTGAGGCAGTGCAGCCAGCGCTCGTTCGATCTCTGTCCTTTTTCTTCTATCCGAAATTATGTTCATGCAAGAAAGCCCAGCGTATATAGTAGGGCCATTCATCTAATTGTAATGTTCTTGACCTTGAAGAATACTACGCACTGTCAACTATATTATGTAGCAAGCATTTGAGTATAGGAACTCAAGTGATTGCATGTTATGGTAGCGCACAGTGGACAGTGGTGTTTTATCCTGTTAGAATTGTTTTTTTTTTTTTAAAAAAAAAAAAAAACACCTCCTATTTGGTTTATTCTCCGAGTTTAACGAACAGGCAATAATGCAATAATACCGGAGCACGCGAGCTGGAAAGTCAAATATATCCCTACCATAACATATTATGGTACGCACGATTGTTGCATTGACTCGAGTGCTTGTCCTCGCTTCTAAAAATATCTTTGCAATTGCCTGGAACCAGAACATCCCTTCTCTTGGAGTCCTCTTGGAGGATGGAATGTTCGTCGAGCTGCGATAGGGCTGAAAGGCTTACACTCTTTCTATCTGCCACTTCAAGAAATATATATCAGTTGTCACGGCTATCGATATGGGAATCTAGGCTTCGAATGGAACCCGCATGCCAGGTAGGGAATACAAGCTCAAGCAAGCTTTCGGCAGTCCGCATTTCGCCTCTCTGGTTAGCGTCGTTCTTAGCTTCTCTCAGAATTCTCGGACATATGCTAGAATCGCGAATATGAGGTCACTCGAGCGATCTAGATTGCCGGATCCAATAGGATGTCAAAATTGCCTGGTCCCGATAACCCGTAGATGACCATTGGCTCCAGGAGGGAGGATGTACGCGGAACAGCGGACAGCCGGAGGTCGTTCACCTGGAAGATACATGCATAGGACAATAGCATTGGAAGCCAGTCCGGAGCGTCATGAGAGCCATTTTACTTGCAATATATCTGCCGCAAACGATGGGAATACAAGCCGACACCTTCTCTTTAGAAGAGACTGGTGGGCCAGGGATGCATCTGCCTCGAGCCCAGGAAGCTGCGCCATGGGCCACGCTCGCGAATGAAAAGGCTGACCGGTTTTGCAACTCGACGATAATCTGCTGCGATCAATTCGGGAATCTGACACTCCGCTCCTCTGACACGGTAATTACAATCCTGCTATGGTATTGTTTTTCTTATTTGACGGTGACGGCGGCCTGGAGCCTGCGCACGGGATTGTCAATTCTCCTCCTCCTCCTCCTCTTCTTCTTCCTCTAGCTTCTTCTTATTTTTTAAGATTTAAAAATTTTAAAATTTAAGTTCGAGACCACCCTTCATGCCCTCGTTCTTCTTACTACTACTACTATTATTATTATCACCACCTGCTGTCCTTTGATCTACCAAGAATATTTCCCATACGACAACAGGTGCACCTTTCTCTCTCTTAAAGAAACAACCATACTTCGGCTTCATGCGAACACGCCGGCTGCCGTTACTGCTGCTGCACCATGGCATCCCAAGACGGTTCTTCGCTTGCTGCTGTCGCTTCCAATTCTCATTCCCGCGTCGCACAGCAGCAACAACACAACTCCCACGTTCAATACCACGCCCACCACGCCCACCACCATCAACGTGATCAACCTCATCCTCGTGATCACCATCACCATCATCATCACCATCAACATCACAATGTCAATCTACAAAGTAGTAGTGACGATGAAAGTGATGATGTCTTTCCAATCAATCTCCCTCGGGACGACGTCGAGAGCATATTATCTCCGTCGATTTCCAGGAGTCAATCTACCTGTCGTCATTCCGCCCTAGCCGGCCCACTGACGACCGACGGACCGACCAGAGATGCATCTCCCCCCAAGAAAGCATTCTTCGCTTCCCAAAGCAAGGCTGGCGGCCTTGGTGTACTCTCGCAGACAAAACTCTTTCGTCCTCGTTCGTCTTCTGTGGGCAATGCCGAACAAGCCGCCAAGGACCATAGCGAGCACGACAAATGGGTGTCCAAACTCCCATCGTTCAATCTACCCAGTATACCATTACCACAAATACCATCTTTCGGCTCCAACGCAAAGGATGGAACCGATCGGGACAAGAACAATACACGTAGCAAGAGAGCTGGGTCTCTCATTATGGACTCTTTGGCTAAGGCCGCGGCAGGAATGTCAACTCATTTCGGCACCAGCGGCCCTACGCATAATTTTACCCATACAACGAATCCTACAACTTTGAAAAAGATACCATCATCACCAAGGCAATCATATAACCAGTCCCTCCTACCCATTGTTGCCCAGGATTTTGCCGGTATCACCGAAGAACAACAGCTAGACTCGGAACAGATCGTTCCTAAACCATCTAGCCTGCGGCGGACCAACTCTGATTCAAGCTCTATTCGGAGAACAATCTCTCGTACATCATCTATAGGCTCCGACACGCGCTTTCTTGATGTCAGAGAGCAAACAAACTCGAGATATAAAGCTATAAAGGATTCGATATTGCCCGATATCAAAGATAGTTTCACTTTCAGCACGCCCTCTCTCGTGAAGAAAGCAACTTCTGGTAGCTTTGCAAGTTTTATTCAAGAACTCGATCCCTTAGACAAACTATCCGGTGATGTCGTCATAATGGGTGGTTACAGAGGCTCAATTCTGAAAAAAGTGAAGCCGTCTCTAACTACCCCCGGCGAGAGACGAATCGGCAGAACTTTATGGATCCCAGTCAAAGTTGGATTCAATCTCCAAAGTGTAGATCTCGAAGTTCCCCTCGATCCCGAGGCCGAGATTCTTATGGAAGAGAAAGTTGTGGCTACAGATATGCTCTCCAACCTCGCCGGTGTTGATATCAGCCGTAAACTAATAAAAAAACTCCGCACCAACCCCAAGGTGCGGCTTCACGTTTTTGCTTACGATTGGAGATTAAGTCCTCGCTTGAACTCCGAAAAACTTGTGGCTTTCATGACCAACTTGCCCTGCAATCGCATGGCCACTCCAAAATCCGACATTCCTGGAATCGGCGAGTTATGGCATGATGAGGGCCCATTCGTTATCGCACATAGTTTAGGAGGATTGATTACAAGGCATGCGGTAAATCAACGACCAGATCTATTTAGATGTGGTGGGGTTTTATACGCTGGTGTACCTCAGAGATGTGTTAATATCCTAGGTCCCATACGATATGGCGATACAGTCGCATTTAACAAGTCTGTCCTAAACGCTCAGGTAGCATGTTATTTCAGTCTTTTTAGTATATCTTACCATGACCCGTAGCTAACTCTTCATTTAATTGATATTTCAGGCAAATTTCTCCTTCCGATCAACTTTTGTATTCCTACCCGAAGATGGCCGAGTTTTCGTAGACAAGAAATCAGGCGAAGATCTACCTATTGATTTCTACGATGCAGCCGTTTGGGAAGAATACAGCCTCAGCCCTTGTGTTTCTACTAACAACAAGATGGCACAATCAACTAGTCTTTTAAGTACTGCAACTGAAGCCGTCGCATCGGTTTTACGTGAAGGTAAAGATGTCAAAGAGAAACTAAGCCGGTGGTCTCCATCTTCCCCTAGTTTAGTTTTCGGGGAGGGAAACACACGAAAGGTATCTCCTAGAGAAGACGGCCTTTCGAATTCCCCCTCACTAGAGGCTCCGGATACCGTAGGAATATTCGTAAATGAGGCTCAGGACACTGCCGCCACCGGCGCCGGCGCGGCAGCGCCGAACATGACCACCTCAGCTACGAATTCCCAGACCGGATGCACCCTGCCGTTGTCTGCAACTATACCGTATCTTAAATCCACCCTCGCGGAGACCAAAAGGTTCAGGGCTGAGTTAGCTTTCCAGCCTTCTTTGTCGGAGCAGTACCCACCCTTTGCAGTTTTATATTCAAAAACAACACCGACAGTCAAAGCCGCTAAAGTGAACGGATTGGAAGGTATCAAGACAACGAGTTACAACGACTTGGTATTTGGAGCTGGAGGTGAGCTTTACTTCGTCCGATGATAAAGATATTGGTGCTGATCGCTGTATTAGATGGGGTTGTTCTGGCGAGGGAGGCTATGCTGCCCCCAGGGTATATCTGCGAAAAGCGAGTTCACTGTGACCGTGGTCACATATCACTCTTGGGAGATTTAGATGCTACCGGTCAGTGTATCGCAGCGCTTTTGGACGCCAGGGAAAGGAACAAGAGACGGCTAATGCGTACGCTTGGTCGCAAAGCACCTCCAAGCGCATAATGGAAGCGGTTTTATTTGTAAAAGTTAAGTTATGAGCTTATTTTTTACGTAAAAGTGAAGTAGATATACCACAGGGTTCGTTAGATGTTCTTCAGTCGCTTTTTTCCCTCCCATGTAAATATGAAACCGTACAAATCCACAGAGTAGCCTGTGAGAGAGGCAAAAGGCAGAATGGTGTGCGAAGGCTTAGGCTCGGCCCGCCGGTGGTTATCGAGGCGCAGTTGGTCATGAGTCCATATTGGAATATTCCAAGCTGCCGGTCGTGGAGAGCAATTAATCATTTTGTAATACCGATCGAGATAAGAAGTAGTTAAGAGAGCTACGCGTTCAAATTGCTATATAATGCATTCGGTCAGCGGGGCGAATTGATTTATGCCCTCGAAGTTAATCAAAGACACCACCGTATGTACCCCGGCCGAGGTACACCGAGGTACGTAGCACTTGCGAACTCAGGCACCGGACCCACCTCATAAATCAAACGATGAACTGCTGGCATGTTCAGGGAAAGCTCACTCATCTATTCTGAATCTTTCCCTTCCTCCCATTCACGAACGCTTCTTCATATTTTCGACCTCACTCGTATGATATCGATGGCAGACGTTTTCTCCGTTGACGACCAGCTACCGAGCTATGACGTCGCAACAACCCACGATCCAGTTTCCGTTATAGCACCATTCATCAAACGGCGGGACCTGTTCAATTGTTCCCTGGTGTGCAGAACTTGGCACAACTCGGTAGCGAGCGAGCTCTGGGGTGAGCCAGACTCTTGCTTTGGTTTCGGAGAAAAGAATTCTCTAAGTACTTCAACTTCCATGTTTTGATGAACTTCAAACTACAGATTTGTCTCTAATTGTTTCGCACTTCTAGCGAGTTTTCTTCTATTCCTCAGAGCATTGCCTGGCACTCTAGCTCATACTCGCGAACTGGTGCACACTTTGAATCTCGAGAAGTGCCTTGCAAGCATATACACCGATCTACCGGACTCTTGGTTTTCAACCCTTCTCATCTTGCTCCCAAAACTCCAAAGGTTACTACTTCCGGCGATATCATTTCTCGGCCACGGGTCTTTGCTCGGAAAGCCTTCGATAAAGGGAGAGCTGCCTCACCAGAACCTCTATCATTTAAACATATCCAACCTCACAAACACCACGTCGAAATCTCTAGTAGGATTATTAACAAACCTCACACCTGCGCTCAAAGTTTTGGATTTGTCGAGGACAAACAGTGCCGGGCATCCAGATGTACTCCGGGCGATAGCATCGCAGCTGCAGAATCTCAAATCCCTAAAACTACGGTGGTTAAAGTTGACGGACGATGCAATTGCGGTACTCGCTCGTGGGATCCAAGTCCGGGTTGAACGACTGGATGTCACAGGAAACCTGCTCACGGACGGGATTGCCAGAGATTTATTGGATTGGTGCTTCATGCCCCCTGAATTCGAAGTGGTAGTAAACGGAAACGAGACGCAGGCTCGAAGACCCGCCGCTCACGAGTCCGATGATGAAGAGGATGCGGAGTTTGGAGACGAAGAGGAGTGGATGACAGCGGAGAAACTGCAAAGAAGAGAATCTAGAAATTTGGAGGTTTTGGTACCTGATATATTTGGGAATCTGCCGCCATCAGCTGTAAGGGATAAGGGTCTGACGCATCTTCACATCTCGGATAATAAGATTAGCTCGGTTGGGGTTTGTCAGCTCTTGAACTCGACGAGATTGCGAACGCTAGATTGTGGTGTGCTCTCAGATAGGAGTTCTCTAAACCCTGTTGAAGGTCAAAGAGCGGCAAAGGATGTGGTAACCGCGATTATGTTCTACGGGTTTCGGAAACTTCGTAATCTAAGAATCAACAAGGATTTAGTGCTGGGTTTATCGTCTGGAACTCAGAAACTAAATATTTTGGATATATCCAAACTGCCTCGGCTTAAGACACTCGCTCTTACGGGGTTACCTTATTCAACAAGCGATGGGGGTTTTCTGAAGTCATTTAAAGGGTTTCTTGATAAACTACCCGAGAGCGATTCCAACCTCAAGACGATAGTGCTCGAGCTTGCGGAGCCAGAAGCCCCTGAGATGGGATTCTATGATGTTACTAGTCCGGTGACAGAAAGAGATACCATCAGGTTTTTCGAAGGATCAAAAGATGACTTTTCCTTTTTCGAGGACGAGAGAAGTGTTACAGACAAACTTTTGGGTAGTGCACCAGAAAATCGAATTAGAAACCCACTAGAGGCTTACGATGAACAAGTTGATGTTTTGGAAATTGTTTCGAAGTGGCGCGGATGGTGTAGGCGAGAAGGAAAGATCTGGAAAGGAAATATTCGGATTTTGCGAGATCTGGGGGGCACAGAGGTATCAGAACGTGGGGTCGAAGGAAATAGGTGGGGTATTTTAGTGTCAGAGTCGAATCTGTAGATGCGAATTGGAATATACAAACCTGCCTCGCCACATGAGGTTATTCATCAATGGAAGAAGTTGTACCTTTACGTTTTAGAAAGGACCAGTCATTTGGGGTACAATCAAAGAACGTATTGATTGTAGAAACAGGCTTTTCATTTGTCAATCCATCTCCCACCCCATTGTTAATCTCTATAGAGACAGGGGGAGGAGACTTCAAGAGTGGTACTTTTCTGCCTTTGACATAAGGTACAGGTCGCTCGCCCCATGTCTGTATTGATAATTACACCATTGTAGGTTATTAGAGAAGGTTAAAATAGGGGAAGGAAGGGACGACAACATACGACAGGCATGGGATAGGAGGGAAAATATGGGTTCGTAAGAAACTGGAAGAAATGACATTAAAGGGAACATGCTCCGTCTATAGGAAATTTGGGAATGATAGAAAGAAAGAATATGGAGGGGAAAGACCAATTCGCGATATCAAAGACGAGAAACTGAGCATAGCAAAGGGGAGAAGGGAGATAAAAGGAACTATTCGAATGCACTACTGCTTAAACTGGTCAGAAGAAACACAAATTTAGCGGATAGCAACCATCAAACAATAGAGAGGAAGCTGAAAAGGAAAAAACACTCGAGTTCTGGATCTGATGAAAGTAAGCAAACGGTTCAAGAATCGAAATAAAAGCAAATGCCGAGTTTTTTTGGGGTTTAAAAGAGCAAGAACGCCAACGGGATATCAAAAACTGTGACCATTTTTCGAGACTGCAAGTAAAGAGTTACCAGAAAACAATCAGAGCAAAGCCGTAGATACGCAGAAAATTCAACTAGCAGGGCCAGGAAAGACATCGGAAATCCAGGAGCGAAAGAAAGCGAAGATGTCCATATATATATACTACCCGAGAATTTCATTTCAGGCTTGAAAACTCCGGGTCGTAGGTGGTGAGATGGTTTGAGGAAGTGACGGTTTTCGGAAGACACGTTGGGGTTGCTGTGGACCTTGCCAGCCGCCTTTGCAGAATGAACACACGATGCTCGATGGAATCGGTTTGTGGCCGTATCCCTCACATTGGACGTGAACCCATTTGAAACAAGCGTTGCTATAAAAACACAGAAGTACCCCAAATCAGCATCACGTGTCTTTTCTCTTGTGATTTATCTTCAATGCTGCGGCATATATTAGAAAGGTTATTCACCATTGTAATACAGGCATTTCAGGTGACCCTGTAGAGCTGCATCTGCAACGAATGTCCATGGCAATGTCATTTCTACCGCCAATCTGATTACTGTAAGTGGTTGGAGTCACGCAGTCCGGATCGGTGATTGTCGTTGGTGAAATGTTGAAAGCATCTGACGAGTAACCTGATCTTACAGTTTGTGGAGTTGAAAACCCATAGGGTTGCTGGTGCATCGGAGGCGACGAAGGGAGGATGTTGGTGTGCCTTGTAGAGGGACGAGAAGTGCCATAGGATGACGGGGGTCTTCTCGAAGAAACGCCTAGATGATACATGTTAATGATACAGGTCATTCATCGAGCTGAGGAGTTTCTGAAAGGGAGCATTGTTTGAAATTACCTGGACCGCATGTGCTGTTTCTACGAGCTACAGCTTGCTTCAAGGCGAGGATTGCGTCTCCTGGAGAATTATCAGTAGGCTCATCCATCACCGTTTCTGCTTCGGAGTATTCGTCCTCTTCTCGCATAGAACCCAAAGTCGTTTGGTGCGGAAATCCGTTTGAGGACTTGATACTATAATAGCTCGAGTTTCTGCTATGGTTCCTCGATCCCTTGCTACCTCTTTTTCGTGGGCTTCGATGGAAGCTGGACATTGAGAGGTCTGGCGGAAGGAATGGATTGCCTTGAGCACCAAAGCTATCAGATGTAAAATCGCCGGACACCAGATATCGCGACGAGGAGGAGAAAGAATTGGCTGGAGCTGTTTTGAAGCGGGCAAGTTTAGGTCTCTCCATGGATCGGCTCATAGCTAAGGACGAATCGTACCGTCGACCTTTGGAGTTTGCTAAGCGTTGAGCAGCCATAGAATAACTCGAGAGTGGATCAAAGTCATCTTCATCGGTTGAAGAATCAGATTCGTATTCTCCTCGGCCGCCATCAGAATCTGAGTGATCGGATTCCAAGTTTGCATCCTGAACAATGACCTTTTCAGCCTTTGCTCTGCCTCCTGGAGAGATAGAAAAGTTTACAGCAGTCTTCGTCTTCCTGGCACTACGCTTGGTTTCACTGCTCCTTGGAGAGAGATGTCGAACAGACACCGAATCGATAGTTGGCGATGGTGTCGTATTTTCGTCTCGGATGAGAGGCTTAGCTTTCCCTGAAAACGAGCTCATCTTCTTGGCTGGACTTGGACGAACGGTAGCATTTGAAGATTTGGACATGCCGACAGTCTTGATCAAGGCGCTTTCCGTCAATGCCCTCTTCATAACGGGCTTACTAGCGGCCGGCTTCAACACCGTCTGAGTTTGGCCTTTGGGAGGAGCGGTCTTGGTCTGTCGCTTACGTTGACCACCTTGCTGCTCCTGCTGTTGTTGCAGATTCTGCTGATGGTACGGCCTGAAACCTTCAAGATCACCACAAAATGATTGCTCAAGAGGCTCGCCAGCAAAGATGAGATTTGGGTTCACCGAAACGGGAGAGATGATATCACTAGCAGACATAGGATCTTGGGCAAACGAAAAGTTGAAGGTGTCCGGATGTGATACATCGTGGAAGAAGCTTTCGCCCAAGGAGTGCATTGACATTGGCCGCAGCGGATCCATAACACTATGCGTGGTATTATTGACCATAGATGTTGGTAATACAGACCAATCAAATGTCGCGGTCGCCGCAACGAGGTCAACATCGCTAGCCATAGTTGAAAGAGCATTAGCCATGTGGGTGTTTTCCATCATCGAACCGGCAAACGAAGCATCCCAGTATTTGTTGGCTTGAAAATCTGCTTCAGCGAGAGGCTCTATGTTTACAGCATGCAAACTTGAGTTTCCGTAGCCGACAAAAGTGTCCAATGGCTGTAGGACTGGCGAAGAATGTGGCCGAAGTGGGACTTGGGAACCCGTTCCCAAGTCGAGCCCCGTCTCGTGAACAAATTCAATCTTTGACGGATTGTGCGTCACAGGGGGGTAAGTCTTGGGAGGCCGACCACGTCGCTTTTTTGCGGGAGGGTTCGGTTCCGGCTGAACTATATCACAGGTTCCTTCGGAACTCTGTCTCAGTTTTATAGGACTCGAGGCAATTGAAGTTGAAGTCGATGGCTTCCTCTTTTTTTGTGCATTCGATGGAACAACCGATACATCGTGTTCGTTCAGTAGTTGATCCGGTTGATAGCCGATATTCGTTTCCAGCATGGCCGTGGTGGCATTCCTTTTCAAAGAAAAGCTTCCATCGAGGGGGGGATTGTAGTCTTCAGCACCAGAATTATGCCAGCGTATGCGATAAGAGCGGGACTTTGAAGGAGAACCGTTAGAGGTGGACGTAAAAGAAGGTTTCGGAGCCATTGCGGTCTGTGGCATTCCATATCTGCGAATTCGAGAAAGTTATATTAGGAACATTCCATGGAAAAAGATACCCATGGCAAAACTTACCCAAAGGATAGAGACGGGTCCTCCATCCTGTCTGTATTGAACGGTAGCAGAGGGAAGCCTCCACAAATCGTCTATACAAACTAGCGGAAGGACGCCACAGCACCCGTTGGTTCAAGATCTGCTCAACAAATCATGCACAAAGAAAACCCCCAAGATGATATCAAGCTGAAGATGTCCGAAAGTCTATAAAGACCTCGAAGACCCTCTGCTTTCAACGGTCCAAACCGGCCAAATTCCAATTGAACACTCCGAGTGTTTCCTTCTCCTTCTTCTTCTTCTTTTTTTTAGCTTTAAGTTCTATGATTCGAGATGAACAACAAAAAATAAAGAAAGAAAAAAAAAAAAAAAAAAAAAAAAAAAAAGGAGAGACTGGAGAGATGAGGTCTGAGACAAAAGCGAATTCTCCCAGAAGCCGTCGGAAGGAAAATTGGTGGTCTAAATGAGTGTTGAAGTTTTGTCACAAGGATTGGGAATGACAAGGGGCTGCAAGGGCTAACGAATTTGGAGAAGCTTTAGGATTAGTGCGGGCAGTTGTCTGGGGGAAGGGCGCCCCAGCGTGCATTGCGAGGCGGAAGGAGGCTTACGGTTATTCTTTTTTTCGCCCAACCACAAAAAGCTCCCCTTCGCTTGAGAGGGGGAACTAGAACCACGAGCTCGGGCCCAATTGCATTTGGCCTCGTCGACTGTCAAATCGACTTGTCCTTTTTTTCCGTGATGCTGTCGGCCCGGGAGCCAGTCCGCGAACTCGATGGAGACGGACGGAGAAGAGGAGAAGCTTCTAGAGCGGTCTCGTTGTCGAGGTTTCGGGATGGTTGGCTGGGGAAGGACGACGACAACAACGACACACACACACACACACACACGGCAGGTAGTTCAATGTTGCCCCGAAAAGATTGGTAGCGAAGGATAATTAATTGCAATTGGACGAGATGATAAGGGATGGCGATAATGATGATGATAATAATGATAATGGCGATAGTATCTCGATAGTTACTAACTACTTACTGTTAGCTAGCTGAGATGCTCCAGATGAATTTGAATATGCCCTGCTGTGATCATGGTTGCCATTAGCAGCTGCATGGAATTAATTTTTGGCGGGTCTCACATGCTCGACTTGGAGGGTGGATTCAACTGATTGGCTGGGTGGACATCTAAAAGTATGTCTGTACGTACCTGCCAGCTAAAGACGGTGTTCTGGGAACAAGTCGCGAAAATAAAAATTACTTTTGGATGGATCACAGCAAAAGACGCGTCGCGGGGCACGCTCGGTTTAAATACTCGACGCGGTCCCAGCAGACTGGCGGCCAAAGAGAGAAAAAAAAAAAAAAAAAAAGGGAGAAGAGAAGAAGAAGAGACAAAAAAAAAAGAAAAGAAAAGAAAAGAATGATAGAGCAAGGCTAGTACGAGCGGGAGTCACAATGAAAGAAGGAGAGAGGAAAGACACAGATAGCGGAAATAAATTACAAAAAAAGAAACTCAATCAAACAGGCACTTTTTCGACGGAGGGATTCAAACAATAAAGGAGGACAACAAAGGGGGAACGATACAGGAGAGATGACAAGATACAAGATGATTAAACGGGGTAGAAAGGGAAAAGAATGGGTGAACACTCCCTCGAAGGAGGGGAGAAGGAGGGAGAAGAGGGCGAGATTGAAGGTTGGAGTGTTGGAGAGGGAGGAGGTGGAAGAAGGAGAGGAAGAGGAAGGGGAGGGATGTTAATTAGCACCAAAATGAACGAAAGCTCGATCGATGATGGATGAGCCATACATAGTACACACACACAACTACTTCTTACTTACGGAGTCCTCAGTTAGCCAAACTCGATCCGTAGAACAAGAAAAAGAGGGTGTGTGGGACCCAACCTTTACCCCCCGGATCCCTGTCCGGCTTCTTGAGTTTTGTCTGTCCGCTGCACACGGGCAAACATGGCAGTTTTTTTTTTTCTTTCCTGTCTGTCCCGTCCGATGCAGAAGATGCATTGCATTCTTTGTGAGCGTAGCACAGAAAGGATGTACTCCGCCGGTAGACTTGTTATACTCGTGCACCCGGCCAAATACATCTTGTATACGGAGTACTCGTCGTGGAATGCGGAATGGTCAGCCAGTCAGTCAGTCAGTCAGTCAGTCCAGTCAGATCTCTCGGATGGATGTGTTGGGGTGGAGTTTGTGGAGATGAATGGATGAACGAGAACTGCACTCAGTTTTCCCAAAACGGAATACTGATTTGATTGATTCGCAGGGATGCTCAGGGGGACGCGTTGTTTCATTTTACGACCAGTGAATAAGACGTGTCTATTTCACGTCATCACGTGCAGTCAATCAACTGCCCCTTCTGGCTTTAGCCGAGTTCTCGCAGAATCCAACCAACCGAAAACCAGCAAATTATTCTTTTCCTTCTTTTTCTTCTTTCTTCTTTTCTAAAAAAGCTACGCTGCATGGCATCCTCGATTCTTTTTCAATCACCGTCGTCATTGTTATCAATAATATTGCCGTCCCGTCTTTTCTTTCAAGCTCACCGCCTGTTGCAGCTGCAGCTTCCAAGCTTCTCGGTCGCCCCTGTCGCCCCGGTCTCGTCCCTTCTCAGCAGGAGAAGGATTCGGCCACTTCTCATGACTGTCCCCAATAATAGTAGTAGTAGTAGTACCCACCAGGATGAGAGTAAGACGCCACCAACAGCTGCTGGGCTCGCCCCTCAACAACGCCCGAAACTCCATGGGAGGGCATTCTATCAAAAAATAGGCAGCCCCAAACGGATAGTAGCGCCCATGGTCGATGCCAGCGACTTGGTAACCCCCTTCCATCGTCCCCTTTATTTTCTTTGCTTTTCTTCTCATTCTTTTCTTTTTTTTTCCCTTCTCATCAATCTAGGCCTGGCGGATCCTTTCTCGAAAACACAATGCCGACGCTGGCTACTCACCAATGTTCCACGCTAAACACTTTGCTGGAGAATCTTATCGACGTCAGGCTCTTCACCATGCCCCTCGGGAGACTTTAAAAACAAACGATGGAGACGCCGCATCGGACCGACCTTTTCTCATTCAATTCTGTGCCAATGATCCGGAACATCTACTGACCGCCGCCAACTTTGCCCAGCATCACTGCGACGCCGTTGATCTAAACCTAGGATGTCCCCAAGGCATCGCGAGGAAAGGCCACTACGGCGCCTTTCTGCAAGAAGAACCCGACCTCATCTACAAACTCATAAATACACTCCATAAAGAGCTCGACATTCCCGTCACCGCCAAAATACGGGTTCTTGAAACAAAAGAGAAAACTTTGGAATATGCAAAGATGGTCTTGGAAGCCGGTGCTAGTATCCTTACCGTACATGGCAGACGGAGAGATCAAAAGAGCCACAACACGGGACTAGCCGACTGGACGTATATCCGCTATCTTCGAGACAACCTTCCTCCGGAAACCGTCATCTTTGCCAACGGAAATATCCTCTACAACACAGACGTAGAAGCCTGTCTGGAAGCGACGGGCGCCGACGGTGTCATGTGTGCCGAGACAAACCTATATAACCCCGCCATATTTGTCCCTGTGACTGCCAGCTTTGAAGAGAGGTTTCCTAGAGTCGATGTAATGTGTCGACAATACCTTCAAATTGTACAAGACATCACTTTTGGTGTTGGCCAGCCGATCGTAGAGCTTTCCAGAGAGCAGGTTAGAGAGAATCCCTCGATGGCGTCCGTAAAATCCCATCTATTTAGACTCCTACATGCTGTCTTTACAAAGCAAGAAAATCATTTCATCAGGAACAAGCTGGGGAAAGCGCACGGTTCCAAATTTGGAGAAATTCTAGACATAGCCAACGACTTGGAGAGGGTTGTTGAAGAACAGTTAAAACTCACGCCGGAGACCCCAGAACAATGGGAAGCGATCATGAGTCAAACTGGCGGTTCTGGAGCCGATGCAAAGATTCTTCCAATCCCGTGGTGGAGATGTCAACCGTACGTACGACCTACTCCGGAACAGGCCTACGAGAATGGTGCCATGCAAAAGTCCAAGAAGCAACTTAAAGAGACAAAGCGGGCACTTGATGCAGAATCAGACCTGACTACATCCGATCCAAGGGAAATTTTACCAGTAAAGCGACAGAAACTCGAGGGAGACTTAAATGCTGAGCAGATAGATCAACTGGCGACTTTGGATCCACAAGTCGCCGGCTAATTCGTATTGTATTATTTCTATTGGAAAATATTTGCTTCTCATCTATTTTAGAGCGCATTTGGGACATTATACTCATGCATTTTCTGGCGTCATTTTTATGTATAGCATGTATGTACATGGTCTATGTACAGTGGCTAGACCCGATACAGCGAATATATTTCATTTTACAACTCTAACAACACAATATATCATGCTAGAAAGAATATATACCCTTTAGTATCTTATTCTCCTGTTGGGTTCTGGTACTTGGTCCCCAATGCTGATGCACAAAATCCCGCGTGTGTATCTAATTTTAATCCAGGGTGCGTCCTCTCTCGAAGCCCAGACAGTATGATCTTCTGGTAAACTCTGCGCAATATGAACTTGATCAAACCATTGTTCAGGAAGTTTTTTTATAAGAACATCTAATAACCACTTCCTTTCAGCCATACTTAGCATACTCTGGTATCCCTTTCTTCCCCTTCCATTTGAACTTGCCAAGCTCCTCTCGCCCCCTTGGTCGGTGGGCTTGCCAATACAAAATAAACTTTTGAAACCGTTCCTCCAAGTGGTTGCTGCAGATAGTGGGGGCCCGCGTCTGTAAACCTTGGAGATAAAGGTGTCTCCGAGATGTGAAGCGAACGCATTTCTGAGGTTATCCGCGTACACGACCCAGTATAGAGTGGCATCCGGGTGGTATATTGACGGCTTTGAGGGACAGCAATGTATCTGAGCATGTGGCCATAAGTTGGATATTACAGAACGCATGGCTTCTAGTACATTCCGTTCTGTTATCGACCATTCATCTTTGTGCTTTCCGCGAATAAGCATGCTGCGGTCCTTGGTATGGTTATCACGGAGAAATTCGTTGCGAAAGAATACCATGGTGCATAAACACTAGTACAAATACTCGCTGAGAGACTAAGAGTTTCCTCTCAACCTTTAACGTGCGGATAAAGGAATGCTCTGTAAGGCTCTGTAGATAATAGTCGTTAAGGTGAATAATGGAGCGCAAGCGATTGATATCATTCCCTTGGGCTCTCCTAGCTTCTCTATTTATTCACCTTCCTGCCTCGGGCAATCCTTATTCCAAGTCTTCTCCTCAATTTCATCGACACGCAATTTTCAGTCACTAAAATTACAACCAATATTAATCTCGCCAATCTCACAAATCCGAGCTTGACAAGCAATATGTGTCTCACCATTGTGCTCGGGCAGCAAAAGAAGAAACCCAAGAAGGAACAGTCTCGCCCGCCTTCACAGGAACCGGCTAGTAGCAGCACCCCTATGAAGAAATTTGTAAGTTTGCTTATATACATCATATGTTGGTGCTTCTCGTTAAAGAAGTTTAGAGCAATCAAGCAGCACTTTTGATGTCAAATTTCTTCACTTCGGCTAAAGTTTCGAGTGTCACAATGCTAATGACCGCTATTTACCATCTAGTTCGACACTAGAAGTGGGCGTTGGCTCACCTCTACGGAAATCGGTGACCAGGGTGACGAAGAAACAACCATTCAAGCGCCACCAGCTCTACAACCAGCGATGAAGATAACTAAAAATCCGAGGTTTTTGATCGAGCCTCCACCACATTCCCAAAGTCGACTAGTTCCGCTCAAGATAAACGCAAACGACGCTTCACGTCTTGGTTTGAAGATCCCTGTTGGCAAAGGATTCTCTTCACCAAGAGCAGCTGTCGAGGCCGCTATGGAGGCAGGTTTGGACCTTGAGGGTAAAAATGTTCACATAATGCCTGGAGAGCAAGGTGGTTATTTCGTCGTTGGGGTTAGCGATGTTTGATCAGAGTACGGATTAGTCTTACACACAATCTTGAGATTGCTGATCATGTTTGTATTGTTACACAACTCTCTTGTTTACTTTTCATATAATTGGTGGGGTTTTCTCTGGCAAGACATCGACCAAAAAAATAGCTCGAACTTTGTCTCGCAAGCCAGACTGCCAACGAGCTTGAACTATTGGTTCTTATATTGTAAGCTAGTCTTGTATTGACGCTTCAGCAGATTTTAAGCTTATGAAAGAGCTTTCCCCTCTAGGCCTTTTAAATTTCGTATTCAGCAATTGTTCTATCATAACATAGTCTATATCTAAATGGCTTTGACTAGAGGCTTGTTCTTGTATTACTAGAGGCTTAGCCGCGCCGAATTAACCTTGATGAGGTGAATATTGCTCGAATGATTTTGAGCTGCTGGCTGAGCAACATGTTTTCGAATTTTCTAGCCCTATCTATGAAACCTTTATAGAATTCAATAGAACCAAATCTGGTTAACCCAACCTTTAAATCATCCCTTGAGCTTGTGGCATTTACCAAGCTACGAGGTTAATCTACCAATCACACTTGCATCTAGCCAAATATTCCAACATCACATTGTCCCATACCAAAGTTCATACCGCAACGCTAATTCACAAGTATGGATGGAAAACGAGGCCAGCAAAGCGCACAGTCCGATTATTATCAAAAAAGCAACCACATGGTCCAGGCCCCCTGGGTTCAGGGCAATCATCACAGAGCAAGATCTCTAGAGTCGTCGGTAGAGTGGCGACGTCGGTTCTTCAACAGCAAAGAATTTAAAAATCTCCAAGAAACAAAAGTAAAAGATCTCTTCAACATCTCCAGCCACGATTCGCAATACCCTCCCCGTCAGGATAACTCAAGGACGCCAGTAGGCAACATCGAGCCGCGAGAGTGGTATGACTTTCATTTCCCAACGGGCATCGTTTTGTTTCCTTACGATTTCACATCCATTTCGAGCTCACTCGCGGGTCCTATCAACCTATCTCAACCACCACTAGCGCCACCAACCCTCAAGCGCAATCCTAGCGATAAATCGAAGCCTAGCCTGAACGGCATATCCATGTCTAACTATAGACGCATCCAAGATCTCAAGCGTGGCGATAGAATCATCCTTCCCAATGATTCCCAAATATACGTTCTCAATAAAGGCATAGTCCCCCAAGGTGTTCTCATCGTCAACCGTGTGGGAATCCAAGAGGGAACGAAATATGCTGCTCTTCAAGTTCGAACTTTCGTTCAACTACAACTGTACGAGTTTATCTTGCCTCATCACATTCGTTCATTGCACCTAGTCCAAACCGAAACGAGTCTTATGGCAAAACAACACCCAAACATTCCTCTTCCTGGCTACTTTATCCTTCGCCACGCTTACCTCCTCAAGATGGAGATAGATTCTTGGCCAGAAGACGAAGACGGGGTCGACGGTCGACTCTTCCGCTTTGAATGCGCATTTTTGAGCGAAAGCGGCGGGATAACCAAGCAACGATTTATCGCGGCAGAAACCATCCACGAATCCGTCAACCGTCTTCACGTATCCTGGCATGTCGGCCAAAAGGCACGGGAAACCAATTTTGTCACATCGAACAAGTGGATCTTGTGGTTACTAAAATATGTTCCCTCAAGCGCATCTGCTCAATCGAAGCACCTGGAGTCTAGGTGGGTGGAGGCGGAAACCTATCAGGTTTTAGCATGGTCTACGTCGGGGATTTTGGCCACCGGTTCTGAGTCCTTCGGTGCGATGCAAACTTCGGACCTTACGTCGAGTGCGAAAATTTACGAAGCGGATATGTTTAAACTGCTTGCTGCGCAGGGTGGTAAACACTGAATCCGTGGTGTTTAATTATTGACACATAGATAATAGGAACAACTTGCAACAAAGATTTTTATCATACAATATTTATTTTATCGCACACGATTACTCAAGCATGTCTCAGCATTATTCGAGAGCGTTTTGAGAAGATATTTTTTAGATTCTCGGATTTAACATTTTCAACGATTTGATAGATTTTACGAGCATCGGAATTTTTGATAGATATTCAAGTATTAGCAAATATTTAAACGTACAAAGCTTGCAAAGCTAATATATAGTATTTGGTTCAATATATAAAATGTTGCCATGAATCGGTGTTGCCAGGTGGTATTTTGTCGTAGGGGACAGTCGTTTGCAGCAGATGATTTATCCCGATTGGCAGCAGATCTCGCAGCTTCACCGGCTAAAAGCGACCTTCTGCTTCTGTTTGGCTTGGCGCATTTTTGCGCGACTCGCGAGGCATGTAACGTAACCTCGGTATGCACTGCACCGTCCGTCTTGCATTTTTTGAAAACTTGATTCCCTCGAAAAGGTACCTCATCGATTCATGCGCATGCATCAATTGCAAGGACAGGCCTAAGTACCACGTCGCGGAACGTGGACCGCCACAGCCGTCATTGCTGCCTCGTCTCCAGGTTTCCACAGTTGCTTGCTTGCCCAGTAGGCGCTCAAAAAGAAGCTTAAAATTTAAAATCATTTCTCCGTCATATCCTGCCCCCTCCCTTATATACGGGCCGTCGCCCCCCCAGAGAACCATCCATCGTCTTGCGAGATTCCGCAGCGCTGAAGCATTGATGCTACATTCCACATCAGACCGTAAAAACCTCTTTCTCAATCTTTGAGTTTTTTTTTTTTTTTTTTTTTTTTTTTTTTTTTTTTTACCAAAATGCAAGAGATATCAAAAAAATCAGATGAATTTGTGCGCCACGGCGAAGAGTCCAACGCCACTGGCAGTGCGACGCTACATACTACTACAAGCCACGTTTCTTCCACGAGACGGGATGTGAACGATAAGCCTCCGCTTCTAAAACATCTTTCCGACGAAGAGATCGAAATGCTTGAGGTCAAATTGAAGTGGAAAATAGACCTTAGGCTGCTTCCAATGATTATTCTGGTCTACATTATGAATTATCTCGATAGAAATAATATTCCCGGTAAGTTTTACCCCTTTTCTACGACACATTCTTCTAGAAACTATATAAGTTGTATGCTAACAATCTTGGATTGTGTTTAGCCGCGCAAGTTTCTGGGATGGGAGTGGAACTTGGCCTGTCCACGACGCAATATAATACTGCTGTTTCGATTCTTTTCGTAGGGTATATCTTGATGCAGGTACCGTATGTGAAGTATCGTCGTTTATTATTATTTTTTGGTTGTTCAAAAAATGGCTAATTTATGTAACGGCTTCAGATCGAATCTATTCCTGGATAAGATTGGCCGGCCTTCAATATATTTCACGGTCGTCATGATGATATGGGGAACCATCAGC
Source organism: Arthrobotrys entomopaga (assembly GCA_012184315.1). Taxonomy (NCBI): domain Eukaryota; kingdom Fungi; phylum Ascomycota; class Orbiliomycetes; order Orbiliales; family Orbiliaceae; genus Arthrobotrys; species Arthrobotrys entomopaga. Next base: position 54,590 of record LDDX01000240.1, read on the forward strand.
GCTTCTACTGGAGCCGTTCACAACTTCGCTGGCTTGATATGTGCCAGATTCTTTCTCGGATTTATAGAAGCTTCGTTTTTTCCAGGTAAGGAATGAATTGCTGAGAGATCAATCAATACTATCCTTACTAATGTGAAAACTCTTTCGTAAGGATGTTTATTCTATCTATCTTCCTGGTACACGAAAAAGGAATTGTCGCTAAGGACAGCTATCCTTTACTCTGGATCTTTGATCTCTGGTGCATTTTCTGGATTGATCGCAGCCGGTATCACTGGTGGGATGGATGGGAAGGCCGGTTTGTCGGCTTGGAGATGGCTCTTTATTCTCGAAGGCTCTATTACCGTAAGATACCTCTTAACAGATCTACTATGAATAGCAAGGCAGATACTGACATGTAAAATCGAAGGTTTTCATCGCTTTTTTCATTTGGATCGTGATACCAGATTTCCCGAAAACGACAAAATGGCTTTCAGAGGAGGAAAGGCAACTAGCATGTTGGAGACTCGGTGAGTGAAACTTTCTCTGGTATAAATTGCGAACCAATGCTTATATTCTGTTTCCCAATAAACCACTAGAGCGAGATGTGGGAGAGGAGGATTGGAGTGGCAGCGAAGCCCAGAAGGTCATGCATGGACTCAAACTCGCCTTTACTGACATCAAGATGTACGTTTTGATGGCGCTTGTGACATGTATTGTAGCTTCGGGCTCGATCACCAACTTTTTTCCAATGTGGGTATCTCCCAAAATGATACATCTTAACTTTTCTAGCGATTACTTGAATATTTGCTAAATAAACGTTCGAGCGCTCTAGTGTTGTCGGAACACTGGGATATGGGAAGATTGAAACACTCCTTTTGACAACCCCTCCTTATGTAATATTTATCAACTGGAAGCCAAATCTCTTCGATCAAAAATCAGTGCTAACGGAAAGGAACAGGTTCTCGCATTTATCGTCGTACTTTTAAATGCATGGCACGCCGACAGAAGCGGCGAGAGATACTTGCACATCATCATTCCACTCTCGGTATCTGTCGTCACTTTTATCATAGCAGCGGCTACTCTCAATACAGCGGCCCGTTATGTAGCAATGATGTTCATGCCTGCGAGCGTGTATGGAGGATACGTTTGCGCTCTATCTTGGATATCATCAACGCTCCCTCGGCCCGTAACTAAAAGAGCGGCGGCTCTCGCAGCTATCAATGCCATTTCGAATGCTTCTTCCATATGGACGGCTTACATGTACACGAAAGGGTCAGCACCAAGATATGGTAAGATAATCCATTCATCTCCCGACCCCCAATTTGATATCCACATTTCATCCTCAGGTTGTTCTTTTTACTGATGATTATTCGGGGGAAAAAATGATGATAGCCATTGCCATGGGTGTTAATTGTGGTACATCATTTTTGGCGATAGTATTTGCGACAGTGCTTAGAACCATGTTGGTTAGGTTGAATAGGAAACTTGATCGTGAGGAGGGACATGTAGATACCGGAGAAGGACAAAGCGTGACGGCTTTGAATGGTGGTGGCGTTGTAGATGTTGAAAGACGAGAGCAACAAGGGTTACCCGGGGCTGCGGTAACGAAAGGGTTCAGATTCCTTATATAAAAGCATTACCAACCAGAGATGATGTATGTTGATAATATATTGTCAGATTGCCATACCGTTTCATGAGCTCCAAGCATCGCACTTTACCGAATGAATTTTGAAATGAATTCACGTTGAGAAACTCGTTGAGGAGACGGTTAGATGTTAGATCGCTGGTTTCCTGTGGCTAAGTTTGGAAAGAGCATAATATTCGCATCTAGCTCGTGTACATTTTGGTTATTGGTTATTGGTTACTTAATTATTATAGCTATATAGTACCTGGCCTGGCAGGTCATCGTCCCTTTTGAGATAATATGGTTTTGTGTTGTGAGTAAGTATTATTTTTCGGCAGGGTTACACAGCTGTCGGTCCGAAGACGGCAGGGCTTACTCGTTCAGGCGATGTGATTGGAATCGAAAATCTAAAATTAGCACAGGAAAGACACTGGGTTCCAGAGCTTGAATTAAACTATTCTTGGCATTGTATTTCATTCGGCTCGGGGAACTGCAATTGATATTGGCAATCGACTTTGACTTTGAATGGCTGCTGAATATCTTAGAATATGGTAGACCGAATGACAAGCGGGACCGGACCGGTGGAAGCGTTTCTCTGAAAGCCCTACGATAAAGCTTAGAAAGCCGCCTGCAATACAGCCTGGTAGGAACGTACGTGCTTGCCTGCAGTGTAACCTTCAAGCCGATGACAGATGATATCATCATATATTATCAATATTATGGCGGAAAAAAAAAAAAAAAAATTCAATACGGATGAATACATTCGTTCGGGCAGCAGTAAGAACCTCAAGATGCGTCCCCCCCTTAATTAATTCTTCCCCGGTGCACCCCCTCCTCTATTCCATACGAGCACGCATCGCATTGCCAGACATGCATGTTTCCAAACCCCAATTTGATTCGGAGATGCAAGATGGATGCCATAGCCTTTTTTTTTTTTTTTTTTTTTTTTTTTTCCTTGTCGAAGGGGCTGTCTTTGGATTCAAGGGCCCACCCACAGTAAATAAAAATGTAATATTAACATGTAACCTGTGCCTGTCCATCAGTTGACATGGCTGACTGTCTGCAGAGAGACCTTCCTTCATCATCGTGATGCCAGTGGAAGCGAACTAGAGAAAATTTTCTGATGAAACATTCCCACCCCCCCCTCTTCTTGCACGTTCTCACGACTTATTCCAGGAGGTAACTGCTGTCCTGTGACCTCGTCGGTATACTTGTTGCTTTGGTCGCTGACGACGGAACTGTCGCCGGCCGTTTTTTTTTTTTTTTTTTTTTATTTTATTTTATCCGCAAACAGCGAATGCACTGAGAGGACTTCGTATCTCGAAATACCTTTTTGACGGGTGGCGAAGCTAAGGAAGACTAAGAGCTTCAGAATCGAATCGGGGTTCGCGTTCGGCAAAGGACCCTGATCAAACAGAGCACAGCCAATAATCAACCTCCGTTAAGACGTCTTAGCAGCTGTACCTGTATTGAAATGATACTGAGGACCTTCTGATTGTAACGTGAAGCGCGGTCCAAAGAAAGAAAAAAGCCCGGCATCTGATTCGATTGAACCAAAAAAATTATAGTTGGCCTGGCCGCCTGCCTCTTTCCTCTGTTGTTTTATCCCTCATCCAAAACCACCTTGTTCTTCTTCCATTTCTTCTCTTCTTCTTCCAACTTCTTCTCCTCCTCCTCCTCCTCCTCCTCTTTCCTTTTTTCCCTTTCCCCTTATCAACTCCCCTTAGCCTCCTTTTTTTTTTTTTTTTTTTTCTTTTGAAAAAAGCACCGGTCGCTTTTTTGGAAATTTATATCCTTCTCGCCTTTCCCATCCATTCGGATATTAATATTGCCCGGCTCGAGTTCAATAATAGCTCTGTTGCGTAGTCACGAGCCAACCAAGTTGAGCAGCAGCACACACAGCACTTTCAACACCGCACGCCACGCAAGCCACGCACGCACGCACATACAATACCCCCGAGCGAACCCTGAAATCAGCACCACCTCACAAAAGAGAGAAAGATATATATATATATATATATATATACACATATTCAAAAGAAGCCAGGATGTGCCGATACCGAGAGTATCACTATTCGTGCGGCGATGTTGAAGTAGAGAACCCACCATACTTGCCCTGCTGTGAAGATTACTGCAAGTTTGAGGACTCGGATCCCCCAATCAAGATCAGGAAGAACACCTTGTGCGGAAACCACGCTTCCGGAATCAGCCCTACAGGACCTTCCGACGGAGGCACCAGCTGGAGCCGTACGAACTCCACCGCTAAAGATCGCGGTCGAGCATTGGGTCCTGGTGAGGGCGACCCTGGTGACCGTTTGCGACACACCGTATCCACTAAGATCAAGGTCGCCAAGCTGGTCAGAAGCCTGACGAAAAAGACCAAGGATAAGGAGCAAAAGACCAATGGAGCGGATGGTTTCTTGCCAGACAACCACAACAGCCATTACGAGGAGATTGGAAACGAGATGGACGACTTGAAGAAATAAAATATACGGAGCTACTTCCTTTTCTTCTTCTTCTTCTTCTTCTCTGTATCATTGATTCTTCTTTTGATACATTGATACTCTCCACACACATTCCAATCGGGTTGGTCAACCAATACCAAGTTATTTTTAGGATCTTTTCTTTCTCGAGAAAAATCGGTGCCCTGGAAAAGGCGCTCTGGGGGAAGAGACGATCCGAGATCATTTTCTTCATCTATGGAGTCACGAATGTTATGAAGCGGGTTTAAGGGACTTATATTTCAGTCATCTCCTTTTGTTTCTTTTTTTTTTTTTTTCTGTCTTCTTTTTATATCAGTAGCGCGGCCTTCTACTTGCAGGCCCGGTGTCTTCGTCTTTTCTCTCTTCTCTTTTGTCCGCCGTCCCTTCACCAAGAAGGCGGTTTGGTTTGCTAGTCTGTAGCATCGTAAACATTGTACTTCTATCCTACTGCTCTTGTTACTTGATTTTTGAGGTCAACTATGTATTTCTTTTCCTTTATTTTTCTTTTCTTTCTTTTCTTTTTTTTGGAGGGGTGTACAAAATAGCATTCATTCGAGATGTCCCATTTTTTTTGTTCGGGGACTGGTTCGAAATAGACAAAAATCCAACCTGAACCATCATTTCTCTACCACTAGACTAATTTTCTCTCGTGTGTCTTCGTGAATAACGTGTTTATATTGATGTATGGGGGTATATGTATCGTAACTTGGAAAATCGACTGGTTTATCTTCAAGCGCCGGCCAATTGCATGAGGTCCATTCTCCCCCCTTCATTTGGCGTTTTGTGTCTGCGTCAGCCCCACCATGCCGCCTTGCAAGCTTGACCAGGCCTTCAGAAGGATCCTCACTCGCATTGCTCATCACAGCGAACTCGGGTCCAAGCATATCTCAAGAGCTTTCCCCTCTCTTCGCGTCCGCCATTGACTCAATCGATATCATCGCACCGTCCAACTTTCGGAGTCATAGTCAACTCGTTCAGTTGACTCCCATCTTTTTAATCAAGCTATCGAGCTATCGAGCTCCCGTTCGAGCTTTCCCTCGTGGTCCTCGTTGCTTGCTTCGAAAACAACCCCCCAAAAAAGCCCCTCCGAGCTGTTGCTCGAGTTTCCCACCTTCAAAATTCTCAATTATCATCACCGGCAGCCTACCTGCAAATACCCGTCCAATCCTCACGATTATTAATTTTTCACGATGGCGGAAATGATGAGGACTCGGTCCAAAGGGCCACCACGGGAAACTTACATATACAAAGTTCCCACAGGTAACACCACCACGCAACGCTCACAAGCAGAAAAAGCAATCGGCTAACAAAGGCGGGTGAAGAAATTCTGCGTCACATAATCGCATATCTGGATCCGCCGTCGCTTCTCTCCTTGACCCTCACAAACCAGTACTTCCACAAGCTCATATCCTCTCCTCACACATGGCGGCTGCTCTTCCTCCAATGGTTTCCAGACTCCAAGGGCCAGTTCACGCCCCTAACCGCCCCGCCGGATCCTGCCCAAGCCAAACTTCACCCAGAAGACCTCGAGACAAACCACTGGCGCACCGAAGCCATCCTTCGCTCCCGCCTCCTTCGGAATCTGAACAAGGCCCGACCCGAGCTACGTGAGGCCGGAAACCGTAGCACTAGCGGCACCTATGTAGAACCCCAATTCAAATCAACCCACTTGAAAACAATCCCCAAGAGCGTCATCATGTCAATGATGCATCTGATACAGCCACCCATCACCCACCTTTTTGCCAACTTTGACGACGAACCATTAAAACCGAACGAAAAGGTGAACAACAGCCCGCCGGACTACCATCCGGTTCCCTCATTCAGAACCTGCAATGTCGGGAACGGCCAGGCGAGCGTCTGGTCTCCGGGAAACGGAATGTTCAAGGCGGAAGAAGAGAGTGGCACAATGGTTTTCACGAGATACGAGCGGTCTCAGCACACCCTCGGTACATCATTCGATGTCATGGAAATAGTAGATATCCATCAAAACGGCGCCAGCAGCTTTGCAGTCATCGGCCGAAGATGGGGTGAGAACAGAATCAACCTGTTGTGCGGGTTCAGACTCGGAAGCGGGGAGAGAATGGACTATCCACTATCACATGAGCAAAACCACGCTCTCGTGGGCATCGGGACAGGTGTTTGGGTAGCAGATTTGGCAGGATACGGCGCCGTGCCTGGAGTGGGATTGGAAGAAAAGAGTGAAAATGAAAATCAAGAGGAACCGGAGGACGGCGAGGGTGAATCGGTTGACCCACAGGAATCCAATGTTAAATATAATACCATTCGGGTACCACAGGCAAGCGGAGTGTTTACAGAGTACGGACTCGGGATGGTATACATCACGAGTGAAGGTGAAGTCCATATGTTTGGCGTTGATACATCGCCTTTGGCTCCAGGACATGAAATTCACAGAACACTCGAACTATCTCGTATAGTCAAATGGAAAATTTCGCCAAGGTGCGCATTGATAAGCGTCAAAGTGGACAATGATTACAGCTCCGAAAAGAGAGCCCTCGGGCGGCCCTGGTGCGTGGTTCAGAACATTGTAGGCGAGATCTGGACCTTTTCAGGGGACCCGAATCCACCGCCCCAGTTTCAAGAAAGCGGCTTGTCCGAAGAAGAGGAAGCCATCGCAGACCTGGAGAGGGCGGACAATGAAATCGAGAACGGTCCGATTGGAGACGATCTCAGCGTTATGGATCATGTTGAACGCAATGCTGCTTGGATGAAAATTCGTCAAGAACTGGCCGCAGGCTACAAAGCCAAGAGGGATGCTGCGGCGGATGAAGAAAGAAAGCGTATCGCACAGCACGTCCAAGGTCATTGGACTTTGATGGAAGGAACAAGGGTGGAACGTCCGATATCTGGATTTTACCTAGACGACCTTTACCGCGACACAGGACTGATTGTTGGAGACAACGAAAATATGCAGCAGTTGAAGCTTCCGTGGGTGCTTGAAGTCGACTTTGGTGGCTACAATGTAATCACATTCAGTACCACGAGCACTGAGGAGAGAAGGGTCCAAGGGTTCAGATATCGTCTCAACACTCATTTCACGGAAAAGAAACCAGAGTTACCAGAGTCAGAGATCCTCGGAAGCCAAGCTTTCGCGGGATCCATCGACGACTGGTCAAAAACCCGTCTACGCATCCCAAAATCAGGAGAGGAAATATTCGACCAAGGCAAGAACCCGCAGAATATCACCACGATAACCATGGATCAATCTCACCTGGCAAGAACTATGCCTGTATCTCCGAACGATAATACCGTTGGCGGAAATGCGAGGCTGCTGGCGGTTGGTACCAACCACGGAAGGGTTTTGGTTTTTAACATTCGAGGAAATCCGTCCAAGCGATCCAGCGATCTTTTAACCCCGATGAGGGTATGCAAGCTCCCTGGGACGCCAAACATCACTTGCATCGCGGTTACCTCGCTGGCTGTGATTGTCGGAGCGAATAACGGCGCCATTTCAGTATTCGATCCATTAGGTTCGAGTACCGAACCAGTGCGAAAAATCGTTCACGCGATGACAATCGATGCGAAGAAGGACTACTTCGCTCGAACGTCGCAGTACGGATGGGGTAGAACGGAGCAAGAGAATACATGGCAGGAAGAGACTAGCGCGTATCGAATCTGCGTCGATCCTAACGCTCGGAACTGGAGAGGCGCGGCCATTCTGGGCTGTAACATCCTTTATTGGGACGAGACTGATTTTTTGAATTGGCAAGAGGCTGATGACTTGGCTACAAGAAAAAGACGTAGACTGGAGAAGGTTGAGAGATTGAAAGCCGAGCAGGAGGAAGCTGCGAAAAATAGAAGGAGCCCCAAACCCCCTCTTGGGCGAGTTGTGCCGGGAAGCGTTCCCGCAAGGCATATCGATTTGGGATTGCACCCTGCCACTGCGGCTGCTGATGGTGAAGAAGAAGATTTGGTAAAAAAGTGGGAGGACGTGCATGGAGAACTTACGGAGGAAGAACGGCGGTTGTTGAAGGATTTCTCTGGTATTAATCTCGACGAATGATTTCTGTGTTTTTTCAACCCCCCCAATACGCTATGCTTTTCAATTTTGAGTCTGTTTAAAAAGATGGGTTTTGATATTTGTAGCACTTGCTTGTTTGAGGAATTTTTTTATGATGCATAAACGGCACATGTACTTAAACAGCGAGAAGTGATATTTCGATTGAGCGCTTGCATGCATAACGCACACCCTTTTTAAGTTTCCCTTTCCCTTTCTGTTTTTTTCTTTTTTTCGTTTTTCATTTTCCATGAGTGTACAATGTTATACGACAGCGTTACAATTTTTATGACCACGAGAAGTGTCTTTAGAGTTTTCGTTGACTACGGGAGCGAATATATTAAGTACTTAAGTATTAACCGATGTCCGTTGATGGAGCCTTTTTCATCTCGGGCTCGTCAAAATACAGTAGAAAAATCCCAGGACCTTGAGGTCGAGTGCTTGAGTCTGTACTTTAAATTTTAAGCACTCAAGCACTTAAGTCCTTAAGTACTTAGCTATCCTTCTCTAAGCTAAGATATTAGCCTTCGGTGGACAATAATTTGAATTGAGACCACAACGCGGCTGGATTGTATTATCGGGTGTTCTGAGTTACACAAAGCACGGTCCAGGGAACCTGTGCCGCAGAGCACAATCGGACACCGGAAAATCATATGACCATGTACATGTAGGATAGTTATCGCCAAAATTCGAATGTTGCATTTTTTTTTTCCTATAGGGAATTGATGCATACTAAGTAAGTATGCAGGCTGGCAGCCGAGTTTCGCTTCCGCGTTGGAGGCTTTTTAATCAAAGAGCGATGCAATATCAACAACGGTAATATTATATTATATAATTAACGGTTTTCGAAGACGGGAAATCGGCACGCGGGATTGGTTCCCCGGTTTCGAGATTGCAATTTTCATTAATTGGACAATAAATACTTAAGTACTTATGTTTCCCGTGCGGGCCTGAACCAGGTATTTCAATCCTTGGAATCAGACACACACTCTCTCACACACACGCAGGTATATCTAAACTCTCCCAACACGACTTGACTTGTTGTTGGGAGGCATGTTAAGTAAGTACTTATTTAATTTCTTTCGGTGGTCAACTACGTCATGAATCGATAAGATCAGAGTAACATGGATCAGAAAAGTTCTCATTGGAGTACTTTGCATTCGATTGGAAGTCAGGGGGTGGTCAGCCTATTAAATACCATGAACATTCGATCTTTTTCTTTTCAATGGTAAGAAATTAGCAAGAATTAGTATTTGATACTCCTCGAATCTTGCTTTATTGGAATACGACTAAAATAACTTGTTTTCGGTATCTAGTACAGCCTTGATTGTATCTTCAAAATTAAGTATGTTTAATCATACGTGGCGCTCTGCAATTCGGATTGGCTCTTTCAAACGGATTGGACAATTGCCTCGTTACAATCGTCTACGGCAGACGCATCAGGAATCAGGATAATCGCTGCTTAGATAAGCCAATAGGGTGGATGTATCGATAGCACGGCCTAATGGAGGTATGTACAAGCCGTGGCTTTCTTGCAGATACAATAAGAAAGGGGGTAGTAAATTATTTTATCCTACCGAACTTTTGTACGGACCAAAGGAAAAGACCACTCACTTGGAGCAACATAATCAATATGGGTGTTCCGGTGTCACGATCGAGCTTCGGGACTCTGTTTTTTTTTTTTTTTTTAGGCGGCGAATAGATATTATTGTTATCAATTTATAACTTATTTCGAGATTTCTATTTTGGTTCGGATGCGTCTATGTATTTCGAAGATATAGTATGGTATACTTTTGAGGCTTTTATGGCGACACTAAACGCGGATTGAATCGATATCAGTATATATTATCAACCCAGTTAATACTATAGGGTCTGTGGTAGACGTCTTTAACCAAAAGCCTTTGTTGCTTGAGATGAAGCTCTACAAACTTCCTCTGTATGTGTATCATATGCATTGATCAGGCCAGCATCAGGCGGTGTCTCGGATAAGCAATACAGTAATATACTATTATTATTGTTATTGAATGGGAATCCTTCAGGTACGGCAAGCGGCTTTCCTATACATTCCGAGTCCGGAGTAGTTAGCGTTATAATCAAGTACTCAAGTACCAACTCGATTCTAGTCATCCCACCCCCCTGGAAGGATCGGTTTTTTTTTTTTTTTTTTTTGGCATGGGCACTTTTTAACCCGGAGTTGGGGATGTATGGCCTCCCTAGTCTGCTTTTTTTTGAACCGGGTGAAATAGACTTTTATTATTTCGTTATGAGGATCTTTTCCTCTTCCCTCTCTCCTGCTGCTCCTCCTCCTCCTCCTCCTCCTCATCATCATCATCATCTTCGTCTCGTCTCGTCTCGCGTCCTCCATCTCGCGGCCACTCCTCGAAGCCATCATCTACTCCAAAACGTCTATTATTCCATCCGATAAGTAGCTTCCTTCTAGGTTTCTCCAACTTGCGTCTCTCCTTGAGATCGACGACCTATCTCAGGTTCGCGACTGGATCCACCAGACTCTTTAGAGGATCAACAACCAACCACCAACATTATTCTCCCGGATCCTTCGCTTTTGGTTTGCCGTGGTCTGCGAGCAATCCCAATCATCGGCGTCCTGGACATATGCCGATATTCTATACATTATTGATGTTATCCGGAATCTCTCGAAGAATGATGGAACGCAGGCCATCTGGGGCGTTGATTAAGGGACTCGATATTCCCAGCAATCATGCTTGACCTAAACCAACTTGTACAGGTCTTTTTTTTTTTTTTTTTTTTTATCATTCTCCCATACCACATCCGAACCTTCGACACCTTCGACACCTTCAAAACCTCCTCTGCGTGCGGAAGAGGGTCTGCAACTACCCGCGACATCTCAGGTCTATTAGTCTGGTTAAAATTATGGCATCAAAAAAAATTTTTTTTTTCCAGCCTCCAGTATTTCCCACATTCCGCCTCACAACCTTAGGCCTCCGAGTTCTCGCGGTGTCATAAAAGAGGCAAATGGCTGGAGGGAGTCCGCGTAACCACCTTTCGATGCCTCAAGTCGATCTCGGAACATTCCGTAATCTCCTTCCTGTCGGTCAACCTTTGCCCTTACGGACGAGAATAGATACACAGCGGAAATGAGGCCACCCCATTCGTTTCGTTGCAGATCGACCGCGCGGTTCTCGAACAACTTTCATGCTCAAGTATGTATTAGCTTTGGTAAGCCGAGGAAATATCAAGCGATTCGGTTTCCATGCAGGCAAGTCGTTTGGTTGGATGCTGGATGATCCGCTGAAAGCGGCGATGTCTCTGGGTTTGAGTGGCTGTGTACTGATGGCAAGGAGGTTTAATTTTGGTCATCAAATTTGCAAAATCGATGTCGCAGAGAAGATTTTGCCTGAGACTGGTCTCGTACCCAGACTCGGGCTCCCTTCGAGACAATTTTATTAGACCACCGACTGCGAAACAAACAATGCATAAAGAGACTTCCCGGTACTTCCGAAAGGTATCAGCTGAGAAAAAGAAATATTCCTAAAGAGGGGATACACATCAGCATCTTTTTTCTTATTAAGGGCATTTGAAATTGTCCAGTTACTGTTTGAGCATGATTAAGAGTGGGCTGCCTGGAAAGGCAAGAGGCGAGGCCCGATCTCAGGTTAATGAAAATTGTGAGAGTTTATAATAACCTTCATGATGAATGGGAACAACCTCAAATTTAACAGACTCTGCTCCCATCCGATTTATATATCTGGGGGATAACAACCTTTTCGACTGAACTACGACATTTCATCCCGGCTAGAAGAATATTCCAAGCAGGGGGGGATTACGAGCGCCCTGCAGGATCGCCACATGGTTTAATAAGCGAAAGCGGTTAGAACCTCATGCATAGCAATTTATTTTACATGCAAACTATCGAAGCTTGTAAGTTCCAAGAAAGTGTTGATACATGCATGCTATGAATTGAACAGAAAGTTTACTAATAAAGCACGCTCTTCAGTACTAGAGAAAAAAAAGAAAGACTATCTGAACCTTCAACACCAAAACGGAAAGCCATAGGCAATGAACAAGGGGAAAAAAACAAGTTGAGATTTAAAAGCCAACGCCGAGAAACATTTGAAGGGAAAAGAGGAATGTCAATGAGGTTTACCTCTGCTTCGTCGGGGCGAAGATCGCCCACTCTGTCGCCAGTGGTAATACTCTACGGGAGATCCCGCGCGTCACCACGCTGGAGGATTCCATCGGACGACTCTTCATCATCTGACTGGGAGATATCGAGCTGGGGGTCATAGGTGGTGTCGCCAGCACCAAACTGCTTAACCACTTTACCAACGACACCTCCCACCCTAGCTACCCTCGACTTCAGAGACTCTTCATGTGGGGGCAACTCGCCGTATGCTTGGGGATACTGCGAAGCATCCGAGGGGTTTAGCTGAAGGCCCCCAGAAGCCGGGCTTTGGGGTCGGTATGGCGGAGTGCCGGAATCCGAGGTCGTGCTATAATCACTTCCCCAATCTGCGTCTTGGGAAAGAGAGGAACGATGTTGTTTGGCACCTAGGGCGAGCTGATGGGACCCAACTTCGGCACCATTTTGGGGAGGGTTGTTAGATGCTGGTGGTGATGCAGGGGCATCATGGGCCGTACCGTTTGCCGGTCCGAGTGACGGGCGAGGGCCGGGAGATGGACCCGTCGCGGGAAAGGGATTATTCGACATTACTCTTCGGCTTAGGTGGCAGGTCTATAACGCATAGTTGTTAGGTGGCCTTGTCCTGTTTACCTTGTTGTGAGAAAGAGGAGGGGACAGCAAACACGTCAACGTACCACTATGATCAGTATTACGATGATGAAGACACCGAGGAAGGCTGTGGTTACTCTTGAAATCCCGAGGGAGAGAATGTTAGCCGGGGCCGAAGAGCTTTTCGACGCGAAGTCACGTATCGGTGATTTCGTCGATGGTTGACGGTTATTGCTTGTCGTCTACTATGCCCGCTGACGACACACAAGAGAGAAATATCAAATGTTATACCAAATGGCTTGCTTACTTCCTTAAGGAAATGCAGAAGTTCACGGAACCAAGTGCGTTTGAGGTTGGCGGTTGTTGGGAGGTGGAATAATGGCAAAGAGAAAGCAAGAAGGAAGAGCGAGTCGATAAATGGGCTTCGGAGGTTTTTATAAGGGAACATAATCCCAGGTGCTACCTTGGATTCTCCTTCGCGGTGAACAGGGGATACTGGCGTTCTGATCGAGGCGGATTTTTTTTTTTTTTTTGTCCTCGCGAAGTGCCTGGGGGGCGGGGGCAGGCGGGTATGCGATGGCTACTGCAGGATAGGAACGATTTCAATCTCGGGACGGGGAATGCAATATCATGAGAGGAGAAAACAACATCCGAGCTCCATCATCGAAAGGGATTGGTCCTAGGTGTAATAGGACCGAGGTGATCTGACGGCAGGAAAGGACGGGCGTTTTGTCCAGGAACCTATTCCGAAGGAGGATCGTATCCAGGTTTGCGAGAACAGGAACGGAACGAAACATCCAAAATGATAGCAAGGCGTGCAAGACTATCGCTGGACTCTCGTATCCTCAATTTCGTGTCAAGCTTGAGACGGCGACTCACCATGCTCTGTTATGGCGGTGCTAGCTCAAGAGGCTCTGCCTCTAGTATCAACTCTCTCCTTTCTTTAGAGAACGGATCCTTCATCCACCGCTCGCCCCCGAGCCAACCTGCTCCATTATCGATCAAAGCGGACCTCATTGAAAACCCAATCAGCACCGCCAGCTTGCCGAAGCTCCTTGCGGATTGAAAAGCGAACATGGATGATATCAATGGGCTAGCGTCGGGAGCAAGAAGCATCGAATCGCGCAGGTGTCTTCTGACGCCGGGGTAAATAATTTTGGTTAAATTTAGGGGTGTCATGACGATTTAAAGCAAGAGAGCGTTATCAGGATTCGGCATCAGAACGATGATTGGGGATTCGGATATGGCGAAAGTTGAGGACCTTCTTGTCTCAACTATGAGGAGGGGTTGCGGTGAAGCCAGCGGAGGATGAAAGTAGCGGTTTGTCAGTCTTGTAACTGGCGGTTTGTATCCAACATCCGTGCTCCTCCTTCCTCGACCGCCGGTATCTCACCGCAATATCCTTATGCAACACATGGGGGTTCACATGTGGGTATGCCACTACCAATGCACACAGCTACGCAGTCTCATCACCTAAAGGCGGAAAGATACGAGAGCTGGTTAAAGTCTCCGTCGATATAGTTATACCATATATCCTAAGCTGACGCTAAACGAGGATCTATTTTCTGTGTAACTATCTCTAGTTCGAAAAGTTCAATTTAACAGCTGATTATAGTTTTGGGGAACTATAACAAGAGTTATTATATGGACACGGGGGCACCTGCTCTTTAAACTGTGCTACTCTAGGCACCATTTCATTTCATTTATTTACCTTCTGTTTTACTGGCAAACCTGCCTTCGAGACTATCAGCAAGCACTGCTTACGGTCATGTCCGAAAAAGCTGACCTAATATTTGAATTTTCGATTGCTGGTTCTCCGTGACTAAAGTTTTATTGCATACAAGCTCAAGTTTCTCGCGCTTCCTCATCCTCCGGGGTCCCCTCACCACCACCACCACCATCACCACCACCAGGCGTACCAGTTATAACACCAGACTCAACCTCCCCGGGCTCCTTCGATTTAATTTCAATTAAGCATAAAGAACAACCATCACAGTCAAGTCTCAACACCGGTTTGCCTCCATGTTTCTATCTGTGAAGCTCGAATACTCGCTCCAAAGCCTGTTGGAAGACTTGGACATTGTAATCTATCAACCCGCGTTTTTCGAAACTTTCCTTGCGCATGATGCAGATGAGGGCGAGAAATCTAGACGAGGTAGAAATTAAGCTCGCGTTAGTGCGTCAAATATAATGACCGAATCTTGTCTTTGGAACTAGAATATCATGCATACTTGTTGATCTCCCGTAGAAATAGAACCATTCCGTTTTGCAATTTCATAACTGAGGATTGGTCGGGTAAAGACCACTCATCAGTGCTGCCGGTCGAACTTTTGGTTTCCTCGACTGTTTCCGAATCTCCCCGATCGTACCTACTTAACTCACAGTTCCGGGTCAGCCTTCCTTCTTGCACAAGCCTCACATATACAACACACAACGCATATCATGCCCCCCCCCCCCCCACAAAAAAAAAAAAAAAAAAAAAAAACCTTCAACCATGATGATCTATATCATCGAGACGGGAACGACGGAACAAAAGAAATACAACATACCCGTAAATTTCAGTCATATCGAGAACTACATCGATATAGTCCGAACAAATCTCATAGCTCTGGACATCAACGGGCGAACTGTCCGTGGCAACATATATTTTGCTCAGGACATCGAAAAGAAATGCCTTTTCTATACGACAATTACTGACGAGTCCGTTGAGCAAATTCTCCAACGTTCCCAGCTCCGGAAGCAACTTTTGGATGACTTTACTAAAGGCCTCGAAAATGCTATGATCGTAGATGCTGGTTAGATGGTAGTTTATGTGCACTCCGTCGTAGCCCAAGTCTGCGAGCTCGTCGGTTGTTCGTTGGACAATATCACGTTGGGTGTCGAGTTTGAAGTCGTCAGAGAGACCGTCGACCTTATGGATGAATACTTCAATGTTGATTGAAGGGTTGAAGCGCTGGATTGTGATTATAGTTTGGTGCAGGCGGGTGAGGGCTTCGAGGTATTCGTCCTGGGCGTCGATGACATATATCAGAGCACCCGTGTCACTGAATATGGCTTCCAGGTCGAAAGTACCATCATTATAGTCGATCTGGCCCGGAAAGTCCCATACTTGGAAATCCATGAATGAACTATCGCGTTTGTTAGCTTTGGATTCGATCCCGGCTGCTCTTGTCGACGCTTTTTTTAGCTTATCCTACTTGACAGGTTCCCTTTGTATTCTCGTTGTGGACTCTAAGAACAAAGTCTCGGTGGGTGGCATCTTGTGAAAGACAACAGAGCTTATCGATGATTTTCCACTCCTGGGTTATTCAGATTCGTTAGGCCAAAGCATATATATAAATACCATCACACTAACTAGAAGAAACATACCGTCTTTGCCCTTGCAGTAACAACCTCGGCCGAGGGGAGCCGCGCACTCTTGAGATGGGACCATTCTGCATTGACACTCTTGAAGGTGTCGGGGATTGTAAAGGAGGAGAAGGATCCTGCATCCATCGTTCCAGTGAGTAATTGAGTTTCTGAGGACGAGAACCGCCTGTCATCATGAAGGAGGTCGCTAAAATAGGAGAGAACGAGTCGCGCTGGAGTACACAGATTGCTGGGAAGATTCAAGTGGATCTTAGCCACCGAGAGACCCGGAGGCAAGAACAAAAAGAAGGGGACCGAATGGGTGAGTGATGTGAATATGGCTTGCGCTCAACAAAATTAAAGACTGTACGTTGCAACAAACGATGGTCTGTAAGAAACGCTATCAGAAAGAAATCGCACCCGTTCTACCAACCTGCTTGTCAATATCAGGGCAACGCTAGATGGATGAATGGATGTTGTCGATTAATAAAGAATAATAAATCAATCGGCGTCAAGAAGCAAGTGCAAGTAGATAGAAGGGTAGGAAAACAACAGCTTAAAGCGGTGCGTCTTCCAGGTAAAATCGTAATAAGGTAAGATTCAATGATGTGAACCAATAACCAAAATCCAGTCTATGTCTAATTCTGGGGTATCAACGAACAAAAAAAAGAAAGAAACGAAAGAAAGAAACGAAGAAACGAAATAGAAAGGCTACTAGGGGTATATTGTGACGTATGATTGGTGAAGATTTGTTTCGGTCATGTAAAAGACTATATACTATGCTAGGGGGTTGGGTAAGGATAGTCAAATACTGAGGGAGGTGCCGGTACTTTCAGCTGATATTTTCTAAAACGAAAAAAGCCAGAACGGAGTATCTATTTGCGAAGCAATTCGGAGATTAGCTTTCTTGCAAAGAAACGAAAAATTCAAGCCAGATACAGCATGAAGGAGAAAAACATAATATTCATATGCGGATAAGGGTATTTATTTTATGTATACAGAGATAGATATACGTGAAGTGGAATCGGCATTGAGTTGATAAATTTTTCATACCTGATAGAACCGACACCGCTGCAAATTATGAAACTCCTCGTATTTGAAAAGCAAAATACTTCCTTCAGTGAATAATAAACGTCGAAAAGGCTGAGCAGCCGAGCAAGATGGCTGGTACTCTATTGGCCCTAAACGTCGCCAAACTTCACCTTCCGCTTAGAGATGCCTTTTAGAGTCGATATATCTGGAAAGAAGCTTTTTGTAGTGTACTTAAAAAACGGTAGTAAAAGCAAATTTAATGCTTATTGGCGAGATAAAGGCCGTTTCTCCCCAAAGTCGGCTTCCGCGATATGTCATGAGTAGAACTTGGCCAGCTTACGCGGGAGGGCCCAGTAGCTAAATCGCACAGGATAGCAGCACCTGTTCAACACGCTGAGACCAAATTATACAACATGCGACCATGCAAGAGCAAAAAAAAGGGCCGAAGGACTCTCCGATGGTTTTCCTTTCAAGATAAAATGGAATGGGAAGTTTATGTCAAGTTGTAAAAATGCTTTGAAATATTCGCAAGCAAAAGCGCCATGTAAATCAAAAGAAGATTTGACTGGGAAAGGGTAGGTAAAGAAATGACAACAGGAAAGAAAGTGTGCTTCGGAAGCAGCTAGTTCTCATACCTCCATTTTGAACGAACTTCAAACCAAGGGAACGACGCTCTTCTTTAGAGCAGAAAAGGGTAAACTTCGAGAACACGAGGATGGATGGCTGGCTCCCTCTGGTGCTTGTACTCTTTTCTTTTTCTCCCCTTCTATTTTTCGTTTACTTTTTTTTTTTTTTTTTTCCGGATTTTGGTGTGTCCCTTGCTTCGAATTGCCAGTACAGCTAGTTGTTTTTTGGGGCTGCGAAAATGTTAGCTAGCCCCTCTGGTGCAATAACGTAGGAGGTTTCTGATAATGTATGGTGACGGAGAGAGTAGGAAAGTAGATTCTTTGTTGTGGCTGTTTAATTCCCGCCATGTGAACCTCTGGAACAACCACGCCTTATTTTCCGAAGACGAAAGATCGTTATCAGGGACAACTTTTTCTTTTTTTTTGCTTTTCTTCTTTCTCTTTTCCCGATTCCCTTCTCTATTTTACCCCCCCTCCTTCTTTCTTATAAATGCAAAATTATCACTTGGGGCGATCGATGATACCTCTTCTGCACGAGTTGAGAGCCAGCGAATGATGTGACGTGATAGCGTATGGACGTACCTGCCGTACCTGCAGTACCTGAATATCAAATACCTTTCTTTCTTTCTTTTTTTTTTTTTCCCTTTGAGACAGTGGAATCTTGAAAATGCACCCTTTTCAGCCGGAACGTTTCGTGAAATCGTTCCAAGTCAAGGGTTGCTGGGAACAAAAATTCCTGCCGGTGGAGCACTCTGACTATTGCCCGCTTGCTTGCTCAGGTCAATGGGCACGAGCGTTTCCAGGACGCTTTGCAAGGGGGGTAGTTCTGGAGCGTGGCAGAGCTGAGAGTGAATGCAGAAAAGTTTGTCCTCTCAAGGTCATATGCATGCACGGGATCGGTTGCCGGAGCTCCTCGGTGTCTATTTCTGCATCGTGATCCGCCTTTGGATCGAGGGTGGCGAGGGAAGAGAGGGATGGGTGATGGAGAGGTCGTCTATCGGAGGGTGGTTGTTAAGAGTCTGGGCCGCTGAGAGGAAGGATTGGTGTTGATGCAGCGAGGGTGCGGGTTTCGGGGGCCAAGCTTGGTTTAACCATCGCTCTCTCAACCTCAACCTCAACCTCAACCTCAATCAAACTAAATGCAACCGCAAACAGCAATCAGATCAATCAACTGCTTAATTAACTTACGTATGACGACACGACGACACAGCAACATGATGTGGCCAACCGTCTTTCAGCCCGTAGTTCGACCAGCCGTGGGGATCTTCCTGCAGAACGGATGGGCACTGTAAAATAATAAAATCATGGAACAAAGAATGAAAGGACGGAGTCTGCAGTGGCATCGAAATGGCGCTTCGAAGCTCGGGCAATTGGCTGGGCGCGCACTGGTTCACCCTCCCAAACGTTTAGTTAACCTCCCGGAAATCTAGCCGAAAGGCTCTGAAACACGCCTACCAGTTATTGGGGAGTTACCGCAAACGTGGTTCTCACGAGGAAGATGGGACGAAATTGCAAAGTGCCATTGGCTGAGACGGGATTCCCACCTTTTTCTCTTGATTTGATAGCCCTCAAACTACACTATTGATTTGATCCAGTCCAGGTAGCCCCGAACCGCCATACTCAATATTGACGGATGGCTCGGGGCTTTGGTTGTATCAAAGCCAGAGTAAGATGTTCCTGATAATTTCGAGTTTATAACCTCTAATTAGCCAGACTATCGGCTCGGGCATGACCGTAGAAAGCATACACTACTCTTTCGGTAATTTTATACTAAGAGATTCAAGGAATAGCCTCGAGACTACTCCAAGCTATCCCAGTCTGATATTCAGGAGCTCGATGCTTGATAATGTACCTCGAATCAGCAAAATATTATTTCTAAGCAACAACTATTATAACTAAAGGAGCTACCTGGTCGGTCGTTCCCTGTCATATCATATGTTGCAGTGGAGCTATACAGGTGCATTGTGATTATTAGCCTGAGAAATATCCCCCATAGCTAAAATCTATTTTTTTTTTTTCGGAATCTCAATGTTCAGAACTGAGAAAACTGGGGTTAGACCTAGCAATTTGCGTACTCCTCCAACTTATAATACCAAGTAGGCATGCAGATGCCTATATATTTGATCCATGTAACAATGCAGCGAACTATAGAAGCAGGAACGTATAGGGTCTGTTTCGATAGTCGACGCATCTTATTAGCCTCTTCCTCGTCGTTTTAAACGTTTCCACGAACCCACAAACACTCCTGTGCGAGAAGATGATACTTGATTATTATTATTATTATTACTACTATTATTCTTATTCTTATTCTTATTCTTATTATTATTATTATTATTTTTTTTTAAAAAAAAAAGCACTTTGGCTGAATCCCAGATGTGCATATATCTCGGTAACTAAGTAACCAGGTAGTTGATTTATAACTAAGTATCGTCTTCGTACTCGAGTATTTTGTCGTGTCGAACTGAGCGTGATACGTACGTATACGTAACGCCGTAACCTGGAATGCATGATATCAATTTAACCTTTTTCAACTCGCATGACGCAGGTGTTTTACGGGACTGTCATTGCGGATTGTCTGCGGTATTTTTCTTCTTTCTTTCCTTCCATTTGCTTCGTTCTTTCGTTCGATCCTGCCGCCATCGCAGTCATCATCGTATCCGTTATTGTCTCGTGTTCATGTGCGGACGGGCTGAGGTTGCACGACAGCACCAGCACCAGCACCAGCACCAGCACCAGCACCAGCGACAGCGACGGTGGTTGGTCGGTGTTAGTTGGTCGGTTGGTCGGGCTGTGTTGTTTTTCGAACGAACGGCGCGCGTTGGACACCGCCGCGCGCGCCATCGCATCCATCTTCGTCGGACGTATCATCATCATACCATCTTCACCGCTGTCATTCTCATTCTCATTCTCATTCTCATTCGCACCACCTTGATCATGAACCCTCGTAATTGGAGATGAGTGGCATAGACCCCAAAACGACCAGCCTCATCACCGAGCACCTCACATTCACCCCGCTTGTACGTTATTCTTTCTCCCTTTGAAGTCTGGTCTTACAACAACAAACAGAGCTAACTTCTGTTATCACTCGTTAGGAGGTTGTAGACGACATTATAAACGCTGCCAACGAGTCCGTGTACGGCACCGTCCAACAGCTCGAAAACTATCTGCGCTCCTCCGGACCTTCAGCTTTGGGTTACGTCGCCGTTGGCTCCATTGCTGAAACCGATGAAGATGGCAAGGAGATCTTCGACGATGCGGCCATGAACGAAATCCAACAGGGTCTCCACATGTTGGAGATGCTGATGGAAAGCAAAGTCGACAAGGCTTATGACCAATTCGAAGTCTACGTTTTGCGGAACATATTCTCCGTACCGCCGGATGTGAGGGATTGGTTGAGGTTGAGGCATCACGATGTAAGTGCTCACCGATATCATGCCTAGGCGGACATAATATTTTGAAAGGCTAATCAAAATTCACCAAATTCAGAATGTGGATCTTATAAAATCAACCTCGATCGATCCGGCGAAAGATGTGACACCGGAATCCTTAGCCCAAACCCGTCGCCAGCTTCAGGAAACTACCGCTCTTCATCGCTTGCTCAAAGCCGACGTATCCCGCAACGAGAAGGTTATAAGATCCCTTAGGACGCTGTTAAATCCTTCCTCAAACAATGATAGCCCTCTTGCCTTCTTACTTGCTCCGAATAGCCCCGCCAAAGATATCAAATCTTTCGGTGAGGACACCGAGTTTGCGGCCGTACAAGCTAAGGAACTTCATCGGGTTGTCGCAGAACTCAAGAAACAAGCTGTTGAGGTCTTTGGGGATGGTTCCAATGGTAATTCAATGGAATTGGATCCGCCTGCGCCCGGTGGACCAAGAGAAAAAGAATGGAATAGAGCCTTATATGTTGAAAAGATGAGCAGGCGGCATCTAGAAAAGGCACGGGGACTCTTGCTTACGGACGATGGTGCTTTGAAGAATGGTGGTGATTTGCTCGGAGAGAAGAAATCAGAGGCGGATGTCATGGCACTTGAAGATGTGCTTGGTAAGATTTCTGAGAGCTCAAAGTGATTTGGAGCTATTAGGTTTTTTTGTGCGATATCAACAACATCCTCCAGACTACATTCAATACCGCTCTCTTAGTACTAAATCGGGCCGTCTTTGAAAGAGTACAGGCGTAAAAATATAGGAGTTTTATTTCCATGATGATACCCTTTCTTTCTATCTTTCTTAGTACTTAACTTTTTTTTTTGCTAGCCAGTGAAACAAAAAGGCGTACAATCTTGCCAGACATAGATTTTACTATTGAAATCTAATATGTTTACAAGACAGTCTGTTGGCTGGAAAATGAGTTTATGAATCGAAATTTAAAGCCATCGGGGGTCATCGTCACATAAGGAATGACCCTCCTTTATTGTATTATAGTCTATCTACCTGGGTTTTATCATGTATATTCGATTTATTCAACTCCAAGACTTGCCAGCTTCAGAAGCCCTGAAAAGGAAAAGATAACTGACCGTCAACTCCGCTTAGAATGCAAAAATTCAGAATATCTCCCCCCCAAAAACATGCTCTATGCTGTCAAAACCTTGCTCCTGTGTACCTGTATAAGAACCGCCCAGCTATGCTACCACGCATTTAGAACCACGTCTTCTCGGTTTATTTTTTAACTCTTCTTTCAATTCCTCAGACTCAGAGTTGGACGATGTTTCAGACGCCGCCGATGATGATCCCGAGGACTCCAAAATGGGACTGCTGCTTGAAGTTATTCTGCCCGCAGAATACACGCAGCCTCCCATTCCAAACCGAACCAAAGAGTCACCGGTCAAGCTCCCTACTACAAAAACATTAGGTGCGACTTCAACATTCTCCTCGATTCTTCCCCGTAAGCTGTTATGCTGAACCCAGACTTTGCCAGCGGTATGCGATGTCGTCGGGTGCAGCATCGGCTTGCGAGATTTAGTGGAACTCCTCCTTGTAGAAACTCTAGCTACCGGTGTCTGGATTTCACGATTGGTGTTCAAGGACTCCAAACTGTCATAGTCTAGATTCTTGATACCAATTTCCTTGCAAAGTGTTGGCGCGAGATAGTCAAGTCTACCTCGCCTTCCGATGCAGACTTCTATATCTGCCACTTTTATAACGCTCAGCTGTTCCTGGCCTTCGCTTGACCTCCAAGAAATCTTCACTGTCCCGTCGATACTAGTTTCGACAACATTTCCATTAGGTAATCCCAAGTAACGAGGATCATGAGCCGATTTTTTGAGTGCTGCTTCTTTCATATTTCGGTAAACACTTGCATATCCCGGATACGCTTGTGGATGGCAGCCTCGTAATGGCGAGGGTCTCTCTTCCGGGTCCCAACGATAAACGTGGACTACGGGCCGCTTTCCTTGGCTACACAAGATCGCATCCGCTGCTGTGTAACCAGACCCGACGACTAACAGCGGTAACTCTGCGGCTTTACCATCACCGCCGAGTGCTCCTGCGTTATCTGAAAGATTTTCCATTTTTGATTCGAAGAACGGAGAGTATACTGGAGGCGGTGGCAATCTATGTGAAAAGATACCCGTCGCGAGAACGACATTTCGACAGCGAATTACATGTGCTGTAGTAGCAGTCTCGGAAGAAACTGTTCCGGATCCGGCATTTGATTTGATCGATACGAGAAAGTTGAAACCGGATTTATCATCTATTCTTTCAACATTGGTGACGCTGGTGCCAGGATACAAAACATCCTCGATACCAACTTTTTGAGGATAAGCTGCATAATAATCTGCTACCAATCTTCTCGTCGGACGATGGTATGTATCCATTTCTTTGTTGTACTTTGATCTGTAGTGGTCACCAAAAGAGTAACCTGGAAGGGAGAGCAAATCGGCATAGCTAGGAAGGATTAACAAAAAAAAAAAAAAAAAAA
>LDDX01000240.1:78338-95763 GCA_012184315.1 Arthrobotrys entomopaga
AATAAAGTGAACACACACCTCAGAGTCTTAAGCCCGTTGTCTTCGTCTTCTTCTACATCATCTCCAAACCAAACTTCGTCGCCAGCCCACTGACCGCCAGCTTTGAGTTCTTCTCCAAGGACAACATGAGGAACAACATCAGAACTTGATCTTTTCCACTTAATCCGACTTCTACAATCCTCAATGTCGATATCCGCCAGCGGGCGTAACAAGGTGTCTAGGAGGGTGTTTAGTGGTAAAGCAGCGGTAGAATAGGACATTGAGGAAGCGGCTGGGAAATGACAAGTGATGTCCCCATAATTTTTGGGTGTCCGTAGGACGTCGTAAAGTCGAACATCCTGCTGCTTTTCTGACAGTGGGGACTGCCCGACTTTCTTGAGAAGCTTCCTATGCAGGATGGAGTCCGGATGGGGATCGGACGGGTTATACCATGGCTCGTTACCATGCAGGAGGTAGCTGAGAGCCAAAGCAGATGGACCGTTTCCTATTAAAATGTATAAAGATATCGTCAGCAATGCATGTGATTATTTCAATCTTTGGGTACGCGGATTTATAAGCGGCAGCAGCACCACAACCACCACTACAATATACGATATACGATATACGGTTGAAATCTAGAACAGGAAACATACCAATCACAACAGTGTCGGTCTTGCTGACGTGCGAAATGTTTGG
Organism: Arthrobotrys entomopaga; assembly: GCA_012184315.1. Classification (NCBI taxonomy): domain Eukaryota; kingdom Fungi; phylum Ascomycota; class Orbiliomycetes; order Orbiliales; family Orbiliaceae; genus Arthrobotrys; species Arthrobotrys entomopaga. Next base: position 79,014 of record LDDX01000240.1, read on the forward strand.
CAGAATGGCGCCATTGTCCTGGCTGCCGGCAGCGGCTCTGCTTGCTGGTTTCCATTTAAACCCACGCGAGCCCATGTTGTTGCAGGTCGCCTCGACATCTCTTTTGACCATAATTTTTACCACCTTTGCTTAACACCTCGTGATAGGCTGACTCTGTCGACTAACAGGCGGGAGATATAAAAAGAAATGAAAAAAGAAGTTGAGCAATCTCTTGATACTCGATCCAAAGTATATATCAAAAATAAAAGTATAAATATCGACGACGTCGTTCGCAACACACTTCCCGGCTGGCTTTTCCCTTTGTTACACCAACCAAACCAGCCGGCTCCGTTGAATTTAAGAATAAAAATAAAAAAAAAAGAGTTTTTATCGTTCGCAAAACCAAATTACGACAACCGCAGAAATATATGTCGCCTCGGAATCTTAAAAGGGAGAATGAATGGCCGAAAAGAAAAAATGATTAACAATCTTCCGTCTTCCAAATTCTAGATATAAAGTAAGTATCGGAGCCCCTCTTCCCAGGCAATCCGGCACCCTGGATCTTTCCCAAGAAGGGGGTGCGGATGCTGGAGGGCCTTCGCTTTTCTGCCTCGAAAGGACCCGAAAAAGTCTGTTGTGCTTTCTGTTGATTTATAATCCTCCTGCGGTTTTCGACTGACTCGGAGGACGAAGCTATTACGGCGGGAGCACCAACTCGGACAAGGGCTAGCTCGATAATTTTTTTAATTTTTTAATTTTTTTTTTTTACTTCTTCTCCTTTTTTCGCTGGTAACTTTCTAAAAAAACCAACCGGCCGTCGGAAGCTTTAGTTTTTATTTTTTTTTTCCTTCTCTGGTTATACGAAAGGAAAAGAAAGTTGCACACTGTCATCCGGTCATGACCTGTTATAGCATCGATTCGATATATCATACATGTATATATATGGTTTATGATCATAAAGTCATGATGATGCAGCTGTGAGTTTGTCCATCCGTCATGCAGGGCATCTCTGGGTCTTCTGCACCGTTGACACCATTTCCAACAAATGAAAACGTCGGAAATTCCAGCGCGGCTACCCGCATCGAGTAAGCCGAAGGGGCCTTCGAGGAATTCAAAAAAAAAAAAAAAAAGAAGGTAAAAACTTGACTTGTCTTTTCTCTCTTAAAGATATTTTTCCCCGCCCAAGCAAAGCAGAATGTGAATTACCCCCAGCTTCATGGTCACGCTCGGTAATTTTGCGATCGAACAAATAATTTATCTCTTCTTCAAGGATCTTTTGTGTGGGGGCGGCTCTCCAAGGACCTCAGCTCAACCTTAAATTAAGTAAGAGAAAACGGCCATGCGCGATCGATGGGCCTTCTCTCTGGTTTAACCCTGTGGGAGAATGGAAAAAAATAATTCAAAAAGTCTGCGCGGTTGCATGGATATTTCCATCTCTTCTTTGGCTAGGTGGATCCCCCCCCCCCCAAAGCTTTCGACTAGTTGGTTCTGGGCAGTCTGCAAAAAAAAAAAAAAGCTGTCTTCCTCGGTTCGAGACTGCCAGAACGGCTATGCAGCCTAAGTGAACAGGGAGTCTTGGGATCATTTGGAGCTTATCAGAGTGCTAGCTGGCTATTACCCCTTGACATAGCTCGTGATGTCGTTGTGACGTTTCATGGCAGCACGAATATGAACATGAACATATTCACCCCGCCTCGTATCACGTATCACACTGTTGACTTTTATGAATTCATCTTTCTCTTCCCTTCTCCTCTGTCCATTCGAGAGCATAAAAAAAAAACCTTGATCGTGCGCTGATCATGAGAAAATAACAATTTCATTTCTTTTGGAATTATTAGAATGTACAAATACATGGTAAATAAGCACATTGATATGGTGGTCTCTTTGTACTCGTGAGTAAAAAGGATAAAAGGTTGAGACCCCCAAATGCCTGTAAAAGGGAAAAAAAAAAAAAAAAAAAAAAAACAATGAAAATAATAATGATAATAATAATAATGATAATAAAAAGGATGAGGATAAGGATAACCCATGCAAAATGATAGTTTGGTCGCTCAAAGTGATTTGGCTAGTAGGACTGGTTTCAAAAAAAGAATGATGTTTCCCCCGATAAGCTAAAATGTAGCAAGATTTTTAAAGCAGTATGCCTTCAACATGCGCATGGGGAAAAGGGAGAATAGAAAAGCTAGGCAGATGCTAACACTGTGTAACAGAGAGCACTGTAAGCTAGAAAAACGTTCGCCCCTCAACTCTATCGGCAGGGCTGGAGATCTATACGTGACGATTTCCGTAATTAAAAAAAAAAAAAAAAATAGAGTATGAAAGGTCTCAAATATAGTACAGAGAAAGGAATAAGTTAGGAGAAATTCGTCAAATTCGTGAATTTTGTAAGTAATAAAACATTAACTGTGCATTCTCAGTAAGCATGTGTCTATTTGTGTCGTTGGGTATGTTCATCAGCAGTTTTCCGAGTTATCGCTATGAAATATGCGTAAAGTCAGATTGCCGATACTCTGCAATCATACTCGAGAGTTCGGCTAGTTTGATTGGTTTGGTAAAGAATTTGTCGCAACCAGCGGCAAGAGCTTCGGCTTCCTTGCTGGAACCAGTTAATGCGATTATAAAGGCTCGATGCTGTCTATTTTCGGTGCGCTCAATGTCTCGAATAGCTTTGACCGCATCGAGACCAGACATGACCGGGAGTTGGAGATCTATTTTATCAATTAGTTTCTTATCCATAAAAAAAAAAAAAAATACCCTGATAAGTATGTTAGACAAACCCATCAAGATTATATCGTATCCACCAGTCCGCCTTCGAAATTCTTCTAGTGCCTGAAGTCCATCATAAGCTTCACTGAATCGAAACCCTTTCTTTGTCATATACATAGTCATCAACTAGACTAGGATTTAGTATGATCCCTTGGATTAGGAAGCCGTTGTGGGAGACCTTAAGAACTTACCTTCATGGTGGTCGGATTATCGTCAACTAGAAGAATAGATGGGGTTTCCGAGAGAATTCGCAACTCTTCCACAACATCTTCAGGTCTAATTGCGGTCGCTTTTAATGGTAGACTAGAATTTGGTGCTGAATCATCACCGTCGGCTGAGGCATTTAAACTCTGCCATTGGGCCCAGGATTTTGGGCGTAGAGGATTGTCCTTCTCCATCACAGGCGAAGCAAAAGGTGGCCTGTCAATTTCGACTCCCTCGCCTATAAGGGCCCCGTCTACAAGGTGATGGAACCCATGGTTGTTGTTATGATGCAGACCAGGTGCTAGTACACCGTGACTGTCTTTGTGCATGACCCCTGAAATGCTCTGCATAGATGCCTGAGTTTGGGCCTGGGCCTTAAGCCTCAGGGCTTGAAAGTCTTCGAGAAAGTGTATTGATTTTTGTCTACCGGGAGATGACGACATCGGAACAGCACTTGATCCAGACGCTGCTGCAATCGGGCCCACACCTGCCACATATACCACAGGCTCACTCGACGAACTTCCAGATCGGACGGGAGGGGATATTCTCACGGCGCCCGTAGGCAAATCATCATCAACAGCAGAAGCGAAGCTTTTCTCTCGATCGAGCATTGGCCGCGAAAATGAGTTCCAGGTGCGATATATTCCCGTTCGGCTGGAGGCATTTGAGGAATGAGATGATCTCCTAGAACTGTGGGTTCTGGTAAGACAAAAGAGAAGAGCTTTTGCGAGTTTTTGGGGACCACAAGGCTTTGAAGCAAAGTCGATGATCCCTCCCTTTTCTGCGAGCGTCAAATTCGACATGTCGACTCGGGCAGCGTTAGAGCATAGAATAATCACAGGTGGTTTATGACCCTTGACCCCAAGCTGAGATAGCAAAGGACAAGTCTCATTCGCAACCAGGACATCTGCCTTCCCTACGAACTCCATTAAGGACAAAGCATCATTTTCTCCAACCACGTTCATCTCGTACCAATCCTTCGAGCATTTGATAAGTGAGCCCTTCAGCAATCGTAAAGCCGGCAGGGTATCGTTGAATCCTAAAAACGCAATATTCTTCTTTGATGCGGCTGCTCTGGCCTGACTGGTTATGTCTAAAACTTCGTCTTTACCATCTTTAGAGCTCGATGTTGCATCGTTCGGCGTCCCAAAAGCTTTATGAAGTAAAAGAGTGACCGTGACATCGGTGCCAATGCCCAATTCGGATTTGACGTCAATTGTTCCGCCCAGTATATCTAGGATTTGGTGTACAATGCTCATGCCCAACCCTGTCCCCGAGCTCATCGCATTTTCCTGGCTGAAAGGAACAAAAAGTTTCGTCCTCAGAAACTCTCTGGATATTCCACGACCAGAATCGGAAACGGTCAATACAACTTTGGTCTTCGGTTCCATTGTTGGATCGAACCCGTCCTCGAAATATGGCTTCGCTTCCAATTTCACATGGACATATCCTTTATCCGTGTATTTCAATGCATTGCCTACCAGGTTCATGACAACTCGCCGAAAACCGCCAGGCTCCGTTCGGAAAATCCAATCATCAATGCGATCGATATCGATGATTACTTCGACGTCCCTCTTCGGATTGGTCCTATTTGCAAATGCTCTTCTTGAGACTTCTCCATTCGGGATGGCGGATGCATCAGGTTGGAGGGGGATTATATCGGTTGTGCTAGCATTTTCGAGCACCATATGACTGTTTATCCCTCTAAAATCGAACCCAGCAAAGACTCCTTCTACAACTTCTTCCGTAACGGCTGCGAGATCGACATCCTGGACAGCTTGTGTGTCCACCTTATCAAAGGCAGACAGAGGACTGGCCTGTATATTTTTGCGATCACTCCGAAGTCTGTCGAGCTTTGAGAAATCGAGAACGTGATTTAAGGTATCCAGAAGAGTTCTCCCGCAGCTCTCGATAGCCGCCAAAAAATCCCTTTGCAGAAAATTAAGTTTGGTGTCGTCTAGAAGCTCTGCGGATGCGAGGATCCCATGTAAAGGCGATCTCAACTCGTGCGAAATGTTTGATATAAACGCTCCCTTCGCTTTATCAGCAGAGACAGTATTCAACCGCACGAGCTCTGACATGATGAGCCGAGCAAATGTCTTGAGGTACCCAACTTCCTCTTTCACAAACACCTTTTTAGTTTGCGTGGTCCAGACAAAGCAGAAGGCATAAGGGGTTTCTGCGGATTCGTAGAGAGGCATAAATATGCAGCTTGTGCTGCTAGGTAAGAAAGCTGACAGATTCTTCCTCACATACTCGGGTCGTTTTCTTAGGTTGGATATTTCGTCATCAACCGAACTATTCGTGTCACTTCCCAGGGGGGATAGTGTTGGCTGAATATTGAACTCTTCCTCTTCCCCAGAACTAATGGTCCCATCCGCGTCATAGCTAAAGATTTTCCCTGTAGGATAGTTAACAAATAATTCCTCCAGGAAGAGAGCACCCAGCGGCCCGGTTTGAAACATGTTCGGATTTGTCTCCTGATCGGCTTGCTGAGGCACATCCATGCCGAGAATTCCCATTTGCCGGAAGTATGACGAAGCTACATCTCGGGATGTTTCCTCCGAGGCCTTACTGCCTTGAGCTCCTTTGCTCAAGGACCTTAACGATTCGCTTTCCTCTGAGTTGTCGAGATAACCGTCTCCTGCTTCGATTATGACTACGCCTTCTATTTGAAGTGCATCTCGTATCAATTTGCACGCGCGAGAGAAAATTCCCTTGAATGCCGCTTCCGGTGTTTGCGGTTCCACTTCCAGCGAATTCAGGGTGATTGTCGGTGTCGAAGCAGCATCTGATTCTAACGATGTTTGGGAGTAAACCGAGCCTTTGGATAAAAGGCTGGATGCGTTTGAAGACATTGATGAGTTTCTATCTATTATAGCAGGCCGTGTTTCCTTGATAAGTTTCCCATCTCCTGAAACATCTTGAAAATGAGGTACTGGATGCTTACTTCCTCCATCGCTCACACTATCTGCTTGCATAGTTTGTTTAGAAGCAGGTGTTCCCGCACCATTTGAATCCAAAGGTGACTCCGTCGTACACTTACTTCTTCGCTTTCGAAGACCGTTCTTTTTATTTGGCGTTCGCTTCCGATCAAATGTACTTGTGTCGACGAAAATCGACAGGGAACTCTGCATTCGCTGCACCTTGTGCAACACTCGCTTCTCAGCCACCGTTTCCAAGTGCTGCATGACCGTGTTTGACATCCATCTTAGAAAATTTTTATCAGGCTCTGACAGTCTCCCTGGGTTTGGGTCGACAACACAGAGGGAGCCAATGTAATAACCCTTCCGAGTACGTAAAGGACAGCCACAATAATGCCGTAGAGATGGCGAATTGGTGACAAATGGGTATGTTGAAAATTTGGGGTGCTCGGACAAGTCCTCGATTTCATTTATGGGGAGAAAATCTTCTTGTGGTAAATCATTCCCATCTTCTGGAACCGGTAAGCCAAAGGGATCCCTGACTCTTGTGCTAGCGTTTCGAGATAACCTGGGAGGCTGCATTTCCACCGTTTTTATACAGAGTCCATCCATACTCGGGAGGGCGACGTCCGCGCCACCTAGCCATAACTCGTCACCAGGATCACATGTAGAGTTATCATAGGGAGCGATAGACTGTGTGCTTTCGCTGATAATCCATTGTGTATCATGATCAATTAGAGAGATCATGACCCTGTGCTTTTGTAGGCGAAGCGCCGTGAGTTGAGTATAGGCCGTGAGCGACGGATCATGAGATATGACAAGCCTAGATGAAGTAGTCGACTGGGGTGGTTGGTAATATCTGAAGGGAAAATACCCATGTCAGTAAGGAAAATCCGAGGTGGGCCTTCCCAATTACAGGTCTGTAACAGGGAAGGTGTCAAAAACATTATTGTTCCTTTTCTCTCTTGTGTATTTTAAATCAGAGGAAAGAAGAAGAACAAAAAAAAATAAAATAAAAGAAGGGAAATCGTTGAAATCTCCTGTTCTTGGATTGTATTATTTATATATATGTATATAATATATATATAACATATATTGGTGAATATGTAGCTAGGTGATAGCTAAAGTCGGGTGCGTTAAGGGTCACTATACCTGTAGAGTTCTCTGCTTCGAAGCATCTCAGCCTGATCACGTATTGTTTTGCGTTTAAGCGGGTTCTCAGGTATGACGTCGTTGGCCATCTTGAAACAACCTCAAGCGAGACCCTCCTAGGGTGTCTTCTTTAATCGAAGTTCAAGTTGCTGTCCTCTGCGAGATCAAAGAAGCGATATAGATTTGGCGATGGAAAACCAGGCATCCGGAAACTTCTTTTTGGTTGTATGCGTCGATAGTGTGCAAGAAGTAGCTAGGGTGCTTCTTCCTTCCTCTGTCTGGTGGGTGTAGTAATAGTTTGAAGGCAGGAGTGGAGGGTACTAGACCGTGTTATTTTTTTTTTTCCTGCTGCCCCTTCCCTTGGCCTCGTAAACAAGGCACCAAAGCTGGTGGCAATCAGGTTTGTTTAGCTTGCACGGGAGTCCCCCCCAAAGAGTTTTTTTTTTTTTTATTAACCGCAAAGAAATATTACAAAATCAAAAAAAAAAAAAAAAAAAAAAAGTTGGGTACTTAAGTACTAAATTATAATAACCAAAGGAGATGAAAGTAAGATTGATATTAAAGCGAGTAAAGATATGAGAGAGAGAGGAAGAGAGAGGGGAAGATGAGAGGAAGAGAGAGAGGAAGATGAAGAGATTTAGAAGGGGAAATGGGAGCTTAAACAAAGCCTTCAACCAAGTCCATGTCTCTCTCTCTCTCTGAATGTCTGTCTGAATTGAAATGTCTGCTTGTTCTGTCCGTCTGTCCGTCTCTCTGTTCGTTCAAAGTTCTGTCATTTAAGAACCTTGCCGTGCAGTGAGCTGGAGGCGGTAGCCGAGACCGTTCTGCTCTGTCGAATTTTCTTGGTTTGCCGTCGGAGACTCCTCACTTCCTCATCCCACTTTGGACTGCATGCAGGTCTCTGGAAAATTGTGCAGTCAAATGCCAAAAGTTGAAACCTATCGGTTGGCTGACCAGGGGGGGCAGAAAAAAAAAGGCTTCCGTCTTGCTTTTTTTTAATTTTTTAGAGAATTTTCTTTTCTTTTCTTCTTTTCTTTTCGGTTTTCAATGATACTTTTGGGACTCGAACGATGCCGTTTGGAAAAAAGGTGTGGAAACGATGAACGATACAATACGCAAGTGAGGAGATGAAGGTTTAAGTTCTCTTCTGTCTTCTTCTCCTCATCTCAGAGCAACCAAGTTGGCCAACCCTGGTATTGGAATCGGATATCGGATGTCTCCCTCTCGAGGTCTGGCGTGGTTTTGCGAGATACATACACGAACGTTCTCTTCAATCCAAATCCTGCTTGGTCTGATTAATTAGTCTGGGACTAATTAGCTTCCCAGGTCGCCGCCCTTTAGCCTGGCGAGCCAGTTAGCACCAGAACACGGACGTCTGCAATCGCGAACATGTATCCACACCCACTCATCCCCAAAATACATGCAAAGTAGTCTCGGGCATGCAAAGACGATCGGAATCGAACCATCCAGTGAGCACTCCGATATCCACACACCCTCCCAGATGCTATGCTATGCTATGCTATGCTATGCTATGCCAGGGCTGCAGGAGAAAGGCTCTGGCCAAGGACAGGAGGCTATCCGCAGCGGCAAGCTATCAGGGAATGTAACTAACGAACGAACGAACGAAGAGAGCAAAGGCGGCAAATATGGTGGGCATCAGATCTGTCTCTCATTCCTTTGCTGTCAATGCAGTGACCTGTCTTGATTTTCCCGCTCCCCTTAGCTTCGAAGGTTGCATACATTTTTAGACGTACATAAACACCCCAAGCACCCGAGATGATCACCGCCTGGTCACGAGGGGGGTTAAATCCGCACAGTCGGAGGAACCCTCCGTCCAGTGCAGTAACGGGGAGTATTCTGTTTCTGGTCTGCTTGTCGACCTTCTTTCCTTGGGGGATAGTCCTGGGGGCCTTGGGAGGTGCTTTAGCGTGCTTGAGTTGAACCTGCAGCTCCAAATTACAAGGCCGATACTTCGGACGAAAAAAAAAAATAAACAGAGAGAGGGAGAGAGAGGGAGAGAGAGAGGAGGAGGAAGAGCAAAAAGGTAAATCTTGGTCGCCTGGGGGTCGTAAGCTTCTGTGTGGTTAAATGCAGCAACTCCCAGGGCACTGAACATCACTGCTGTAAAGAGTGTAGTCTCAACTGTCCTTGCTTTCCTTATTCTGTTTTCCTCTCATCTGGTTCGTTCGATGTGCGTGCGATACAAGGCGGTAGTGGCGAGACTCCCTGACCTTAAATTCATGCGCATGCCAGCTCCATTCTTGCAGCTCTTGCAGCTCTTGCAGCTGGATCCGTCTAGACTCAATTGATCAATTAATCACTTCTAGCGGTAAGCCCGAGAGCCATTTTTGATGATTCGAACGAGCTTCTAAAGCAAGGGCAGCCGCCGGTTGGGAAAAGAATGATAAAATATTGGATGTAGCTCTGAGGGTAGTGATGTTTTCGAGTTCGAGCTCCACATCGGCAGTCCCCACTTTGAAGGCGGCCATTGGCGGGAGGCTCCCCAACGTGGGAGGAAGAGCGGGTGTTTTATGATCCAACCTCGCATGGTTCTAAGCTTCCGTGGCCCGACTCCCATTTCCTTGGGTAGCAATGACGCTGTAGGCTTGTTCTTCACCATCAAGGTCCGGAAACGGAACGGGTGTCCTTTCGGATTGGTGCTCCTTCTGTCATTTCTGTCTGCGCGGGAGCTACATAGAGCAAACTCGCTGAGTGCCTTCCCTTGCTATCTGTATGGCTTCCTGCAAGGAGGCGAGATGTGATGAGGGCTGCATGATAGCTGCGAGGAAGCAAGGGGAACTTGCCGACCAATTTACCTGACCCAGTCATCTCCGAGCTGAACCTCATCACTCTCGGGATCTGTCGAAGTCAAAGTGTCATCGATTGTCAATTTTGGGGAATAGTTGGGAGTGTGATCGATCAAGGCTATCAAGGGGGTGTGGAAGCTCCAATTTGTTCCAAATAGGCTTCAGCTTCGAATTTGACTAGCCTCGATTTCAACTCAGGCGGACTCGGAGGTGGGGATCTGACAAGCTATTGTAATATTGTATGAAATTCTAGAATTCTTCTTCCTCGTTCTGGGTTTGAAATCCAACCGCTCCGAGATGGTGGCCGATGCAATGGGAGGGGGGGGTTCAAATTTGCTGACAGTCGGAGATTTGACCTTCCCATCCCACGGACCAACCGTTCCCCTCCGTTTTCTCGTCAAGACGGCGCAACCGTTGAATGACAAGCGAATGTGGAACTTGCGTTGGCCGACTGCTTGTCGTGAATCGAACCAGCTTCCTTTCTGGACCGCGGGCAACGTACCGAGGCTACTATGACAGCAAATTTCTCAAGAAAAATGCCCCGACTCGTTCAAACCTTCGCGTCGACGAGATATAAATTGAGTTTTTGCTCTCGTGCTTTTCATGGGGATAGTCCTTTGATCTATCGCCCGATATTGTGCTCCCGTTTCTCTTCATTCGAATCCAAATCCAAGACGCTGCTGTCCCAAAACCAAGATATCGGCCCCACAACCTCTGCATATCATCTCGCAAACATCCGGAACAGCCCACAACTTAGAGATTTTTCAAAGCAAAGTACTCGTGCTATAAAAATGGCTGACCAGCAAAGTACCGTGATCACAGCGGAAGAAACTAAGCCAAAAATAAAATTGATTTGGCTCACAGATTCCCGAGCTCAGCGTATCGTATGGCTCTTGGAAGAACTCGGACTTGAGTATGAAATCGAGGCCTATAAACGGTATGTTGCTACGCGTATACGTCATAACCCGCAATATTTGCTTCCTTTTTTATATTACTTTTATATTCAGCGAAAAACTCTAATGGCTCATTTTTACATGTTGTTTTAATCCCCAACAGGACTTCAGAAAAGAGAGCTCCAGAAGAACTGAAAAAATACCATCCTCTCGGAAAGGCTCCGATTCTCATTATCGACGGTGTTACTCTCGTGGAGAGCGCCTTGATTATCGAATATCTGGTGGATAAACATGGTCCCCAATACAAGCCCGTGGAGAGTGACTCCAAGAATTTCTACCAGTATAGGTAAAATAATTTATATATCTGAGTATTCTTGGTTTCTGAGGGCATCCGGCGCTAACATTTTATACTCACACGAAGACACTTGATGCATTATACGGAGGGTAGCTTGATGCCATTCATGCTCTTAGCTCTCGTCACACTTATGATTCGAAATGCCCCAGTCCCATTTTTCATAAGACCAATCACTGGAAGGTACGTATACGCCGATATAATCACTCTTTATGATCGCCGCGCCAGTGCAGTGGATTAACTAAAATTCGCGCTTCAGAATCGCCGATCAACTGTCGAAAGGATTCGTGACACCAAACCTGATCGCCAACTACGACTTCCTGGAAAGTCTGCTCAAAGAGCAACCATATTTTGCTGGCAATGAACTCTCAGGCGCTGATATCATGCTCGCCTATCCTGTTGAAAATGCACAAGAGAGGCTCGGGGGTTGGTATAACAAGGAAAAATATCCAAACCTCTACGCTTGGTTGGAGCGGGTCAAGGAACGCCCGGCGTACAAGAGGGCAACCGATAAAGTCACAGAGGTTGAGGCTAATCTATGAACGTTTACATATTGGATTGGAATCTGGAGTATGGGCGTAATATTGTGTAAGATTAGAAGGGATGTTCTCACTAAAGATTGTAAACCTATTTATTTTTAACTGTTATAATTAATCTCGACTTTCTTTCATGCGATCATCAGCATTCAATATCTTGAACTCGTATATATATACAGAACTGCTTCACCTTGCAACTCAAAGCCTATTAGTCTTAATCGATAATCCTATATATGACTATCACTATCCAGGAGATTTGACTGGTGTAATGGACTCGAGACCAGCTGCAACTAGATGAATCGCAAGTTTTTTTGGTGATATTATAATATTATACATCATAGTCGAATTTATAATTTAACAATACAGTTCGGTCGTGACAATTAGGTACATGATCCTTGGCCAGCATCGTCCGGAACCATCGGGAACGGAAAGCTCAGGCCTTCTCCACATGCAACGCGGTGATTGCATAATTAACCGGCAACACCTTTATAAATCCTGGGGTCGCATCGAAATCGCTACTCTGTTCACAAGTACGTAGTACTGTCCGACGCTCTCCTCGAGATCTGGAAAAGTCTCGATGAGACCAATCGAATAAATTTAAACTCTATACGTATATACATTACATCACCTTTTTTGTCACGGAAATATATAAGAATGGTGCAAGCACGCAAGCAGACCCGCGAGGCCACGCCGGACTCGACAGTCGCTTCTGACAATAGCACCTCGTCATCCTCACCCAGAAAGTCCAAATCCAAATCCAAAGCCAAGTCCAAAGCCAAACTTATCGAGGCCGAGGATCGAGTTTCTTTTGGCGTCATAGACCTCCTTCGCATCGTACTCGGTGTGGTCGTGTTCAGCTGTACGCTCAGCTATTTCATCATCGGCGATTCCTACCTCTGGGGTCAAGACAAGTTTTTCAGAAAACAATGGAACGGAATCAGGAGAGCTTTTGTATGAATCCCAATCCGTGGACGGCCCCTTCACGTGAACGCGATGACATGTTTACTAATCTTTGTTTGGCATCAAGGTCAAACCGATATACATGGACGAGGCGACCCTACGGTTATATAATGGGACGGACGAGTCGTTACCGATATATCTTTCCATCAATTGTACAATCTACGACGTTACGAAAGGAAGAGCTAAATATGGACCGGGTGGAGGCTATTCGTTTTTTGGTACGTTTCACTACTTCACCTACCCATTAAATTAAAGACTCGTGGTGATTTACTGACAATCGAACTAGCCGGTCGAGATGCGAGCCGAGCATATATCACCGGTGACTTCAAGAACGATCTGACTTGGGATGTCAGCGGCATTGATGAAGATAGGGTGAAAAGGTCTTTAGGGCACTGGGCCGGCTTTTTTAAAAATCACGAAATCTATACTTTCGTTGGATACTTGATAAAGGACCCGAATAACGCAAAGAAGAAAAAACCAATAGAGGCAGCGAAGGATACGGAGACCAAACGTGACGAATTATGATTATATAAAGTCAATCATTTGCTAACAATATCGAGACGGGACCTACGAATATGTTACTAGGAGATCATTGGTATGTGAAGGAATTTTTCAAGGAAGATTTGCACGTGTATTTATATTCAAATTTCACGCCTATAATTCTGAAACTTATCAAAAATTGGATGCGAGTAAAACGTATTTTGTTTCACGAAAAAACAGGAAAAACATTGAATTCGATATGCCTTATCCCAATATACACATGGAGGAAAAGAATAAAGAAAAGATAGGTTTGCCGTAGCTAGAAAGAAGACGACCGTAACACGAGCGAGCTGGAGCGATGGATATATATACGGTCCGGTTCTGCTCGTAGGATCGTGGTTGGTCTCATTAGGGAGGTCGTATTTTCGATGTCATGCAAGGTCGGTATCATATTTCATAATGCGGAATATTATAAAAAGCACAAGTTGAAAGGCCTGAACAAAAAAGAAATTCTTTGATTATTGTAGAATTACATTTTACTCGGTTACAACCGATCGAGCTGAAGATTCATCTTGGTTAGTCGCTAGTTTCCTTGATATATGAGAAAGAAATATTCCTTCGACGTACTGTAGATGAGGCATTTCGAGTGACCGACGACTTTCTTAATGACGCCCTTCTCCTCCAAATCTCGTAGCGCTCTTCTCGCTAGCGATCCATTGATCTTTAATCTATCAACGAGAGTGGCGACTGTGACAAGTCTGTATGACTGAACTTCCTTGTTAAGACGTTCAGTGGTGGCCTTGTCGAGGATGACGGCGTGGACGGACTTGTCCTTGACTATTCGAAAGAGAAAATCCAACTGTCAGCATTGTTGAAATCTTTTTATTCTCACGCTTTGTCGTCCCGGAATTTTTTTAAAAAAAGGCGAGTGTCGTTCGTACCCTTTCCCTTGGACCACTTCTTCTTTGGCTTCTTGCCGCCGGATGCTCCTGCTGCCTGTATTACCGAGCGTCATATTAGCAATGCCGAGGAGTAAATGATTTTAGGTGAGCGGGTGTTAAAAAGCCGTACCATTTTGGATGTATATGATTGTTGATGAGGATGGTTTATCGACGATGAAGTTCGAGGAGAGCCCAGGGCACCAGCAAAGATACAACAACCCTTTGGCCTGATCTCTCTTTGAGGGCACCAAGGTCCAGAGCCCTTATCTTATCAGCATACTGAAGGAAATCATCTTTGAGCAAACAGAGCAAACAGAATCAACACAACGCAGCACATCATCACCACGCCTGCCAAGCCACGCGACAATGCGGCTCCTTCCGCACTCCAAATTGGCAAAGTCGCGTCCTTTACCTCATCGCGAAACAGCGATCAGACAAGAAAGACCCGCCCATCGACAATCCAACAGCATGGCCTCCACGACCCCCACCAAAGTGGATCGCCATCTGACCACGCCGTTCCTCCTCAAGGTATTCTATAAGACCAATTCATTTCACAGGTAATAATATATCCTTCTTCGCCATTGCCTCAGTCTCGCGGGCGTTGCATTGGTTGCATTGTATTGTATTACACAATGCTAGCGAGATTTTTGTTTCAAAACTCGTGGAACTAACATTTTTTTTAAAATAAATAGACTCGATGAATTTCGTTCCACATCACAGCCATCGTCTTTTGTCGAAGTCTACACCTGGAAAGACTGCACTCTCTCTGAACTCACCACGCTTCTTCTTTCGGCTCTCCCTGCACTCGCATCCAACGCTACAAAATGCTCCTTCAGATTGATATACGCCGATACCAAATCGAACAGATACACAAGCCAGGAATTGGGAAACGTAATGTTACCTCTTAGCGTAACCAGTGCGAACGGAGCATCAGGCCCCAGCAGCAGCGGAGGCGCCGACAAGCTATCCCTAGACGAAGCACGGTACGTTGTGGGTGATTGGATCGATGTCGCTGTCACCATGGGCTCTACCTCCTCGTCTGCGCACAGAGGAAGCGCATCAGCAGCAGGATCCAATGGCATCAGGATAAGGGGCAGAGGCACCATAGGCGGAGCCATCCCACAAGGTGATTGGAGAAAAGGGGAGAGATTAGAGGAAGATGGTCCATCGATACGCAACGAAGGGTCTTCAGGCTCCGCAGGAGGGAGACGGTTTGGCGGCAGCCACGGGGGCGGAAGAAGAGGTGGGCGATGGTAGTGCGTCGTTCAAAATCATCGCCGCTCCCGTGAGTTTGCAAGCAGAGTGTCACCCTATTGAGATTCCTACCTGTTTCTCAGGCTGATGTTTTCTTCGAACAATCGAGCGACCAATTTCACACACACATACAAAAAAAAAAAAAATAGGACGCTCAAACCTCATCTTGTATCTTTCAACAATGCGCATGTTTATCATATCGGAGGCCTCACGGATCTCCATTTCTTTGGTTGTGGTTAGCAATTACCGGTGCTAGGGTTATTCGGAGCATTTTCTCGGCTTTTTCTTTATTTGGTTATCGAAATAATAGTAATATATCACACGTTACAATGATCGTTACAGGGCGATACTTTCTTCTAGAACACTTGATAATATCTTTGCGAATAATAGCATTGAGTGACCTAATCGACGCTGGTATATAATGCCAGGGGCGGTTTATATTAACAATAGCCAAGGGTTAGGGCGGCTGTATTCATCAAATACCACCAGCCGTTCGGAGACTATTTTCCGTCTTTTGAAAAACTTGCCGATTTACAGACGATACAATATATCATTGTGACGCGGAAGAGACATCCATTGTGGCGCTGGGGGCTTCGTTTTTTGCACGAGGATCCCGATCCATGCGGCCGGCAAGCAATAAGCCGAGACAGACGCCCGCCGATACTATGCTGTCGGCAATATCATTGTAACCTTCCCCACAGGTTAGGTGGCCGAGCTGGAACGGTGGCACATCGCCATCGGGGTCCGCCTAAAGTTGTTGATTGCATTGAAACCTCGATGGATATCAAAAAATTGCCACACCGAGGCAAACCATATATGCATATAGGGCCATATCAGCTAAGTAATCTTCAAAACTGGGAGCTATTACGTAGTGTCGCTCAATAGCTTAAGGATTGTAACAATGATACAAATCTTTTAGACCAGGCAGACAGAGGGTCTTGTGAGTGAGTCTTGAGATTTAGCGTTTTCGTGAACAAAAGGTTTCGCTTTCAGCTGTCTTCGAATCTCACTCAAGACATGAGCTCAAAAGGTCAACTAACTACTTAAACTTTCACACAGCCACCTCGGAGAACTAATGCAACATTTGTGTGTTGCGGCAGTTACAATCGGATTGTGACGATTTCAGACGGCTATGGGCGGCAGAACTGAATTTGGGGGGAACGTCAGAAATGGTATTTTACTTTTTAGCGCGATTTTTTTCAGATTCAAATGACTGTCATCATTCCTCGAGCTCCCCTAAATGTTCTTCCTTCATGAATTCAAAGGTATGAATGGATGGGTGGATGGATGGATGGCTGTCTAAGCTTGGTTTTCGACGAATTCCATTTGTGAATCATCTGATTTGATGGCGAGAAATCTAGAAGAATGTCATGGATTCGTTTATCGATAGCTGATAGCCCACCAAGGCAGCTAGCACACATCGTACCAAGCAAGCTCTGGGGTGTGTGAGTGGTTGGGATTTTCTGCGGTGTACATGTACATTACATACATACATACATACA